>JBBGZY010001126.1:600000-995000 GCA_037952925.1 Lithobates clamitans
CTGATGTGTTTCTGTCCGCTGCCCAGCCTGATGTGTTTCTGTCCGCTGCCCAGCCTGATGTGTTTCTGTTCGCTGCCCAGCCTGATGTGCTACTGTCTGCTGCCCGGCTTGAAGTGCCTGCTGCCCAGCTTGAAGTGCCAGCTGCCCAGCTTGAAGTGCCCACTGCCCTGTTTGATGTACCTGCTACTCAGCTTGAGGTTCCTGTGCCTGCTATTTAGCTTGACAGACTTATTGCCCAACCTGATGTGACGTTGCCCGCTGCCCGGCTGGACGCCATGGACTTTCCCCATCAATGGCTAGTTAGAGCGTCCAGAGGTCGCTCCTTCGAGGGGGGGTACTGTCAGGAAAGATCCCCTCCGCTGGTAATATCGATCATTTGGCGTGCAGTACTGAGGTCCACCAGCAGGTGTCTGCTGGCAGTTTGGAGCTGACAGGAGAGCTTTTTCCTGCTGGTATTTTGTCATCTTTGGGCCACAGTACTGGCGTCTACCAGAGAAGGGATCCTGGCAGTATGGAGCAGGTAATACCCTCTACAGACAGGCATCACCTGACTTTAATTAGCAGCTGTAGTATAAATACCCGGCAAGTGCACACACACCTTGCCTTGGTATTGTCCTTGAGCCCTGACCTGCAGCCTGCATCCTGTTACCTTGATCCTTAAAACCTGATTCCTGAACCTGAAACCTGATTCCTGGAACCTGTTTATCCTGTCCCCTGTCTGTTAACTGAACCCTGGACCCTGAGCCTTGTATCTGACCCGTCTCTCCTGTGATCCATCCATCCTCCCATGGTCCTGTTTGTTTCTCTTCCCCAGCTGATGACCCTGGCCTGGCTCTGTTTATGATCTCGGTATTCCCCTTACTTGTATATATTGTATTATTTGTGGGTTTCTGTTTGATGTTGGTTGTTGTGCACTGAGTAATATTGGAGGTGGTTGTGTTTATATTTATTCACTTATCTTTAATAAATCATTTATATTTCACTTATTCACGTCTGGGTTTCCTCTGTTGCAGTCCACACAGTTCTGGTCTTATCTGGTACATAACAGAATACCAAGGCCATCGCTGACCAGAAGTGGCTGCACAGAGGAACCATCTTGGTTCTGTTGGCTTTGCTGGAATGAATCCCAATGTGATTCCTTAATCTGCTCTGCTGGCATCAGAAAGTGGCGAGTACACCACCAGAAAAGTAGTAGCAACTGCACTATGGGTGCACGGTACCGTGTACAGCAACAGAAGTGTAATAACAACTATGGGTGCACTGTATGTATTGTGTACACCACCAGAAAAGTAGTAGCAACTGCACTAGGGGTGCACGGTATTGTGTACACCACCAGAAGTCTAATAGCAACTATGGGTGCACTGTATGTATTGTGTACTGTGTACACCACCAGAAAAGTAGAAACAACTGCACTATCAGTGCATTGTCCTGTGTACACTAACAGAAGTGTAATAACAACTATGGGTTTACTGTATTGTGTACACCACCAGAAAAGTAGTAGCAACTGCACTATGGGTGCATGGTTTTGTGTACTGTGTACACTGCCTGAAGTATATTAGACAAAGTACACCAGGAATGGCCCGCAGTCAGATATAGCTAAACTGGATGCAGTGTATATATATATGGACGTGGACTTAGTCCCCCTTAGCCATGATTGGCCAAAGGCACCTATGGCTCTCTTAGCTGAGGGCGCTGGGATTGGCCAAAGCATGCAGGTCATGGTGTATGCTTTGGCCAATCATCATACAGCAATGCACTGTGCTCCCGCAGTGCATTATGCGGCGTTCGAATTTGGCGCGAACGCCCCATAATGTTCGGTTTTCGACGAACGGGCGAACAGCCAATGTTCAAGTTAAACTCATGTATGACCCTAACATAAAGCTCATCCCTAGTTCAAAGTCACTTATATCCCCTTTCTTCTCCATTCTAAAGCTCAGTTTGGGCTTCAGCAAGTCGTCTTCATGCCTAAATGCATTGAGTTGCTGCCATGTGATTGGCTGATTAGCAGTTTGTGTTACCAAGCAATTGAACAGGTGTACCTAATAAAGTGGTCAGTGAGTGTCTATCGTGTACTGGGGAATCAAAGCTTCAGTGTATGTCATAACTCCTGAGATAATAACAGTGCCATCAGAATAAGGACATATTTATCTTTATCAATTAATTAGCAGCATTTTTTGGCCTAAACACCGCTATATTAGAAGATACTGAGGCAAACTAGACACATTACCTCTCCTAGGTGAAATAGTCATGTGATACCCATAAAACAGTGCCTTGAGAAAGTATTTATATCACTTGAAATTTTCCACATTTTGTCATGTTACAACCAAAAACGTAAATGTATTTTTTTAGGATTTTATATGATAGACCAGCACGAAGTGGCACATAATTGTGAAGTGAAAGGGATCATCACCAAAACACCCATTGAAGGAGGAAATTGAAAGAATCAAGTGAGAGTGTAAGATGTACCTGTGTTGAAGGGAGAAAGGAACCAGTCCAGCAATAGTGTAAGGCCAATGTGACGGAGGGCTCAGAGGAACTCAGATCACTCCCAGGCTGCCGCCCATAAATAGACGCCACCTCAGCCACGCCCCCTAAGCCCCTAAGCCACAGACACGAGAGTAGAAGGGAGGGGGGTGGGGATGCCAACGTCCGGGCGGAATTTCGCCCGGGAGCCGGCGCCACCACAGCCCCGCCCACTCGGGGAGATGGATAGTACTCCGCCGGAAGGACCGCGTCAAAAGGATGCTGCGCGTCCGGTGTGCACGTGTGACGTCAATACACAGTGGTGGCATATCCACCCCCCCCGAGCGTCAAGGGCAGGTGGGAGGGAGGAAAGCCCCAGTGTGCATCGCGGCTCCCGCACCAATGAACACGGGCAGCAAGGAGGCCAGGACACCTAGACTGCACACAATAGTCGTAACAGCAGTATAGGGTGTATACCATGCAGTATCAACAATAGTAAGGGTAAAAATCATATGAACTTAAAACAATTATGCATATAGTCAGGGGAAAGGTACTATTGAACCATTATGCTTAGGTGCAGAAATTAGTTACAACGATAAAACCATAGATGTCATGACTAAAAACAGGGTAATTGGGGAAATTGGGACTTTAAATGAAGCCATGACTGTGTAGAGTCATGTGCCTCCATCCCTGTCATTCTGACAACAATAACACCACTGCAGCAAATAATATGTGTCCATAATATTTTTATCTTGATAGGGATCAAAAGACTATTGACTGTGCAGATGCTATTATTTTAACATATATATCCAACTATGAATACGGTGGACCCCTTTATTTTACCATGAATATAAATATTTGTAAACATGTTATTACTAATGACTGTCAGGCTAGAAATTGGCACCATGTTATGGGTGCATTTCTTTGTACATGGAATTCAATGTATGTAAACATGTTTTTATGTATCATTAAACCATTTATTTTTCTTACCACTCTATTCATTTTGTCATCATGAGCTTCATATAAAGTTCCACCTCCTTGTTTGCATCACTGCTGTTTTTTGCTGCAGTGTTGTTTTTGTTGTCAGAATGTGGTCTGAGTTCCTCTGAGCCCTCCGTCCCATTGGCCTTACACTATTGCTGGACTGGTTCCCTTCTCCCTCCAACACAGGTACATCTTACACTCTCATTTGTTTCTTTCAATTTCCTCCTTCACTGGGTGTTTTGGTGATGATCCCTTACCATGGCCCTCCACCTTCACTCCCGGCTGGCCCCCATTTCATCTTTTTTCCCCTGGACTAACCACTCTCCCCACCCAGTCCTCTTTTTTAATTTTTTAAATACATTTTTACCATTATTTTATGCACATAGCTTCAATATAATTTTTTTTCACTGTTCTTATTACATTTCACCATTCCCTACATTCACACTAGGGGTACTAAACAACATACAAACACCCTGTATGGACACAGTTACCAGTTACCCAATAATGCAGTTATAGAGGACTGGATCTACGATACAAAGATTAATTTAACACTGTATCAAGGTAAAAGAAAAATTTCTGATCCAGTAATGCCTCCAAAAACTTGCTCATCAACACGTTTCACTAAAATATTAGCTTCCTCAGGACAGATATTGAGTGGGTACTGGTATATTTAAAAACAAGAGAGTACATGTGTAAGTATTCAATGTAGTATATATCTATTTAAGTATGAATTTTGCTTGTTACAGCATTCCTCCAGGAGGAGTACATACACACAGAGACTGATTACATAGAAACATAACAATGTGTATGCTTGCCTGGTAAATTTGTGGCTCAAGGTGTGGGAGAACTTGACCAAACTGACAAAAAAAACGAAAAATGAAATTGCATGTGTGTGTCTACAGTAGTGGAAAACACATAGATCATGTGGTCTATAGTAGATACCACTAAATGAGACAAAAAACAGCAAACACATGCGTTATAGATTAAGGTGCTACTATAAAAGTCCCCCAATTCAAAGACCGATTTATATTAGACTTAGCTCTCATCTGGTATATAGTAGTCATGTATAGGTATTTGAATATAAATAGCACACAGCGGTTAGTGGTCACAAATTCCCACTATAAGCGTGTTCAATACAATATCTAAAAATAAACAGTCACGAATGGTACTTACCAATAGTACCAGGAGATGGAGTCAATATTGGCACAAAAACTTCAGGCTTCTGTTAGTTAGCTGAACATGAAGAAGAACTTCACCTTTCAGCATGACAACAACCCAAAGCATACATCCAAATCTACAAAGGATTGGCTTCACCAGAACAAGATTAACGTTTTTGAATGGCCCAGCCAGAGCCCAAACCTGAATCCCATTGAAAATCTGTGGGGTGATCTGAAGAGGGCTTTGCGCAAGAGATGCCCTCCCAATCTGACAGATTTGGAGTGTTTTTGGGGGACGACGTCTATGAAGACGAAACGCATCGGGTAGGACCCCACTGTCGCCACTTTTATCACAGCGCTGTTTTTTAATGGATTTGCATGTGAGTGTATGCCCATTTTAATAAAATTTCCGGTTTTTAAGGATTTACACTATTTGGCCCCTTTTTTCTTTCTTTTTCTGTTTGTCATCATCATCATTTGGTCTTCAACACTGCTCCGAGTGATCCGATCTACATACCAGTTGTTTCACTTTCCTCGGTTCTGGCATCTGTTTGGTGGACACAGCTACGTGAGAGCCATCTATTGCTCCTCCGGGCCGTCTACAGAGACACACGCCACCTAAGCCTATCTGACCCCTCTCGGTGTACGCCCTCCATTCAATCCGGTAAGCCTCTTCACTTTTGGTGGTGCTGTGTATATTTCCATCTCAGATGATATATGAATTTAAAGTGTCTAGCTCCTGAAGATTTTTTTGCCCTATTACTCGGGAAGACTCTTCTTTGTCTATTCTACTTTGAACTGCCAGCTTAATGTTTAAGACATTGGACTTTTGTATATTTTTATAGCGCTACACTCATTTTGTATTTTATTGTTATTACCCTTGCTGGTCATGTTAGCTGCTTATCTTTACCTTGGCAGCGCAGAATTATTTTTGCCCATAGCTATGGCAAACAGCCTGACACATAAAAGGGGGTGAGTAGGGACACAGAAACACACACAGACACACCATCATGCTTTGAAGACCAGAAGCTGCCACTCATGATACAAGAACACTGCCTGGTGTCCAAGAAGCATCGTTGCTAATGGAGATCTCGAACATACAGTAACAGAAGATAAGTATCTTTTAAGTGTATTTGTACCGATATAGACTATAGGCTGTTCAGTTTGCGAGGCATTTTGCTTGTTATAGATATCTGTCAGTCTTGTATTGTATTCCTAATATTGTAATAGTTTTTGTATGTACAGCATCTTTGTATAGTAAAAGCACAATTTACACACTGCAGAAATCTCAGCTTCCTTGCTTATACCACAGAGTAACCTTGCTAGATAGACGCAAGCAAAACATTTGGGGGCTTGTGCCGCGATCTGTGCTATAATTTAACTGAAGCAGACCTGTTTTTCTGTAGTGTGTTGTGTAGCTTGTGCTAGGTAAAATGCTGCGTAAGCTGTTTAGGAAAAGCAAGGCTGCAGAGGGTTCTGGTGGCCAGAAGGAAGTGTGCAGCTTACCTATCTGGGCCAGAAACAATGAGTGTGAGCCTCTTGCTAAATAATTTGTTAAGTATGCTTCTCCCTTGAAGCTGACTTGGGGTGATAAAGTCTCAGATCATTTTGTAGATTTTAGCCTTAAGGGGTTGGATTTAAGTAAAAAAGAGAAGAGGACAGTGTCCACTGTGGGCTGGTATTTCCTTAATGCTATTTACACTGAATCACAGAGAAGGGAGAAGGCAGAGGCAGAAGTTAAGGTATTAAAAGACCAGCTAGCAGTTGCTTCAGAGTGTATGCGTTCAACTGCTAGTCAGGCTGATGATTTTCAAGAGCGGTGTGCAGCCCTCATGACCAAATAAATTAATGCCTTAAGGAAAAGGAAGGGCCGTAAACCTATTAGTAAAGCCAGGGTACGTGCCATTGTCACATCCCAAAATTGGGATTGTGAAGATGTGCTCTCCTCAAATGATAGTGAGGATGAGGAGATAGAGTTTAATATTTCGCATGATGATCTGCTAGTGCAAAAGAAAAAGTATGCCAGACCTCTCATTACTAAGCATAGGAAACGGCAACATGATAGAGAGGATATGGCAGATGGGGAGGTGCATTATCGCAACCCCAGAGATGTTGAATTTGAAGAAGTACGGGAGTTTACACAAACTGAACTCTATGAGCTGGCAAAACAATACAAACAAAGGTCTGGGGAGCCCCTATTGACCTGGCTCCTACACTTATGGGATGAAGGGGCGGACAGTGTTTTGTCAGGTAAGGAAGCAGTGACTATGGGAGTGTTAACCCATGATCCACAATTGCGTCAGGCAATGCGAAAAGTCCCAGAGTTTAGCGTGAATTTTTCACTGTTAGACCTCGTGAGAGATGGAATAGTCCGAGTATACGCTAGTCCTACTGACATGGAAAATACCTACTCCTGGAGATCAATAGGAGAGCATATTTCCAGGTTACGTGAGATGGGTTGTATAACCGGATTAAATACGTTTCCAGAATGGATGGGTCTAGATATGGAACCCTTTACGTCTGCTCTGCGCTTTAAGCTGATGAAATCTGCGCCATTTAATCTCAGGGCACCATTTTTGTCCTTGTTGGAAGACCTGGGATTAAATAGCAAGATTCATGAAGCCACAACCCTTTTAAGCCAGTTGGGGGAGCTAGAGGAGACTAAAACAAAACCTGTCAGGGCAGTAGATAAGGTCAAGGCCAGACAGGAAGAATACAAGCAGAAAAGAACAGAGAAGAAAGGAAATGGGGTAGAGAAGACAGGAGGTGAAGAGAAAACCAGGCTTGTTATTTCTAGGAAAGAAATGTGGGTGGACCTATTAAAGGCATGAGTACCTAAAGATGAAATAGATGGCATTTCTACTGCAGAAATGCTGAAGAGGTGGAAACATTTAGTAGGGAAAACTGTCAGGGTTAGAAACACTACTCCTAGTGAAGATAACATCAGCCTGGACTTAGAGAAAACAGAACAGACCCCTCTTGTTAGCCCCAAACCAATTACCAAAACTGAACATGAACCCAAACCCAAATCCCTTTATCCTGGGAAGGAATTAGAGAGAATCAGAAAAGGGGATTTGGAGGTTCCTTATCCTTTATGAAGGGAAGGTGAGTCTCCTGTAAAAGCCATGCGGGCAGTGACAGCAGGAGACCGACGCCCATATGCACCTGTCACTGTATGGTGGGGGAAGTCATCTTCTCCTACACATGTAATGGCTTTAGTTGATAGCGGAGCCGAAGTTACACTTTTGCAAGGAAATCCTTCCAATCAAAAAGGAGAATTGATTTATGTAGAAGGTTTGGGAGGGCAAACTACACCAGCAGTTAGGATACGGGTGAAATTGGCTATTGGCAAGGGATCAGGATTTATGACAAATGTTTTGGTATCAGAGTTATCCGAAAATATTCTTGGAATGGATATACTTCAAGGTCAGTCAATTCAGACTGAAAGAGGTACATTCACATTCGGGTATCCTGATAAAGCGTATCTGGTTAGGGTGGTGAAGGCTGTGGCCAGAGGTCATGCGAAATGGACCCCTGTCTACATTCCTCCACCAGAGAAGCCAGTCTGTCTCAAGCAGTACAGACTTCCTGGAGGCCACAAAGAAATTGGGAAGACTATTCAAGAACTGAGTAGGGATCCTTAGACCTGCTGTAAGTCCTTTCTCGTCTCTGGTGTTCCCAGTAAAAAAACCTGATGGGAGATATAGCACCGATATTTAAAAAGGGCCCAAAATACATCCCTGGGAATTACAGACCAGTTAGCCTAACATCAATAGTATGTAAACTCTTGGAGGGGATGATAAGGGACTATATACAAGATTTTAGTAATAAGAACGGTATCATTAGCAGTAATCAGCATGGATTCATGAAGAATCGTTCTTGCCAAACCAATCTACTAACCTTCTATGAGGAGGTGAGTTGCCATCTAGATAAAGGAAGGCCCGTAGACGTGGTGTATCTGGATCTTGCAAAAGCATTTGACACAGTTCCCCATAAACGTTTACTGTACAAAATAAGGTCCCTTGGCATGGACCATAGGGTGAGTACATGGATTGAAAACTGGCTACAAGGGCGAGTTCAGAGGGTGGTGGTAAATGGGGAGTACTCAGATTGTTCAGGTTTGGGTAGTGGGGTTCCCCAGGGTTCTGTGCTGGGACCAATCCTATTTAATTTGTTCATAAACGACCTGGAGGATGGGATAAACAGTTCAATCTCTGTATTTGCAGACGATACTAAGCTAAGCAGGGCAATAACTTCTCCGCAGGATGTGGAAACCTTGAAAAAAGATCTGAACAAATTAATGGGGTGGGCAACTACATGGCAAATGAGGTTTAATGTAGAAAAATGTAAAATAATGCATTTGGGTGGCAAAAATATGAATGCAATCTATACACTGGGGGGAGAACCTCTGGGGGAATCTAGGATGGAAAAGGACCTGGGAGACCTAGTAGATGATAGGCTCAGCAATGGCATGCAATGCCAATCTGCTGCTAACAAAGCAAACAGAATATTGGCATGCATTAAAAAGGGGATCAACTCCAGAGATAAAACGATAATTCTCCCGCTTTACAAGACTCTGGTCCGGCCACACCTGGAGTATGCTGTCCAGTTCTGGGCACCAGTCCTCAGGAAGGATGTACTGGAAATGGAGCGAGTACAAAGAAGGGCAACAAAGCTGATAAAGAGTCTGGAGGATCTTAGTTATGAGGAAAGGTTGCGAGCACTGAACTTATTCTCTCTGGAGAAGAGACGCTTGAGAGGGGATATGATTTCAATATACAAATACCATACTGGTGACCCTACAATAGAAATAAAACGTTTTCGCAGAAGAGAGTTTAACAAGACTCGCGGCCACTCATTAAAATTAGAAGAAAAGATGTTTAACCTTAAACTACGTAGAGGGTTCTTTACTGTAAGAGCGGCAAGGATGTGGAATTCCCTTCCACAGGCGGTGGTCTCAGCGGGGAGCATCGATAGCTTTAAGAAACTATTAGATAAGCACCTGAATGACCGCAACATACAGGGATATATAATGTAAAACTGACACATAATCACACACATAGGTTGGACTTGATGGACTTGTGTCTTTTTTCTACCTCACCTACTATGTAATTATGTAATATAGAATGACTGTGAATTACAGAGGTCTAAACAAAGTGGCACCTCCATTGAAGTCAGCTGTACCAGATATGATCTCAAGTGTTGAGAAAATTGCTAAAAATGCAGGAGAATATTATGCTGTGATAGACCTGTCTAATGTTTTCTTTTCGATTTTGATAGACCCAGAGTGTCAAGACCAGTTTGCTATAGTGTGGGACGGCTGCCAGTACACTTTCACCTTGCTTCCTGAAGACTATGTTCATTCTCCAACGATTTGTCATGGACTGATTGCCCGAGATTTAAGTACCCTGAATTTGAAAGTCGCTGTGTTTCACTACATTGATGACATCATGATCTCTAGGACAAAAGAAGATGTAACTGAAGCACTGCACCTGCTGATAGAGCACTTGGAGAACAGAGGGTGGGCTATCAACAGAGACAAAGTCCAAGGACCTGCCACAGAAGTAAAATTCTTGGGAATGATGTGGACTGGGCCGCAGAAGAAAATTCCAGAGACAGTTGTGCAAACTATCCAGGCTCTGTCGCCCCCTACCACCAAAGAGGAGGCACAGAAGTTCATTGGAGTTGTGGGGTTCTGGAGATCGTTCATCCCACATCTTGGACTGATTCTGAGGCCTATATATAATGTTACCAGAAAAAAGACTGAGTTCTCATGGGGTTCAGAGCAGCGGACTGCATTCCTGGCTGCTAAAGAAGCTATTTTGCAGCCTCAGGGATTAGGACCCGTGAGACAAGGAGTACCATTTCAGCTAGATGTAGTGGAGCAGAATGGTACCATATCTTGGAGTCTATGGCAGCCAAATGAAAAGAAAGGACTGAGAGCAATACCCATTGGATTGTGGTCCAAACAACTGACCGGGGCACAGAAGAGATACACGTCCCTAGAGAAGTACCTGTTTGGGGCCTACACAGCACTTCAACATGTAGAGACCATTACAAGAAAGGACACAGTCACCATCCATACTGCATTGCCAATAGCAGGATGGGTGAGAGATAATGGACCGACCACTAGGGCAGCTGTAGCCCAGAACCAGACACTGATGAAATGGAAGTGGTACCTTCAAGAAAGAGGGAGTATTGCAGCTGGGGATGTTAGAGACATTTCAAAACAGTTGGCTGGGCTTGTCACTTTTACCAGCACCTGGCCAGAAGAAGAAATTCCTGTGCTGCAGTCATCCCGCATTCAAGAGGCTCCACCCTTTGAGTCTCTGTCAGAAGACATGAAGGAGTCAGCGTGGTTCACTGATGGTTCAGCCATAGCCACCTCGTCTGGACGTAGATGGACAGCAGCAGCCTACAACCCAATTACAGACACAGTCCTGCAGGAGACCGGAATTGGAGGGTCCAGTCAGTATGCAGAGTTGAAAGCTGTGGTGATGACTCTTCAGGAGGATCTTTTTTCCCATGTCACTATCTACACTGACAGCTGGGCGGTTTTTAAAGGACTGACAACTTGGATGCCCATGTGGAAGTCCAATGAATGGATGATTCATGGAAAGGTGGTGTGGGGAGGCAAGGAAGTCTGGGACTACATCTGGAAGGAAGCTCACTCCCGCACCATAAAAGTGGGGCATGTTGATGCACATGTGCCCCTAGTCCCAGACTTTGAGAACTATAACAGAGTTGCAGATGAAATCGCTAAAGTGAAGGCAGTTGTGCCAATTGATCCTGTCTTGATGAATTTGGCCAACTGCGCCCACAAGCAATCTGGACATTTGGGTCAGAAAGCAACATATGAATGGGCACAGCAGAGAGGATTGCCTATATCCATGGACATGATAAAGACTGTAATAGGGAACTGTACAGTGTGTGGAGAAGTGCGACAATGGCCATTGCAAAAGTACTCCACCGGGTCGATTAAGAGGGGTGAGAGGCCTGTAGAGATCTGGCAGATCGATTTCATCGGTCCCCTGCCCCGGGGAAATAATGGACTGAGATATTGTTGCACTGCAGTGGACACCTATTCAGGACTTATGCTTGTTCATCCCTGAAAACGTGCAGATCAAGCCGCAACGCTTCGACTGCTCCAGAAACTTGTCGTTGCTTATGGTTGTCCCAAACAAGTCCAAAGTGATAGCTCACACTTCACTGGATCAACAATACAGCAGTGGGCCAAAGATTCTGGAGTGTACTGGTTGTGCCACATCCCATACCATCCACAGGCAGCTGGTTTGATTTAAAGATACAATGGGCTATTGAAGGACCAGATACGCAAACTTACACCCACACATACACTAAGGGGGTGGGATTGGGTCCTCACACAGGCAGTAATGTTAAATTCTAGGCCAATAGCCAAAAGTACACCATATGAGAGGATGGTAGGGGCTGGGGCACAGATTCCACAGCTGGAGTGCAGAGTTCAGTATTTATGTAAGGTTCCTGAAAGAACAGGACTTAACAGATACCATGTTACTGCTTCCCATGACATAGAGACCAAGAGTGATGTATCTGAAGCTAAAGCCTATCTAGGAATGAGAGGGAATCTGGCAGGAAGGTTTGAAGTTACATTTGCATTGACAGATGAGCTTCAAGACAGTGGCTGGGACTCTGACTGGTTAGTGGATACTTCTCAGCAAGAGTGGAAAGTGAGGCTACATAACAGCAAACCTTCCAAAATAAGCAGCAGTGATCTTCTGGGAAATATCAGTATATTTCCTCTTCTCCCTATTAATGTTCTTTGGGAGGGTCAGAAGTGGGTACAGGCAGGGGGCAAAGTGTTAGCCAGATATCAAGGCAAGAAGCCATTTAGAGGAGAGATTTTAGCTGAAGGGCCTAGATATACTGTTTATGTATTATTAGAAGGAACAAATAGTCCGCTTTGGAAAGAATTACGGAAGATCGCAAGAGCTGTGGAGAGCAAGGCCTTTGATGTATTACAAGCCTGGACTTGTTTCTAAAGAACTTTAGAATGGACTTTCTAATGAAATTTTTTAGTTAAAGACTGAAACACCTTCTCAGTGACAGAAATGGGAGGTGTTGCATTCAAGGAAAATTAATGTTTAGAATGAGTTTAGTAATGAAGAGATTTTGTGTGTAGTCTGAGAAAAAAAATCTAGGGCGGAATGTGTTGCGTTTGTTACAATATGATTTTTTTTTTTATTAATCAGACTTACGATACATGGGACACAACAGTACACAATAGTGGTTGGTCATAGAGATATTGTCAGTTTTTGTCTTGAGTAGATTTCTCAAAGAAATGCTGTTTTATACAATGGGGGTAAATATCATTGTTGTATTGTATTGTTACAGTTTTCAACAGGCTATTGTCTCTATTGATACAGTACACAAGAAAGAGATTTAGTTGTTTGAGGTCCTTTCAGCTCTCAAACTGAAAGAATGACTGTTAGATTACTGTCAGGCGTTGGCCTGATTAGACAATGGGTACGTAGATGCAGTTTTCAACAGTTCATTGTTTCTACAGCTACAGTAAACAGGCATGTTTTATGTTGTTTGGTAGCTATGGCAAACAGCCTGACACATAAAAGGGGGTGAGTAGGGACACAGAAACACACACAGACACACCATCATGCTTTGAAGATCAGAAGCTGCCACTCATGATACAAGAACACTGCCTGGTGTCCAAGAAGCATCGTTGCCAATGGAGATCACGAACATACAGTAACAGAAGATAAGTATCTTTTAAGTGTATGTAGAGTAGGGACACACACACACACACCATCAAGCTGTAACATCAGAAACCAACCATGATAGAAGAACAGTGCCTGATGCTCCCGAAAAATCGTTGCCAAAGGGGATCACGAACATACAGTAACAGAAGATAAGTAACCTTTAAGTGTATTTGTACTGATATAGACTATAGGCTGTTCATTTGATAGGCAGTTTGCTTGTTATAGAGATCTGTCAGTCTTATATTGTATTCCTAAGATTGTAATAGTTTTGTATGTACAGCATCTTTGTATAGTAAAAGCACAATTTACACACTGCAGAAATCTCAGCTTCCTTGCTTATACCACAGAGTAACCTTGCTAGATAGACGCAAGCAAAACAAACCCCATTTTTATTCAGTGAAGGAGGAAATCAAGAGGAGCTGAAGCCCTCAATATACATGGACACAGTTCAGATTTTTGCTGATCTCTCACCTTACATGGTGCAGAAACGAAGATCGCTTAAACCGCTATTTCAAATCCTGATACTGAAGGAGATCTCTTACAGATGGTCTTCCCCGCTCCACCTGAATTTTTGTACCGAAACAAAGGTTATGGCTTCTCTTCTTTTGCAGAGGGGGAATGTCTACTGCTACATCTAGGCCTACTCCCCCAGGAGCATCTCCCCATACCTACCAGCAAGGGACTCTCCTCGTCATCGAAACGACTGCCGCCGGCAAGCCCCCTACAACCCAGATGGCTGAAGCAACACTCCAAGAGGTCCAAAGAGACATTGCCGACATGACCGGACTGCCTGTCCTAGTAAGGGCTCTGGTTTACGACTTCAGTTACCCAAGTGATTGGGGCCTATCCCCAAGTCCCTCCTTCTGAGGTTTTACCCCCAGCACTTACCTCCCTAGATTGTTAGCCCTGACGATGTTTAATCCCTCCTCCCTCGCAGATAGGAGTAGGACAGGGAACTAGGGCCTCCCATTTCTGGGTACTGGTTGGGGAGGAAGAGACTGGTCACTTGGCCCCTACGTTCGACCTGGTTGGTCATTGGCCCATATATTCATTCACAGTATATGTGACTCTCCTGTTATACAAGTTCCTCTCACCCACAAAGCTTTATTTGTTTGTTAGAGTTCCCGTTGTGCTATATCCCACCTCAAGATTATAAGTTCTTTTTCATGGCCCTCATGCATCTTGTGCAAACATGATCTTAACCACACAATTGAGGGGGGCACGTGCCAAAACGGGCTTAGAGGTTACTTTATTCTCCTTCCCGAGCCCGGTCCCACCCGAGATCCCCCATACGTTTGGGGAGGATGCTCCGGGGGGAACCGGGCCCGGAGGAGGAAACCCGGTTTGTGATTACGATCCCAATTTTACCCATCTTAAGGGTGTTCTGTTCATTCCACAAGGTTAATGTTTGTTTCCTTTTTCTTTTTTGTGGTGGGACCGTGGTGAAACCAGTGCACCTCCACCAGGCTCTTAAGGCAACTAGTTTGCCTCCAGGGAACGATTTGGAGACCCTGATTCAGGGTACTCCAGATCTCTCAGGTAAAAAGGTGGGCAATGGCAGGCCTATTCCTACCCCGGGGTTGGAGGGGGCCAGGGGGCCCCCTATTTCTTTATTTTTCAAACCAATACCATAAGTTGTTTGATTTTACTTGCCTAACCTCCTTCTCTTTTTCCTCTTTCCTCCCTTCCTACTTCTCTGCCTTCTCTCTGACCTATTCCAGGTTCTCCAGGTATACCTGGTTTCTCCACTCTGGGTCCCAAGCTTCAGCTTTACTGATGGAATGGCTTCACCGCTCGTGCTCTCCGCTGGGAGGAGGTAGGTTATGCACCATCTCAGCAATGCCTTCCCCTCTGATCCATGGCTAACACAAACCCCCCAACACCCACTTTCAAAATTGTCACACACAAAACCCAGGGACTCAACACCCCTATTAAACACCGGAAACTATTCCAACTATACCATACCATGCACAGTGATATCTTACTACTACCTATAAACCCGCTTTTCTACACCAGCGCTCCCCTTAATTCTATATTGTGTCTGCCGAAAACAAAACAAAAGGAGTGGCCATATGCTTCGCCAAACATATCAACCTTTCCTAACCAGAGATTGTCTCAGACTCACTAGGTCGCTACATATTAGTTTCAGGCACCATCGATGGGGAGACATATACATTTGTTTTGTACTGCGTCCCCAATAAGGGACAAGGGAAATTTTTTGACTCAATGCTGCACAAATTACAAGTACATTTCACGGGAACGGTTTTCATTGGAGGAGACTCCAGTCCCGCTTTTGACTTCTCCCTGGACAAAACGGCTGGAGGGAAACCAAAACTCAAACGCCCCTCAAAACAGAGTGCGAATATCGCTCACTTGCTACATTCGCCAGGGATAGTGGACATTTGGAGAGAGGTCAACCCCAGTGCATTTTTCAGCACCCCACAATTTCTATGCCAGGATAGACCACATCTCCACTCACTCTGCAACGATCCCATTAATCATAAGGTCTAAAATTGTCAATACCCCTCTCTTAGATCACTCCATGGTCACTCTAGTTACACAGCGGTCATCAGGAATCACAGGCCATTTCAGGTGGCGTCTAAATGAGGCCCTCTTGAGCGACCCAATACAGTGCATACTACTAGAACAAGCCATCAAAGAGTACTGCCTGGAAAATGACAACAACTAGGTACCCCCAACGATCATATGGGCAGCTCACAAAACAGTTCTCAGGGGAAAGCTCATTCAGCTCTCCTCTAACATTAAGAAAGATCACAGGGCAGACATACAGAAGCGAATGAAGGAATACCAATCACTAGCTAAGGCCCACAAGAGCAACCCTACACCCGAAACGTTAGTTCAGCTGGTTCACCTCACCTCAATCTATCTCTCACAACGGCTGCAGAGAAACCCCTTAGATGGATCGGGGCTAAGTTTTATTCCCAAAAGGACAGAATTGGCTCCAGACTTGCCACTAAACTGAGTCCCAAACTACGTACGTTGACCTTCTCCAAAATTCGATCCTCATCTGGGGACCTGACCCAGTACCCAACCAAAATAACGGACACTATCTTGCAGTTTTACTCCGACCTTTACAAAACCAACCCCCACCTTCCCAAGCACTCAAGAATACCTTCTTCGACAACCTCTCTTTACCCTCAATAACCAGAGACCTAAAGAAACTTTTAGAGAACCCCTTTACCTCCGAGGAGGTTCTAGACACGGTCAACTACCTCAAACTGGGCTTTTCGCCTGGGCCTGATGGCTTCTCTACAGGATATTACAAAAAAATTCGGCCCCTGCCTAGCCCCATATCTGACTCGGTTTTTCAACTCTATCAGGCCCCCCTAGGGAAAGATCTTAATTCCGCATACATCTCTGTCATCCCCAAACTAGGGAAGGATACGAGCGAGGTCGGTAACTCCCGTCCAATCTCACTTATCAATAATGATATAAAGATAATGACTAAAATACTTGCTAACAGGGTAGCAAGTTTCATAGCTACATACATACACAGAGATCAGAAAGCAGGAGAGTCAACTACCAACAAACCACTCAACATGGGACTCCACGTACACCAAGATATAACATACCCACCCATAATAGATATTCACCAATAAGGATTATGGCCATTCCCGCAGTGGGAGAGAATCTGGAGATTATGGAGGCCCTCACAACAGACGGAATTATGAAGATGAAAAGGTTTTTCCCAGAGGAGGTCCAAGAGACAGACCACCAGGAAGATGGAAGGCCCGTGCTCCCTACAGGAACCCGGCATGGAGAGGAATGAATATGAACAGGGGAGGACAGAGGCGTACAGTGGAAGACTATTACCCAGAAGAACAGCAGGAACAGGGAGCATATGGACACCCCAGAAGAGATCGGGACAACCATTATGGAAGAGACATGGGACTAACTCAGAGACCCATAGAAAGTGGAAACCGACCAGAGGAACTAGAGGGGGGAAGAAGAAAAAGAAGGAGAGAGTACTAGGAAAGGGAATCTACAACCTTAGCGACGTCCAGTTCACTGATGATGAAATGAAAATATTGGATTTAGGTCTGAAGTTTGCCCCAGAAAAGTCTCTGGATAAATTTGAGACCTATATAGACCTACAAAAATTTATGAGAAAGCTTAATCTCAAGAAACACTTTGCTCTAAATGAAGACACGCGGACGATAAAAAACTCACCTTTCATACAAACTCAACTTAAAAATAAATCTATCTTCAACCCCAAAACCCCGGGGAATCAATGCATGGAAGCATTTAAGAAAATGGTAGAGGACGATCTAAGGAAGTTAGAAAAACACAATAATAAGAAAACTAAGAATATCTGGAAAACCATCAAGACTCTGGGGAAGTGGAATGAGGTCGTTATACGCCCGGCAGACAAGGGGGGAGGATTGGTGATCCTCAATAAAAGTGATTATGAGGAGGAAATGGAAAACCTGCTAAAAGTAGAGCACACGTATAAAAAGTTAAAAGGGAGTCCAAAAAAGAAATATGAGAGAAAATTGAAGGCCTTTGTACGAAAAGGGAAAGACAATGGAATACTTGATGCTAAAGAGGCTGATTATCTGGTTTCTATTTCCACAAAAACCCCAGTAATCTACTACACTCCAAAAATTTATAAGAGGCTAATCAAGCCCCCTGGGGGACCCATAATTAGTGGAATAAACTCAGTATTCTCGAGGTTGGGTGAATATTTGGACAAGTTTTTAAAACCATTGGTATGCAAAGGAAAATCTTACTTGTGTGACAGCTCGCAGCTCCTAGAAGATCTGAGGGAAATTAGTGGGGTTCAAAACCACATACTTGCTACAATTGACAATAATTCCTTGTACAATAGCATCATACAAAAAGATGGGCTGTTAGGCATAGAGAAAGCTCTACATGAACATACCACTATGAGACAACAACAGATCAACTATATACTTGAAGGCCTAGAACTCGCCATGGGATGCAACTACTTCTGGCACAACCATAACTACTATGTCCAACAAAAGGGAGTTGCAATGGGGGCACACTATGCACCAAGTGTAGCGAACCTCCTCATGAACATGTGGGAGGAGGAGTACCTATATGCGAAGAGCATCCCCCACCTGAAATTTTACCGCAGGTACATCGACGACCTTATTATAATTTGGGAAGGTACACCTGAGGAGTTTGAGCATTTCCTACAGAATCTGAATACCAATAAATATGGCCTCACTTTTACAGGTAAATGGAGCCATCAAAAGATCGACTATTTAGATCTAGAGATCTTTAAAAATGGAGACAAGCTATATACAAAAACCCTTTTCAAGGCAACAGATAAAAATGGGTATATACCTAGGGCCAGCTGCCACCACGCTCACTGGAAAGGGAATATTCCAAAGGGTCAGCTATTATGACTACACAGAAATTGTGACACCCAGGAGGACTTTCTAATGCAAGCGGATATTTTAATCTAGCAATTTCATGAGAAAGGCTACAGCATGGAGAGTTTGGCAAAATTAAAAGCCGACATAGCGAGTATGGACAGAAAAAACTTGTTCAAGAAAAACGCAAAAAAGGAAAAGCCAATGGATATAGCTTTCATAACAGGGTTTAATACCCAATATAAAGAGTTTGAGTATATTCTAAAGAAATACTGGCCTATCCTGAAGGAAGACCGAGTTCTGGCCAAAATACTGCCCAATAAACCGAATTTCATCTACAGGAAAGCCCCTAACCTCCGAGATTATCTGGTCCACAACGTCATCAATCCACCTAAACAAACAAAGATCTTTCCAGATATGAAGGGCTTTTATAAATGCCAGAAATGTTTACTTTGTAGGGTCAGTAAAAAACAACCCCGGAAAAGGGAAACTTTTAAATCCAAAACTGACCACAAGGAGTACAGCATCAGGAATCTGATCACATGTCATAGCACCCATGTAACTTACATCATAGAGTGCCCCTGTCACCTTCAGTATGTGGGGAGAACCACTCGCCCCCTATATGTACGCATACGCGAACACATTAAGAATATAAAAAAGGGATTTCCAAAACACAATCTCACACGCCACTTTGATCAGGTACACAACGGAGACCCCTCTGGTCTTATTTTCTACGGCATTGACTGTATTAGAGATCATTGGAGGGGTGGTAACAAGACGACACTTATTTCTCAAAATGAAACAGCCTGGATATATAGGTTGGGGTCCCTGGCTCCCAGGGGCCTCAACCTAGATATAGACCTAAACTGTTTTATAACTAACCCATGATGGGGCTATGTCTGGCCATATCCCTCTGTCTGGCCCTGTAGTCCTCTATTCATGAGAGCTGAAAGACCGTACATCCCATCACTCATGTATAGTTCTCTATGCATATAATCCAACACTTGCGATGCTTATCTCCTTAGCTATGGGTCACATATGCACTTTCCCTTTGGGATTCACCCTATTGGCATATGTCCCCCATTGCACATATTCCCCTTTCTTTAGCTTAGTTTACTTTGAGTTCTTCTCATTTGCCATATATAAACGTTTTCTGGTTAGGGCCCAGAATAGGTTTACACTATACCTCATTCGAGATTGTTCTCTCCTTTTATTGTTCATAATATTTTAAATTTATTTAGCACTTGTCACACTAGCCAGGGTGGGGTTCTTCCTGTTGTTTCCCATCCTACTCACTATTCACCAGGAAAGGGATTTCTTATATCCCTCCCCTCACCACATTATTTATAAACCCACGGGATCATGGATATGGTGGGCTTATGAGTTTTGGTCTCACATGATGCATTATATCACATGTGTATATTTATATACATATGATGTACACTTATTTATATTATGGTCACTAGAGTTATTATAGATCATTAGACACATTTTATTTACTCCACACCCCTTATGTTTTGACAATTATAGTCTAATGGATATCCACACGCACATGGATATATTTATTCATTTTTTCCGATGTTCACTTACACCTACGTTGGCTCTGGCTACTGGGTACCTGCTTACGAATATTTTTCTTCGTGGGCAGATGGGACAGTTGCTGTAGATATACACATTTATACACTTTTGAGTTTTTTATTTTATTTTTATTTTTATCTTTCTATTTATATATATATATATATATATATATATATATATATATATATATATATATATATATATATTTATTAATATATTTTTTATTAGGGACTGCTGGCACATACTACACATAATAAATTTGGATTATGTCCATCATCACACATACATACTGTGGGTAAAATATTAGATGTATTAATTCCTGTCCCTTGATATTCTTCTACTGAGTTTTACATGGTAATATCTGCCAGTATCCATTATATCTTGGCGCATAGAACTACCTCCTTCCTACCAGGAGGGGGAGCTTTCATTCCTACACATCTCTATTTACGTGTCTTTCATTCACAATGATTATGACATATAACCTTGCTGATGTTATGGGGGAGAGCGCTACCATGGCGTCCATTATACCAAATGTCTACGTTATCTAGACAATAGTCTTGCACCGGCCTGGGGATTATTCATCAGATGGGCACTGTCTGTCTGCCTGATCTGGGGCTTTCGTTTTGGTTTTTAACATGTTTTTTTTACATTGGCTACTCCTACCTGAGGGGGTGGGACAGGCATGGACGCTCTCCTTACATAAGACGTAGCGTGCAACAGTGTGGCACCGTCGCTGAGGATGTCTATGACGAAACGCGTACGACAGAGCAACGCACACTACGTCACTTCCGTGTTTACGAGAGGGTGGAATGCAGCTGTAGCGCAATAGCTGCCGCTATCCCCTATCTCGGTACATGCTTGTGTTTTAGCTTGAACCGACATTACATACACGCTGGATACGCGTGCTACCGATTTAGGAACACACATTTTTTATTGGATGTTTCTGCCTGGTGTTTATTTTATGTCTTTTTAATGAATAAACGGACCGATTTTTGATTTTACTACACCATGGGAGCTCTTTCTTTATTTTTTGACATATGAGTGATTTACCTATGGGCACATCAGAATCCACTAACTAACAAGGATACATCTGGAACATCCACCGCAGACATCAGGGAGCAGTGACCTCCATAATAAGCACTACATGCCTATTTCCCCTGCAGGGGTGTCTGGATTCGGTGAGTAGGAATTCTGGAGGGGGAGCACAGAAGTCACCTGGAAATATATCTAAGCACTAAAGTCACCTTGATGCTGTCTAGATCTGATGCAGACACCACTATGCATATGGAACTTTCATATATCATCTTGTCCTGCATACTATAAACTTTTCGCTTTTTCTGTTAACAGCCACAATATTGCGGGACCACTGTACCGATTACTGAACTTTTGTTGCAGGATCCCATCTGGCTGATTTGTAATTCCTATATAGATGTGACAGTGTTATATGTGGATTGGAGTTGCTTTGCATGTATATTTTTTGGTTTTTCTCCTATACATAGCTTCTTTCTCCATACCAGGTTTTACTTTTACCACACACCCATCCATCACCTGGAGCCACAGGCTGGGTACTTAGGCCTATATGATACACCTCCTCCATTTTTTCCTATTGTGGCAGGAAGCATTTATATATATTACATAGCCTTATTCAGACATTATGGGTATAGCTGTGAAAATATCTATATAACAAATATCATCATTGGATTTTTTCCCTATGATACAGTAGCATCTAGGGTTTTTCTAGGTAGCGCCATCCACCCCATTTCCCTTATCCACATTATACACAGAGATCAAGTGGGCTTCATCCCTGGGAGACAGGGACCGGATCAGATTAGGAGAGCGGTGGATATTATATCCTTACTCAACTCCCAATGGGATGGTGGTCCCCCTCAGAAGGGTTTCCTTCTTTCAATAGACCTTCATAAGAAATTTGATTCGGTGGCTTGGCCATACATTTCTGAAATTCTGAAAAGATGGGGTTTCGGACCAAACTTCCTGGGCATAATTCACTCACTGTACTCATACCCGAATGCACAAGTACACTGTATACAAGTATACTCTGACACCTTCACCTCTGACAGGGGTACTAGACAGGGCTGCCCACTCACGCCCCTCCTTTTCGCGATGGCCAGAGTTTCAATCGATCCAGACCAAAGCCGACATCAAGGGGGTTACTTGTGGGGAACAGGAACACAAGTGCGCATTATATGCGGATGACTTACTTCTATTCATTTCCTCCCCCCTGACATCCACCCATACGGTATACAAAATCCTACAGGAATTTAGTCAAGTCTTGGGACTGCAGGGCAATCTGTCTAAAGCCATAGCCCTTAACGTCTCTGTCCCGCCGGATTTGCTCACCCAGCTAAAACATAACTTCACCTTCACTTGGGCAACAAACACGATCCCATATCTGGGCATTAGTCTCACTCATGACATAAGCAAGCTCTTTCAAGCAAATTACCCCCCTATGGTACATAAGTGCAGGGAGGACCTGGAGAGGTGGTCGAGGTGTGGTCTATCCTAACTTGGCAGAGTCAATGCGGTAAAAATGACGCTTCTCCTGCAAATGTTATACTTGTTCCACTCTCTCCTGATCCCTGTAAAGAAACAATGCATTTGTAAGTTTCAGTCCCGTAAGGTGCAGTTTGTCTGGGGTAACAAAGACTACAGATGTCCCAAAGAGGTATTATTCAGGATAAAATGACAGGGGGGTGTAGGCCTTCCGAACTTGTCGTGGTACTATCAAGCCGCCCAACTCACCCAAATCTCAACAGTCTACTCTAGGGGTCCTAAGCCTGACTGGCTCTTCATGGAAAGGCAAGCTATCCCCTTAAATACCATAGACCACTATGGAGGGATACGGAATCCAGACCGGGGATAATGTCTCCCACACTTTCTCACTCAGTAGCACTGTGCAACACACTACATACACACCACTGTCTAATCTCCCCCCTGAGGCCCCTGTCACATATCTTCCACAATCCAAAGTTTTCCACAGGCCTAAATATCAAAGCCTTCTGCTGGTGGACTAACAAAGGCCTGTATCGCATTGGCCACTTTCTCACCCCGGCAGGCCCCCTCACTTTGATACACTGTAGAAAGACATTGGAAATGCCCAATTCGGAAATGTTGCGCTTCTCCCAAATTGCCCATTTCCTCAACTCAATTTGGACTAACAGGAATGAACCATCTACAATCACCCCATACGAGCATTGGTGCTCGAATACAATGGCTCAGAGGCGGGGAATCTCACTGATATAGTCCCCCTACCGGGCAAGGACATCATTCCAGCTTATGCTCGGGCCTAGGAGATGGACACGGGGTGCTCCTGGAAACCAGCAGTCTGGTATCACGCATTTCAATGCTCTTATAAAGGTATTCTCAATGTCTCCCTGATAGAAGCTGATCTCAAAATCCTAACTAGGTGGTACTATGTCCCCTCTAGGCTGGAAAGAATCTACCCAGGGGCATCGCCCTTATGCTTTCGAGGGTGTGATCTGGAGGGTACAATGTTCCACATCTGGTGGCCATGCCCCCGCATAAGGTCCTATTGGAAAAAGGTCTTTCACATTATGAGGATAATAACAGACACCACTATAGCTCCTGACCTCACTGTTGCCCTCTTGAACTGCACAATTCCCGGGAAACCCAAACATTTACAAGCGCTAACATTCTACATCCTCGTGGGAGCCAAGATAACGCTCACAAGGGCATGGACTTAACCCCCCCACTGTACCCTACAGGGGGTTAAGAGAAAAATATCATGGATAATGGCGCAAGAAAACATAGTATCAAAACTGCACAATAGAATAGGAAAGTTCAAAGCTATCTGGGAACCCTGGGCTTCCTACTGTAATATCTCCCTCTGTCCGGGTATACCACCCTGAACTCTGGACGAACCTGGAATCCTACCCCTTCTCTTTCCTCTCCCTCCCTTTACTTTCACTGTCTGGGACCCCCTGTTCCCACTCTCCTGTCTCTATGAGCAGAGGTACTTAACCCCCGTTTGGTGAAGCAGAAAAGGACCTAAGCAGGCTAGCATGCTCAGATTGTTCCAGCAGCAGTATTTCCAGACCACCTCCTTGGTTCTTAACACATTAAAACAAGATACTGCAATGATCAAGCTTTGTAATTCAGTCACCCTGTCTCTGGACTGGGGAGGGGGGAGGGCACGGCACTTGGGGTGGACTGGCACTTCCACATAGAGTTCCCAAAGGGGAGGGGGGCTGGGCAACTCCTGGGTAGGGTGGCTGACCCCCTCTCATGATCCCAAGGTAATACTTCTACCTGGAAATAAGAAAGTGTATATATCGCGCTGTCTATTATAAAAATGAGCAGCTGACACGCAACAAGCGATCAAATCTTGCAAGGGAATGTACTTATGTGGAAAAGTGCAGCGCTAGAAAATTATTTAGAATAATGTGTAAAATTATTTAAAAATATTACAACCTTTGATAATTGCAAATCTGGGATACCACGTGAAAATACTGTATAAAAAATAATTATAATAAAATAATAATGTAAATTGCGTGAACCCAGTCCATATATAAGTGACTCATGTATTTAGTCCGTAAAAAGTGATGTAGAAAATGTGACATATAAAGAAGTAGAGAGTGTGTTGATAGAAGATCCACCACCGCTCAGAAGGGAGGCTTACCAGAAAAAATGGACCCAGATGGGCATATACCCACTGGGTCAATCAGGTTTGTAAAGTGGGGATCCTTGATGGCGGCTACCACAGAAGGCACGGTTCAAGGTTGCCCAGGTGCTTGAAAAGATGTATTGGATGTGGATAGGTCCAATCAAGCGCTGCATATATAAGGCAGCATATACAGTGGTGTGGTACCCCAGATGATGTCCTAGAGGATGAAACGCATCGGGATGGACGGTACCACTGGTTCTGCCACATACTTCATTTTACAAAGCCCTTTTTACCTCCTAAAATGTGAGTGTTTTTTACCTTCAATAAATGTTATGAATTTTCATAATACAGTATTACGCTATGTGCTCTCATATTCTCTCTACATAAAACCTTGACGCCTGATTGGATCTATCCACATCCAATACATCTTTACAAGCACCTGGGCAACCTTGAACCGTGCCTTCTGTTTTAGCCGCCATCAAGGATCCCCACTTTACAAACCTGATTGACCCAGTGGGTACATGCCCATCTGGGTCCATTTTTTCTGGTAAGCCTCCCTTCTGAGTGGTGGTGGATCTTCTATCAACACACTCTCTACTTTATATGTCACATTTTCTACATCACTTTTTATGGACTAAATACATGTGTCACTTATATATGGACTGGGTTCATGCAATTTACATTATTATTTTATTATAATTATTTTTTATACGGTATTTTCACGTGGTATCCCAGATTTGCAATTATCAAAGGTTGTAATATTTTTTAATAATTTTACACATTATTCTAAATAATTTTCTAGGGCTGCAATTTTCCACATAAATACTGCTGCTTGGGACTCCGGTATGGGGCAGTGGGACTCGATTAGACGACTCCCCAGACACAAGAGTCCTATCACCGCAGAACCATAGGGTCTGGACTTACAGTTATGAGTTATCTGCTAGCCTACTACAAACAACTAGTGTTAGATGACAAACACCTTAAGATGAGTGACTCTTACTCTACTGTTCCTTATGTTTCTGCTTTGTCTCTCCTGTTACTGGGCCTCGCGGTCCGACGACAGAATTGATACTATTTTGCAATGTATTTATTTTTCTGTTAAAATCCAATAAACACATTGAAAACAAGAATTGATTGTACCCACACGCGTCTGCAAAAGGCAACACTCAATTTTTCACCCATTACTGCACTGCACCTGGTGTGAACAAGAACTAAAATGTACTCTGTAAAGCATAGTTCAGTGGTCTGTAGGATGTAAACTTCCCCTTCCCCCCAAATTCCCCTTCTTAGCACTAACCTCCCCTCTCTTAACACAGCCCCCCATCCCAATCACCCTCCTAACACAAATCCCCCCACCTGCTCCCAAATCCCCCACCTCCCCCATCCCCCCTCTTAGCACAAATCGCCCTAATCCTCCCTTTTAACAGAATCCCCCCAAATCCCCACTCCTAGCACAGCCCCCACCCAAATCATCTGCCCAGCACAAATCCCCCCTCCAAGCACAGCCCCCCACCTGCTTACAAATCCCACACCTAGCACAACCCCCACACCCACATCCCCCTCTCCCTAGCACAAATTCTGTTTCTAGAGTACTGACAGCAGCAGAGATGGGGAGAGAGCCAGAAGGAGGTGTGGGTTGTGTTCTGTATCTCACCCCCATCTCCCCCAGCTCCTATTCTTCCTGTAAATTCGGATCTAAGAGATCCTCTGTTAACTACGGTGATAGAGGAGGAAAGGAGCACTGTTAACTCCTGTGTACAGAGGAGGCAAAGAGCTGTACCCACATCTCCGCCGCCCCCCCCCCCCCTCCCTGCACTTCTCTGTTCCTCTCTGTATACTTGCTGGCAAGTCCTTAGCAACCGATGATGTCATCAGTTGGTAGGATGCGGTCGAGTAGCTAGCTCAGGTTTCTGTTTTTCCAGTGTTCTGCCGGGAAAGTTCCCCTCGGCAGATAAGGACCCCCCTCTACTGCGCAGGCGCAGCGCTTGCGCAGTAGAAGCCGGCAGAAATAGCCGAAGCCAAATAGAAGAGAAATCAGCTGTACACGGCGCCTGTAAGAGGGCCCCTACGCTCGGCACTTTTTTATTTTCCCTCTAGGTCCACTTGGATGGGGCTTCAACCTGGACCTAGGGCGCAGGCGCCGTGTACAGCTGATTGAAGTTTTTCAGCTTCGGCTATTTTCGGCGGCTGCTAGTCCTTCGTACTGCGCAAGCGATGCGTCTGCGCAGTACAGGGGGGTCCTTATCTGCCGGGGGAACTTTCTCGGCAAGACACCGGCAAGAGTACAGAGAGGAGCAGAGAGTGGGGGGAGGTGGGGGCTCAGCTCTCTGGCTCCTCTGTACACAGGAGTTAAACAAACAGTGCTCTCTCCGTCCTGTAGCACAGGGGCTAACAGAGATCACTCAGATCAGGCTGTTACTGCGGCTCCTTCGAGGACTCCTCACTGCACCCTAAGGTGACACAGCAACCCGGTTAAGAAACACTGCTCTAGCTCATCCATTAAGAGAACTCTTTGCATTCATTTAGAAAAGACAACGCATTCTCTGAAAGCACCCCAGATGCAATGCATCATGCCAACTGCTCAGCATGAGACCTCGAAGCAAGTGGAGATCACTGAAGTAGCGGTGTCTACTGCAGTGGTTTCCAGCTACCAGGGGCATTGGACAGATATAGTATATACATAGTTACATTGGTCCATATATAGGGCCAGGCAGGAAAAGTGTCATTCTGGGGGACGTATGGGAACGCCCTCACCGAAGCATGCCTCAAGCTTGCTCCCAGGGGTATACAGCATAAATATCTGTGACCGCTGTGTACACCGGAAACAGTGGATTACCGATCAGTGTACTCCACACTAAGATCATGTGAATGATCTGACCAATCACAGAGATCACATGTCAAGTAGTTAACAATGGCTGTCCTTCATGATGATATTGCTTTCTATTGTGATCTCTGTGACTGGTCACAGTGATAACATGGTACAGGGTCAATCAAAATGTAAAAAGAAATAAACCTGATCTCCTCCCCAGAGTAGTACAGTGTCACTTTCGTAACACTGTCCTGCTCTGGTGGTATGTAAAAAAATGTATGTATATGAAAAATATTTACATACTGTCACCAGAGCAACTGTAGTGTCACTATGGTGACATCATACTGCTGTGGCGGTGATCATGTAAAAAAGCTGACTGCTTCTGTCACACCAGTCACATTGTCCCTGATCATTGCCACACCAATCATATTGATCCTAATCACTGCCACACCAGTACAGTGTCCTTGATCACCGCCACACCAGTCACAGTGTCCCTGATCACTCCCACACCAGCTATATTGTCCCTAATTACCGCCACACCATTTACAGAATCTCTCATTACTGCCTTACCAGGTACAATGTCCCTGATCAGTGCCAAACCAATCCCAGTGTCAACAAACCAGTGTATGCCAGCAACAGTGTTCCTTATCATCCCCACACTAGGTACAGCATCCCTGATTACTGCCACCCCAGCAGTGGCGGCCCGTCCATAGAGGGCGCCTGGGCGCCGCCCCCCTCCTGTAGTCAAAAAAAAAAAAATTTAAAAAAACATTTTTTTAAAACGGCCCCTTTAAGAACAAAAAAAAAAGTCCCTTAACAAAGTGCACTGTGGCGCCGGACGCAGTGCACAATGGGAAGCGCCACGTCAATGCAATCACGAGATTGCAGACGTGGCGCTTCATTTGCAGGCTTTTAACCCGCCTTGCTGCGCAAACGAAAATGCCGATTAGCTTCCGCCCATAGAATCAGTGTGATTCTATAGGCGGGAGCATTGCTTTTCAAATCTCGAGGTCACTTCCAGCTTTCGTGAAACAGGCTAAAGCCGGAAGTGACGTCGGCAGCTCCGTTCTTCGACCCGAGCAGAGCTGCAGGAGAAAGGTAAGAGAGCAGCATGAGGGACGGGTTTCAGTCTGGCAAGGAGGGTGAGCTCCAGCACAGCACAGCACAGCACAGCTGCATCTGTATCTGTCCCTCTCTTCCCCATTCCCCCCCTCTCCTGTCTCACTAACACACGGACTGAAGACACCTCCGAGTGCCTTCCTATACACTGACAGAGGGGGAGGGGGAGGAGAATGGACACATACACAGGACGTGCTGATCTGAGGTCTGAATATGACACTTGCAGGGGAAGGGGGGCAAGTTATCAAAGAAAGATACTCACAGTGATTTGGGGGGCTAGGAGAGGATGCTGTATGTGCTAGGGGCCACTTTGGGAGAAGAGAGGATTTGTGCTAGAAGGGGGGTTGAATATAAAATTAGACCCCCCCCAGCACAAATCCTCTCTGCTCCCAAAGTGGTCCCTAGCACATAAAGCATCCTCTCCCAGCCCCCCAAATCACTGTGAGTATCCTTTGATAACTTGCCCCACTTCCCCCTTGTTCAAAAATATGCTGGCTGCTATTAAGGAGACAATCATGGTTTCTGGGATCAGTGGACACAGTGGATGTGTTTTGATGACACAGTGGATGCATTTTTGATGACACAGTGGATGCGTTTTTGATGACACAGTGAATGCGTTTTGATGACACAGTGGATGCATTTTTGATGACACAGTGGCTGCGTTTTTGATGACACAGTGGCTGCGTTTTTGATGACACAGTGGCTGCATTTGTGATGGCACAGTGGATGCGTTTTTGATGACAGTGGATGCGTTTTTGATGACACAGTGGATGTGCTTTTGATGACACGGTGGGTGCATTTTTGATGACACAGTGGCTGCATTTTGATGACAGTGGCTGCGTTTGGATGACAGTGGCTGCGATTGATAACACAGTGGCTGTGTTTTGATGACACAGTGGCTGCGATTGATGTTTTTTTTTTCAGAATTTTTCAGTTTGTTTGCGCCCCCGCAAAAATTTTGAGCACCAGCCGCCACTGCACCCCAGTTACAATGTCCTTGATCACTGCCACGCCAGCCCTAGTGTCAACAGACCAATGTATGCCAGCAACAGTGCTCCTTATTGCCACACCAGTTACAGTGTCCTTAATCACCACCACACCAGGTACAGTGTTCTTGATCACCACCACACAAGTCACAATGTCCCTAATCACCGCTACACCAGTCATATTGTCCCTAATTACTGCCACACCAGTTACAGTGCCTGTGATCACCGCCACACCAGTCATATTGTCCCTAATCACCGCCACACCAGTTACAGTGCCTGTGATCACCGCCACACCAGTAATATTGTCCCTAATCACCGCCACACCAGTTACAGTGTTGCTGATCACTGCCACGCCAGTCCCAGTGTCCCTGACCACCGCCACACGAGTCATATTGTTCCCTATCACAACCATATCAGTTACAGTGTCCCTGATTACTGCCACACCAGGTTCAGTGTCACCACACCAGTGTATGTCAGCAACAGTGTTCCTTATCATTGCCTCACCAGTTGCAGGGTCACCACACTAGTGTAAGCCAGCAATAGTGTCACTGATTGGCAGCACAACAGTCTCAGTGTTACCAGATCAGGGTAGATCAGCAGCAGTGTTCCTGGTTGCTGCAACACTAGTCCCCAATGTCAACAGACCAGAATAAGCCAGCAACAGTGTTCCTGATCGCCACCACACCAATGTAGTTGTGCCTCTACCTGCCACCTGTACTAACCTTGGCCTGTTTATTGACTATGATTTCTGCATACTATCTGGACCAATCCTTTGCCTGTTTGCTGAACATGTCTCTGCCTGTCATCTGAACTGACCTATCTTCACATCCCTCTGACTACGTTCCTGTGAGACACAAGTCCCTGGTAAGTAAACATGGCATTCCTGGGTGCAGCCACATACCAGTAGACTAGGCTTGCTTGGCTTATAGGAACTGGAACTGCTATAGATGATGCTACACTACAAAACCTTCCCTGACCACTTGAATATAAGCTACCATTACAGTACATTGGTTTTGATACAATTTTTTAATTTATGTGATAAGCAAGATACAATATCCGGTACATAATCAGTATAGTGTATAGACACTCCCACCACCATGCTTGACTGTAGGCAAGACACACTTGTCTTTGTACTCCTCACCTGGTTGCCCCCACACACACTTGACACCATCTGAACCCAATAAGTTTATCTTGGTGTCATCAGACCACAGGACATGGTTTCAGTAATTCATGTCCTTAGTCTGCTTGTCTTCAGCAAACTGTTTGCGGGCTTTTTTGTGCATCATCTTTAGAAGAGGCTTCCTTCTGGGATGACAGCCATACATACCAATTTGATGCAGTGTGTGGCGTATTGTCTGAGCACTGACAGGCTGACCCCCCATCCCTTCAACCTGTGCAGCAATGCTGGCAGCACTCATACGTCTACTTCCCAAAAACAACCTCTGGATATGATGCTGAGCACATGCACTCAACTTCTTTGGTCGACCATGGCAAGACCTGTTCTGAGTGGAACCTGTCCTGTTTAACCGCTGTATGGTCTTCGGCCACTGTGCTGCAGCTCAGTTTCAGGGTCTTGGCAATCTTCTTATAGCCTAGGCCATCTTTATGTAGAGCAACAATTCTTTTTTTCAGATCCTCAGACAGTTCTTTGCCATGAGATGTCATGTTGAACTTTCGGTGACCAGTATGAGAGACTGAGAGCGATAACACCAAATTTAACACACCTGCTTCCCATTCACACCTGAGACCTTGTAACACTAATGAGTCACATGACACCGGGGAGGGAAAATGGCTAATTGGGCCCAATTTGGGCATTTTCACTTAGGACATCACTCACTTTTGTTGCCAGCGGTTTAGACATTAATGGCTGTGTGTTGTTATTTTGAGGGGACAGCAAATTTACACTATTATACAAGCTGTACACTCACTACTTTACATTGTAGCAAAGTGTCACTTCTTCAATGTAGTCACATGAAAAGATATAATAAAATATTTACAAAAATGTGAGGGGTGTACTCACTTTTGTGAGATACTGTGTGTCCTAAGGCTTTAAATAAAAGTGGGTGATAAGGGAAGTGGTGATTTAATCATTGTATAACTTATTGAACATCATACTATGTTGGATTCTCGTTATGATCTAGTCTTGAACAAACTTCAAAAGTATATGTAGTATGTTCCGCTAATGAATAGTATTGGTTGCAGAAGAATAGTAGCTGCGGAAAATAAGGGCTACTCTGGTTAATGTTTTCGATATGTCAGAAGTATTGATCTGTAACAGTGAGGATCTCCCCTTGGACATCTCCACCATTCTAAAAAATGAATCCTGCTTGGTACTTGATACCATTATTCCGTTGAAGAGAGAGCCATTACAGCGTCAGAAATAAATGAGACTAAACTGCCATCAAAATGGATTACATAAAGGAATCCCTGAGACTGTTGTCAGATACCAACACCTACTCTAAGTTAACTCAGGACCCTCTGCCCCACTTCACTCAGGAAGCTACCACATTAGCCAATAGAACCCTCCAGGAAGAAATTATTTCCAAACCAGAGTTCTCCTTTCTCATTAAAAGTTTTTACAAAACTCTGTACTTTTACCACCTGCTGAAAATACATAAAGATATCAATAACCCACCAGGACGGCCCATCGTTGCTTCAATGGAAAGTGTCACCAGTGGCTTTTCCATGTATGTGGATCGCTTCTTACAACCTTTGGCACAGAATCTCCCATCATACATCAGAGACGGTACACATCTACTGGACATGTTATCATTCTACTCCAGGGAACCCACGCACATATGGGCATCCCTGGATGTCACCTCCCTTTACACATACATACCCCATGATGTAGGTCTGATGGCAGTAAAACACTTTCTATCCACCGATCCACTTATCAACCCACGACAAGCCCACTTCATACTTGAGGCAACAACTTTTTGCTGCAAGCATAATTACTTTGAATTTGAAGATCAGTTCTATCTACAAACCCAAGGCACTGCCATGGGGGCTAACTTCGCCCCAAACTACGCAAATCTAACCATGGGTTAGTGGGAACTCCACCACATCACACACAACAATCCCTTTGCTGCCAACATCATTTTTTACGGGCGTTACATAGATGATGTAATAATCATCTGGGATGGCACCATGGAGAACCTCACGCAGTTTGTTTCCCATTGTAATCACAACAACTTTGGACTCTATTTCACCTTCATAGCGGACCCTGACAAACTGGCCTTCTTGGATCTAGAATTCTACCACAGTGGCACACAAATAGATGCCACCAACTACATAAAACCCACTGCAGGAAATTCATACATACACCAGAGTTGCCACCACCCCAGATGGAAGAACAATATCCCCAAGAGCCAGTTCCACAGGATCCGACGCAATTGTACCAGAGATGAGGATTACCAGACCCAAGGCCAACTCTTAACCCAAAAATTTCTGAACAAGGGATACCCCCAGCTCCCATAGATTATGCTTTCTATCAGTATCAGGCTAAACCGACACCTAAACCCAACACGCCAGAAGGACTCCAGCCAACAAGGTTTACCACCCAGTTCCATGACCGCTACAAACAAATGGAAAAAATCTTCATCAAGAACTGGCCCATCCTGCTGGAAGATCCCTTTTTGGGTTCCACCCTAACATCCAAACCCAAAGTTTCTTACTGCAAGGCCAAAAATATTAAGAGCCGAATTGCGCCAAGTAAGATCCGCAAACCTAAGCCAGGTCCCACCACCTACACCCCCTGTTCCAACTAGTGGGCATGTTTCAGTGCAAGAAAAAATTATGCATGATGTGTAAATTTGTCCAGCATGGACAAAAAAGCTTCTCTACAAAAGGAAAACTTACCCTATAAAAGAGTTTCACAATTGCTCCAGTGATCATGTAGTATACTGTCTGACCTGTCCTTGTGGCCTCCTATATGTTGGCAGAACTATCCGTCCCCTCCGCCAACGGTTTGGCAAGCACAGGCGGTTCATCGAACAGGGATGTGATGAGCACAGTGTGCCAAGACATTTTTTGACTGAGCATCAAAAGTTCACCGAAGGCCTGAAGGTGTGGGTCATAGAGGCCATTTCCGGAGGTTTGCCTGCTGCGGAGTGTTTCAAATGACTCTGCCAGCGGGAGACTTTCTGGATATATTCCCTCAATTCCCTCTCGCCAGGGGGACTCAATGAGGAGTTAGACGCATACACCTTGTTATAACAGATCACACGCCCATTTCTGGTTTGTTTCTCCCCCCTCCTTCCTACCTTCCCCTTACCCCTGTCTCTCACCCCCCCCCCCAAACAGGTTTGTCTCTGCTCTACCGGTCAGGAGTGAAATAGTAAATATATTATATTAATATTTCAGATATATGTATGTGTGTGTGTATGTGTGTATGTATATATGTGTATGTGCAGACATACAGTCAGGTCCATAAATATTGGGACATCGACACAATTCTAATCTTTTTGGCTTTATACACCACCATAATGGATTTGAAATGAAACGAACAAGATGTGCTTTAACTGCAGACCTTCAGCTTTAATTTGAGGGTATTTACATCCAAATCAGGTGAACGGTGTAAGAATTACAACAGTTTGTATATGTGCCTCCCACTTTTTAAGGGACCAAAAGTAATGGGACAGATTAACAATCCTCCATCAAACTTTTACTTTTTAATACTTGGTTGCAAATCCTTTGCGGTCAATTACAGCCTGAAGTCTGGAACACATAGACATCACCAGACGCTGGGTTTCATCCCTGGCGATGCTCTGCCAGGACTCTACTGCAACTGTCTTCAGTTCCTGCTTGTTCTTGGAGCATTTTCCCTTCAGTTTTGTCTTGCTTGCATGCTCAATCGGATTCAGGTCAGGTGATTGACTTGGCCATTTCTTAACATTCCACTTCTTTCCCTTAAAAAACTCTTTGGCTGCTTCCGCAGTATGCTTTGGGTCATTGTCCATCTGCACCGTGAAGTGCCTTCAAATGAGTTATGAAGCATTTTGCTGAATATGAACAGATAATATTGCCAGAAACACTTCAGAATTTGTCAGCAGTCGTATCATCAATAAACACAAGAGAACCAGTTCCATTGGCAGCCATACATGCCCACGCCATGAGACTACCACCACAATGCTTCACTGATGAGGTGGTATGCTTTGGATCATGAGCAGTTCCTTTCCTTCTCTATACTCTTCTCTTCCCATCACTCTGGTACAAGTTGATCTTGGTCTCATCTGTCCATAGGATGTTCCAGAACTGTGAAGGCAAACTCTAATCTGGCCTTCCTGTGTTTGAGGCTCACCAATGGTTTACATCTTGTGGTGAACCCTCTGTATTCACTCTGGTGAAGTCTTCTCTTGATTGTTGACTTTGACACACATACACCTACCTCCTGGAGAGTGTTCTTGATCTGGCCAACTGTTGTGAAGGGTGTTTTCTTCACCAGGGAAAGAATTCTTCGGTCATCCACCATAGTTGTTTTCCATGGTCTTCCGGGTCTTTTGGTGTTGCTGTGCTCACCAGTGCGTTCTTTCTTTTTAAGGATGTTCCAAACAGTTGATTTGGCCACACCTAATGTTTTTGCTATCTCTCTGATGGGTTTTTTTTCAGCCTAATGATGGCTTGCTTCACTGATAGTGACAGCTCTTTGGATCTCATATTGAGAGTTGACAGCAACAGATTCCAAATGCAAATAGCACACTTAAAATTAACTCTGGACCTTTTATCTGCTCCTTGTAAATGGGATAATGAGGGAATAACACACACCTGGCCATGGAACAGCTGAGCAGCCAGTTGTCCCATTACTTTTGGTCCCTTAAAAAGTGGGAGGCACATATACAAACTGTTGTAATTCTTACACCGTTCACCTGATTTGGATGTAAATACCCTCAAATTAAAGCTGAAAGTCTGCAGTTAAAGCACATCGTGTTCGTTTCATTTCAAATCCATTGTGGTGGTGTATAGAGCCAAAAAGATTAGAATTGTGTTGATGTCCCAATATTTATGGACCTGACTGTATATGCATTTTTCATGATCCATCATTAGGTGCACCCCACTTGGTATCCACACCATGAGGGGACACACACACATATACATCCCTTGTATACCAACTACGGGGAACACAGCACCAACTTTATCTTTACTGTTCATTATTATTATTATTATTATTATTATTATTAATTCTTTACACTACAGCCTGTTCCCCCTCCATCACCTCTTCATGTTTACATACATACAACCCCCCTTACTTTTTTCTATTTTTTTTTAAAAAATATTTTTTTTTTCTATTTTACTTGCTTGGCCCTTCATACATCATCAACCTCTTCAATAGGCTTCTATACATATAGAAGAGAACTATGCTTCAAATATTTCCATGTGTATCATTTTTTAAAAATGTTTTCCTTTTTTTTAAATTTTATTTTATTTTATATAATTTTTTTTATATATACATATATTATTATTATTTTTCTAATATATATATATATATATATATATATATATATATATATATATATATATATATATATATATATATATATATATATATATATTATTTTTTTGTCAATCCAAGACTGTTAACCCCTGCTTTACTTTGCCCCTGTATTGTTTACTGATTGGTCTGCTGAAAGTTCCAGTTCCACGGTCACACCCACATGCTCTCCATTGTGTATATATAGCTGTCCTCCTCTAGAGGGCAGCAGGCCAATAGAAGGAGCAGTCAGCTCTCAGGGCGTAGCCTGTCATCACTGCAGCCCTGATTGTCAAGAAGCCAGCCCTGCCTAGGTCCAATCAGACGCGGTGACATCACTTCCTGTTCCACGGTCCATGCTGGTCTGTGTGGAGCTGCTTGGTTCCTTTGCTCCTGGAGAAACACTGTGATCCATTCCAGCCAGCTTCCCAATCCTTTCCAGCTATCCGGAACAGCGGTGGGACCCACAGAGCCATGTGGAATGCCAGGACGTCACTTTACATTAATGAGCATGCATCTTCTATCATCTTGTAAGTGTTTTTAATAATATCCTATTAAAGTCATCATTTTAATACTACACTCAGGTGGGCGCCTCCCCCTCCCTGTTTTTTCCTTACATGTCTTGCAGAGTTCTGGACACACACTGAAGGATGGCTGCCTTCCTTTTTAACCCTTAATACCCCTTTCTATGGATACATCACTATCCAGCTATTACAGTCACAGACTATACCCCTAAGGATTACTCCATCTGGAGCGCGAGATAAACAATGACTATACTGCTAACTAAACTGCCATCAAGGGTGGACATACAATTTGCACAACTGCACAAGGTGTGAACAAGGAGGCATTCTTTATGATACTAATACTGGTTTAAAATACCCAAATAGTGTCAGGTAGTAAACACCTCTTTTATACTCTATCATATGAGCAGGGAGACATTCATTGGGTTTAAAAGTAGAGATGTATTCACTGTCTGACCGCAGTCACATATTATTAAGCCAGAGTTCAGTGTATTATAAATAATGTTTACAGCTCATCAGTATATCTATGTACAGTAAATATTTAGACAGTAAATGAATAGAGGTCCAAAAAAATGTTCTTGCACTGGGGCCCTTTAGTGCCAAAGTTTGCAATTGGCTACTGTTGCAGACGTCTTTCTCAAAATGTTAGTTTAGCGTCCTTCCCTACGCTGGAGAAATTACATTTTGGCTCTGCTGTACCCATATAAGCAGCAATTTATTTTTCAGGTCTGTTCAGAGCTATCCCTAAGACTGATGGTTGATTGCCCCTGCCTGTCTCTGGAATAGGCTTCCAGAAATAAAGTAGGAGGGTTAGTCACTGGATTATGAATATTTATCTGACCTCAGCAAATCCGTGGGAGGGAGACTCAGAAGGTGTTGCTGGGGAGAAGATAAATGTTTGGGAGGGTCTGATCAGAGGTCTTCTCCTTGGGCCCCTGGGCTGGGAGGCAGCCTGTGTTACTAAAGAACTGTTGCTGGTAGGCTTCAGCATGTGCTTAGCTGAGGACCTGGATGAACCTAGAATGACATTTGCGGGAGGACACTACAATAGGGAGCTGGGCTGGAGAAGGAACACCTTTTACTCCTTTCTACTGGTTGCAGACAGCTGTCCTTGGACAATTTGAGTAGAACATTTGCTTAGAGCTCCACGTGTGCCTGTACCTTGAGTGTTGGACCCCCAAGGGAAGCTGGAAGGATTCTGACTGCTAGGCATGTGCAATTTGTTTTGGTCCGAATGTAAATTCAGACAAATTTTGGGTTATTCAGAGATTCTGATGTACCCAAATCTCTGAATTAAATAGTAACGAACTTCATTGAAATTAGTTTTGTTTATTCATTTTCAAATTAATTCCAAATTTGCAGAATGATACGAATTCGGATCGGTTGAAAAATGATCGACCGATTGTAAGGCCTCATGCACACGAGACGCCAGTGAAAACTCTGCTGAACACATGTTTTTAAAATCTGAAACCGGCATTTAGAAAGGCCGGTTTGCCGTGTTTGCATGCTGCTTTTAGCCGCGTTTTACCGCGTTTGCGTCTAGAAACGTCTGCAGGGCAGAGAATGACATTTTGTGACCCAACTTTGGGGCTCCGCATCTCAGGGCCACTTGGTGCTAGGAACCCCAAATTTGGTGTGCTAACACAGTGGAACTAGCACTACAACATATTTGGGGGTCCTAGCACTAAGTGGCCCCGAGATACGGGGCCATAAAGTCGGGTTGCAAAACATCAAGCACTTCTGTAGCAGAGAATGACATTTTCCGACCTGTCTTTGGGGCCCCATATCTCGGGGCCACTTGATGCTAGGAACCCCACATTTGGATATGTTGTAGTGTTAGTTCCACTGTGTTAGCAAACCAAACATCAAGTGGCCCCGAGATATGGGGCCCTAAAGTCGGGTCACAAAATATCATTCTTTGCTGCAGTTTACAATCATATTTCTGTGTTTTCCTTTAAAAACACTGAAAAAACGCAAACGCGGCTAAACGCGGTATCGGCAAGGTTAAACGCAACTGCCTAAAAACGCCAAAAAATTAGACTGTGTACATGGACACATAGCATAACATTGAAAGAGTTCAGGGGCAGTTGAAAAAAGTGTCCAACTGCCTCTGAACGCGCGTTTAACAGCGTCTCGTGTGCATGAGGCCTAATTCTGTATGAAGAATAGCTGGTCGTTAAGCAGCGAGCTGGGAAGCCGGCCGCCACATCCTTAATGAGCGATAACTTATCAGCTGTCAGTGGGCTTCCCCGTTGAGAGCTGGAATGTAAACAAAAGAATGCCTACAATAGAAAAATCAGAAAAAAAAACAGCGTGGGGTCCCCCTACAATCCATAATAGACCCCAGTGCCCCCACCTGCCCCAAAGCACCCCCCCAATGTTGGGAGCAACCCAGCTGGTCAGAAAAGCAGGGGGATAAGCGAGCCCCCCATCCATACCAGGCCACATGCCCTCAACATGGGGGGTTCTTTGGGGCAGGGGGGCACTGGGGTCTGGTATGGATTTGGGGGGACCCCACACTTTTTTTTTTTTTTAACCGCTTCAGCCCTGGAATATTTTACCCCCTTCCTGACCAGAGCACTTTTTGCACTTTAACTGACAATTGTGCAATCGTGCAACGTTGCACCCAAACAAAAATGACTTCCTTTTTTTTTCCCAGAGCTTTCTTTTGGTGGTATTAGATCACCCCTGTGTTTTTTAAACGCATTATTTTTGACTTTTTGCTATAATAAATATCCCCCCAAAATATATAAAAAACATATTTTTTTTCCTCAGTTTAGGCTGATATGTATTCTTCTACATATGTGTGGTAAACAAAAAAGGGCCTGGTATGGATTGGGGGGGCCCACGCTGTTATCTCCTCACTGGACAGATTGATGTCCATGGTATTACAGCATTCTGTAGTGAACTAGTAAAGGGCCCAAAGTTCTCTTTTGCCACTTTACTTTTTGGAGAAAACAATTATAATAGTACAGGGGTGCCCAACCAGTGGCCCGCGACCTCCTGCTCTGGGATGGCAGGTCGGCAAGCCCAGATCTTACAGACCTGCCATCCCAGAGTATCAAAATATTAAACTGTGGCGCTGAAAGGTGACAAGATGGTGTTATTGATCAAATAACAGTGATGTCCAAAGGAGAGGTACAAAGTCCTGAAGTGTATACCTAATGTATTAGTGATGGTTTAAATAATAAGCACAAAACACCATGAAAGCAAAATAACAAAAATAATAAAGAGTTAGGTGTTATAGATGTGAAAACACATACAAATGGTGAAAGACATATCCTAAATCAATATATCAATTAGATATGAATTATATATGTAGGATAACACATTCCAAAAGTAACTTAAAAGTCCAATATAATGAGTATATAAAATACCACAGTGTACCGTGTGTACAACCCAAAAGGAATATTGTGTTCATTGAAGCAAAACCAGGGTGTGAAAGCATAAGTCCATAAGGAAAGTGAGTATGTGTAAATACTTAAAGTCCATTATTAAATAATGGGGTGATCTCAATTAACCCTGTGACAGTCTGAAAGCAAGCAGTCCTCATGTAGGGTAAATGGGAACTGTTGGAAGTGTCCTTGAATATGGGTGGATTCTTCACTTGTTATGATGCACCGACTCCTGTCCCAGGTGGAACATACCAAATGCACTCTGTTTGGGACAGGCGCAGTTCCAATGCATCAGTGTGAAAGCAGCCTTCTAGGGGGCTCAGGATAGTAAGGGCTCATTTACAAATGCGGTTTGGGAGGGGGGGGAGTTAAAAACCCATAGTTCATTGTGGCCCACAACTGGTTATTAAATCACTTAAGTGGCCCTCGCTCTTCAAAAGGTTGAGCAGCGCTGCAATAGAATGCAGTAAAAGTACCATGACAAAGACTGCAGATTTAATGAATCAGCCATTTTATTTATGGCTTTCATGTAGCTATTTTCCTCACCTTATAAGGAGTTTGTCTTGGATTCAGAATATCACCCCACCTGCTTCCTGGGGTATATCCCCCTCCTTCTTTCCTTTTTTGGGAAAACTTAGATGCGATGGGGTACTGTGGATTAAACCAACAAACCATGTTGTATCTTCATATCTGCTAAAAGGTAGTCACCATATGAGTATTTTTGGATTTAAATACCTGATTTTATGATGCCATGCTGCTACCTACCATTAATGTACTACTCCTGTTTCTTTGTATATTACGGTATATGTTTTTGCTGATACTCTGTTATTATATCACCAGATGATAGTCTGTTCTGACCATCCCCTAAAGAAGGAAATTACTATATATTCCGAAACATGTTGGGATTTTCTGTGTAACTATCTGAAGTTTGGCCTCCCTTCGTGGAATCAACCGTGGGCTCAAGAACTCAGCTGTGTATACAATATAATATATATATTTTAATTACCACTCTTTGATTTATTTAAAGAAATGTGTTATCCATGTCTAATTTCAGACTATTTTTATGATATATTTAAATAAACTTTGTACTTTTTACTATACCCTTTCTCCTTATTATCCGGTTTTCAACCATTGCCCATAAAGTCCCTGGGGCCTCCTTCTGTTTTTTTTATCTCTATTTTATAATAAAAAAACCCTTTAAAATTAAATTGTTATTTCAACAAATTCAAGCAAATTTAATTTGCCTGACTTTGCTTAATTAATAATGCTGCTTATGTATTTATGGCACAGTTTGATACTCATGTATGGGTACCTGAAGCATATTAGGCTCCTTGTACTTTTCCATTGAGTTTGAAATAGAAGCAATCAATGGCATACCTTTGCTCTGTGCTGTCAGCTTGGCATATTGGTTGTATTGTGGTTTACAGCATCCCCAGAGATTGATACTTCTTTGAACTACCTTGACCTGCTGCATGTCTGGTTTAACTATAATATCAAACTAGCAAGATTGGCCATCTTAGGTCAGAGATGTGATAAGTGTGCTGAGTCTGAAGACAGAGGCTTAAATTGACAGCTGAGCTGACTCTCATTGAGGACTTTGCTGGATATAAATAGCAGGCAGGCCAGCAGTCTGGAACTTTTCAACCAACACAGGAATATGTAACAGATAATCAGCAACATGATATGTACAACTGTACTGCCGTAAGCCACGATCTGTACTGACTATACATAAATCCACCCCAATCATCCCTCTCTGAATTCCCCCATAATTTAGGATCTCAAAGCTTGACCTTTAAGAAAAAAAAGAATCAGTGGATTGACATAAGTGGTAACTAATATACTACACTGTGCCACATTTTCTCACCCATATAAAGTATAAGTTCACCTTTTTACAAAAAAAATGATCAATGCACATTTCGTGCAGGTAAAAAAATGTCTATTTATTATTTTTTTGTTGTGGGAATCTGTAAAGCATTGCACCAGCGATCAACAGATTGCTGATGCCATGCAAGACTCCTGCAGGCCTGTCAGTATATCTGCTTGCTTGTACCTCATACGGGCAGGCAGATACACTCTGACGGGAAGAATCAATGAACTACCACAGCACTCACAGCCCTGTGGTAGTTCACTGAGAACTACAAGCCGACTTGTAGTTTTCCTTTCACAGACCACTGTGAATAAGTGATAACATTCCTTCTGTTCTCAGCTGCATAAGAGCTGGGGGAGGAGAAACAGCAGCACACTGATCTTCCCAGTGAAAGGCTGTGCAGGGGTGGGGGGGTGTCAGGTCAAGTTTGATCATTGGAGGAGAGCACACTGACTTCCCAGCAAAACTAGAGAACTTGCCATCCTATGCCCTCATGCTAAGTGGTCAGTTTTTCAGTTTTTTGTTTGTTTTTTTTGTTGTTTTTTTTTGTACTATTTCAATACATTTATTAATTTGAACATGTGGTACAGATCAAACATTCCACACTGTGGGTACAAAGAGAATAAGCCAAATACATGGATCAACATTATGTCAAACTGGTATCCAATAAGCACTGTAGAGTGAATGGTAAAGATGTGGTGATGTGGACCGTCCCCCCAGACCAATGCAAAGAATATTAAAGTGGTTGTAAAGGCAGAAGTTTTTTTCTATTAATGCATTCTATGCCTTCAAATAAAAAAACCTTCTGTGTGTAACAGCCCCCTAAGCCCCCCAATACTAACCAAAGCCCCATCCCTATCCAGCGATGTGCACAAGTGCCTCAGCCATCTGGGACTCTCCCTCCTGATTGGCTGAGACACAGCAGCGGCGCCATTGGCTCCCAATTCTGCCAATCAAAGTCAGTTAGCCAATCAGGAGAGAGAGTGGACGTGGGCCAAACCGCGGCTCTGTGTCTGACTGGACACACGGAGCTGTGGCTCAGCTCGGGTGCCCCATAGCAAGCTGTTTGCTGTGTGGGCACTCAACAGGAAGGAGGGGCCAGGAGCACCACCAAGGGACCTGAAAAGAGGAGGATCGGGGCTGCTCTGTGCAAAACCCCTGCACAGAGCAGGTAAGTATAACACGTTTGTTATTTTTAAAGAAAAAAAACAGACTTTAGTATCACTTTAAATCAGCACAATGAGTCTTGATGTCAAAAGACACATCATACATGTGGGGCAAACAGACTGAGGCGGTCAACCAAGAACGAAGAAAAAGAAGCGGGGGAGTGTAGGAAGAGAAGGCAGAACATTTTAAATGATGAGGAAAGAGAGTAAGAGGAAAACTAGACGAGAGAAGAGGAAAAGGAGGGGGGGGGCTGGTGGGGGAGACCTCCATGGCTCAGGGTTAGTGGGACAGGGGGCAAAAAAGTTGAGCATCATAGAAGAAGTTGAGGGTGGCGATAGGCAGCCCAAGGATTCCAGATCTTGTGGCTGTTGGTAATGGTGCTAGTCAAATGTTTATTGGTATAAAAGCCATCCAGCCTAGTTTCAACTTCAGAAAAGTAAGTAAACTGCTTCTTCCAAGCTTTAGCGATTGTCAGTTTAGAGGCCAAGAGTACAGTAAGTGTGGTCAGTTTTTAATAGGAAAGCAGAGAGACTGACAGGAACCCCAGTGATTTCACACAAGGGGAGCAATAGAAAGAGAACATAATCATTTTTCATACAAGTACATGGTACAGCAGGCATGTAGCAAGAATATGAAATGTTGGATTTACGTACTCTTTAAAGCATTTTAATTCTACTTGGCTCCATTGAGGAGACGTACCTTACTTCCTGTTTTCATTTTGCCCGTAACAAAAGGCATGGAGGGTACAGACAGCAATAAAAATTATTATAATAAGTTATAACCCTTCTCCATTCTAATACAAATGTGTTTTTGTTCCATCCAAAGCACTATAAAAATTTTGGGCTGGGCTTTTATTTTTATTAATTTAGCAGACTGAAAATTGAAGACCGCATAAGACCGCAGGTAGGCTTTATTCACACATGACTTTGAAAGAAACAAATTATAAATACACATGTTGTGCAGGTAAAAAAAATGTCCATTTATTATTTTTTGTTGTGGGAGCCTGTAAACGCATTGCACCAGCGATCAACATGTTTTGAAAGCTTGAATTCCATTCCTTAGCCAACAAATAGTAATAGATGACCTTTAAACGTTTTATCTTTTATTTTTTTTGACTAATGCTAGACCTTGCAGAGAGCAGGACTCAACATTTGATGGAGGCCTAGTATCTCAGCCAGCTCCATCTCACTCCAGCTGAGAACATATAAAACATTTCACCTCAGTTCCCCTTATCACAAGTACAAATTGACACCATGTGTGTTTCCATGGTTTGTTTCACAGAACTTCCAGCAGGTAACTTGTTCTGATTAAAACTTCCACACTGGGATGACTGAGATTGGACTGTGTGAAAATCATTTTGGGTTTTCCAACAGATAAACAATTTATGGAATTGAGACATGAGAGAGAGAGAAAGAGATAGCTCTAAAGAGTGAATGTAAAAAACATTTTATATAAATAATGCTGAAAATGTATTATATCACATTTCCTTTTGGGACACTATTTTAACTATCTTAGAATCTCCTTTCAAATATCTGCTAAAGCATTACATTAAAGCACTAAACTTTGCTTATGTATACACTTTGTGGATGATATAGCCACAGGCAGCTCTAGGTCCAATCAATATAGGTAAATTACAATCTCAATTCCATGATTATGATAACATGGGATGGACACAATGATAGTGATGCAATCCATCAACAGAGTACTGCAAGTGTTGTGAAACATCTCCTCCCTGAGGAAAGTGTAGCACCCTAGAACTAGTGTGCTAGGTGTACATAATTTAGTTGTTAGTGTAGGCAAATTGGTTTGGCTTACAGCCAGGCCTGGGTTGAAACTGGGTAAGGGCTGAGTGATTCAGGGAAGCTGGATGACTCCTCTGACAGGTCTTCTGGTGCCTTCCCCTGTTTTTTTGGAACCTTGGAGAAGCTTCCAGATACAGTGGGTGGAGGCTAGGAGGGGCTGTTTGGAATCTTTATGAGGTCCACAGCCAATCCCCAGCAGAAAGGGGCTGGAAGGGGGTAGGCCACCTTATAAATAGCCATGGGTCATTTCAGCAGAGGGAATCAGGTGGAAGATGGAGATGAAGTGCAGAGGAGGCTGTCGGTGGCCCTTAAGGGCATCCCCTAGTCTGGGGGGGTGACTTCAGGTCTTGGGGTCGGGTGCTGGAGAGGACCCTCTACAACACACAGAGGAATCCTTTCCTGGAGGCAGTGAGAGGACAGCAGAAGCAGGTCAGCACATCCAGTAGATCTCCTGAGAGTCAGCCGGGTGGGTTGGTGGGTGTCAGTCTGGAGGATTGTGGGAGAAGATACTTTGGAGGGCTAGTGAAAGGGGCTACTGCAGCCAAGAGGGCTGGCAGGGCCTGAAGAGGTGGTGCTGGGTGCAGTGGCCACAGAGAGGAAGTGCTGGGAAAATGTGAGCTGTGTCACCCTATCTGTTCTCCAAGTATAGGGGCTGCGAGTCCTTGCATGTAATGGGCCTTTGCTACAAAACCACAGCAGGGTGACATAGCTGAGTTCTGCAAGCAAGAGTGTGCTGGAGGAAGAAAAGAAGCTATATATAGGACTGTATATAGGAAGAGTTGCCCCTAAAGTTTGTTTGAAGTCAAGTGGGCATCCCATAAACTCCCATCCCTATCCAAGTTTATTACCCTCAACAAAACAAAAAAAACAAAGTCACAGACTGTTCTCTGACTCTGTGACTGTGAAAATTCAGTGTGCCTGGCTGTGCAGGGTGGGGGATCCCAGTTTACTTATGGCTCCTTAGGGGGTGAGCTAAACAAGGTCTCAGTAGGTCCTTAGTTGCAACAACTGTGTTAGCAAATCATGAAAACTGGTGGTCATTCAGGTACATGGGGAACATGGGCCTACTAGTGACTCCTGTCAACAAGGGTAATCGGTTGCTGAATATCCAAATTATGTTATATGGCTTCTATTCACGTAAGAGTAAGTATATAGCTGGACACAGCTTTAAAATTCACATACTGTTCTCAGGATGCTATCACCTCCTCCAAGTATTACTTTAGAAGAGAGATATGGATTGGTGGTTTTATATAAAACTTTCTTGGGTAATCATCACCAACTGAAGTTTTTGGGTGTAAGGTACTTTTATCATTTTGTGTCTACTTCTGTAACATTATTTCCAAGAGATTAATTCAACTAAAGTCTTCTACCTTCTCTAGGTGCCTAGAGATATCCCTCTGTTTAAGTCTTAGAACATGACCTTTAGATTTAATAGATTCATTTAATAAAAAAAATATGCTAAAACACCCATAGCACCCAGACAGAAATCTTACTTCAATGTCATTTGCCTTCTATAACCAATGAAAATAGAAATATGATTGGTTGATAGCAATTAAAGTACTTATACATCTCTCTTTGTTATACCTGTTAGATTGGCTTAAGTTCGGTTAGTTTGTTTAGAATTTCAGACTGACTTATCCGAAGGGAAAATTCTCAACATGATTAACTTAAGGGGCACATAATTAAAAAATGGATAAATAAGCACATTAGTGCAATTAAAATGTATTACTTTTATTTTAACCACTTGCTGACCGCCACATGAACATTTATGTCAGCAGAATGGCACGGACAGGCAAATGGGCGTACAAGTACGTCCCTTTAAATATGCCGCTGCATGGTCACGTGCGTGCGCGACCCTGCTGCGAGCTCCGCGAGTGTGATCGTGGGTCCAGCGGACCCAATGTCTGCAGGGATACCTGCGGTCGTCTCACGGAGAGGAAGAATGGGGAAATGCTGATGTAAACAAGCATTTCCCCGTTCTGCCTAATGACACTGACACTGATCACAGCTCCCTGTGATCGGGAGCGGTGATCAGTGTTGTGTCAAAGGTAGCCCATCCCCCCTACAGTTAGAATTAATCCCTAGGACACACTTAACCCCTGCAGCGCCCCCTCCTGGTTAACCCCTTCACTGGCAGTCACATTTACAGTAATCAATGCATTTTTAATAGCACTGATTGCTGTATAAATGTGAATGGTCCCAAAATAGAGTCAAAAGTGTCCAATTTGTCCACCATAATGTCTCAGTCACAATAAAAATTGTTGATCTCCGCCATTACTAGCAAAAAAAAAAATTATTAATAAAAATGCCATAAAACTATCCCCTATTTTGTAGACGCTATAACTTTTGCGCAAACCAATCAATAAACGCTTATTGCAATTTTTTTTTTACCAAAAATATGTGGAAGAATACGTATCGGCCTAAATTGAGGGAAAAATTTTTTTTATATATTTTTGGGGATATTTATTATAGCAAAAAGTAAAAAAATAATGCGTTTTTTTTTTCAAAATTGTCGTTCTTTTTTTGTTTATAGCACAAAAAATAAAACCTGCAGAGGTGATCAAATACCACTAAAAGAAAGCTCTATTTGTGGGGGAAAAAGGACGTCAATTTTGTTTGGGAGCCACGTAGCACGACCGTGCTATTGTCAGTTAAAGCGACGCAGTGCCGGATCCCAAAAAGAGCTCTGGACTTTGGCCAGACAAATGGTCCGGGGCTTAAGTGGTTAAAATGTTAAACCCACATCATTAAAGCTGTCAGTACATGTTGTATTATATGCTGTTCATACTCAGTCACTATGGGATTCCTTTTCTTTATTCTGCAAAAACCTGTTTCATCCCGCTGTTCACTGTCCCTCCCTCCTTGTTTGTGTCCCCGTTGTAGCCTGAGATTGTTTAAACCAGCTGTTGACACATCTACTGAGCATGCTCCAGTTTGTTTCATTCTAAGCTGTTAATTCCCTCTTTTTTGTTATTTCTGCATTATCCATTTCTGGATAAATGATAGCACACTCCCTCCCTCCTAAAATGTTCTACACTATGGGGGAGGGATATTACGCGTTGATTGATGGAGGAATCACCTCCCTGTAATTCTAAGTAGGGGTTGGCGAATGGTTCGGCCCGAGCATAAGTTCCGGCCGAACTTTCGTTGTTCAGTCGTTCGGCGAACATCATCAAGTCATCATGACTTTATCCAATCATGGCTCATATGTGTGCGTTACTGCCAGTTTAACGCCATATAGTTTTGTGTGCGTTACTGCCAGTTTACCACCATATAGTTCTGTGTGTCACTGTACGTTTGGCACATTATATTGCAGTATATTATTATTATTATTAGTACATTAGTGTATAGCTAGAGTAGGAACAGTGCAGATAGCATCAGTGTAGTGACGGTTGAACACGTCTATTTAATTGCATTACTGTCAGTTTAACGCCATTTACTTCTGTGTGCGTTACTGCCAGTTTAACACTATATAGTTTTGTGCGTTACTGCCAGTTTAATGCCATATTGTTTTGTGTGCGTTACTGGCAGATTAACGCCATTTACTTCTGTGTGCGTTACTGCCAGTTTAACACAATATCGTTTTGTGTGCGTTACTGCCAGTTTAACGCCATATAGTTCTGTGTGCGTTACTGCCGGTTTGACACCAAATAGTTTTGCGTGCGCTACTGCCAGTTTAACACCATATAGTTTTGTGTGCGTTACTGTTAGTTTAAAGCCATATAGTTCTGTGTGTTACTGACAGTTTAACGTCATAACGTTTTGCGTGCGTTACTGCCAGTTTAACGCCATATAGTTTTGTGTGCATTACTGCCAGTTTAACGCCATATAGTTTTGTGTGCGTTATTGCCAGTTTAACACCATATAGTTCTGTGCGTCACTGTACGTTTGGTGCATTATATTGCAGTATATTATAGTGTATCCGTGGAGTGTGTCTGTGTAGTGTGAGTACTCAAATTAAAGTGCATCCAACACCTCTTTACATTTAATAAAGTGCTTCTATGTACAGATTTCAACTTCTTCTTTACATTTGCTTGTAAGCACCGCCCTCTTCCTCCGAATGTCTGGGAGGACAACAAGGAGAGTCAGACGTTCCCTTGGCACTGTAAGGGGCCCAGCAACAAATGTGTCCACAGTCAAAGGTGGACGTGGTGGTCAGTCCTCAGGCAGGGCATCATTTCCACTTTTTAGTGAGTTTTCCCATGCTATTCAGCCACAGCATGCAGAGGAGGTGGCGGACAGGCTTACTAAACCTTCCTCATCCCTCCTCCTCTATCACGCAAGCAGAGACAAGTGTGCAGTCCCCTGCAGTTGCCAGAGTGGATAAACCTGCCTCCTTGTCTACATCTATTCCTGCTATAGCCCCAACATCAGCGGAAACGCACCTCTAATTCGCATAGGTGTGAACCCGCGCTAAAGGTTTATGGTGGGAAGGCGCCCCCGACACCCAAAGAGTAATTTTTCTGCACCTGTTTGACAGGTGCATATCATTGCATTTTTTTACAGCTAGGCCAATTCTTGCTTTCATCAAGAGTACCCCTATAGGATAACGGTGGGAAGGTGCCACTGACACCCAAAGACCAATTTTACAAAGATAATAAATATTTACATTCAAATACACATTAATTTGATATTAATTATGGATATTTTTGTTGTTTTTTTTTATGTGACCAGCAGCAGAGGACTAGAAGCCCCTCCTGCTGACATTTCCCTGCAGATGGACAGAAAGATCTGGGTCACATGCCAGCTGTATATTAATTACAAGAAAAGGTTCTTAGATGTTTTAATTAAAGTAAATACAGTGCCATTATCCACATACTTAAAGAGAAGGGATAATGTAAATTAAACAGTATGTGTTTAGTATTACTTTATGTGTATGTAAAACCAAAACATCTTTTTACGTTTTGGATATGTAGCCAGGTGCTGGGCTACAGCAATATCGAGAAGGACACATTGCCTTTTATTCTTCTCTCCTTCTTCTCAGATACTGTTGTTATGCTGCACTATTCTCCTCCGGCCAGCAGGGGGAGAACTGAAGCCAAGCAAGTCCATAGACTTCTATGCAGAGCGCTGAAAATCCTGGGAGTCGTACTGTACTGTAAGGAGTCTATAATGTTATGAATAGACTCGTTACAGTACAGATCCCAATAGGAACTGTGCAATATGGGTAGTGAAGAGATGAATTTTATTAAACTGCTGGACAAAGTTCTTCCTCTGGGCACCAAAGGAGTTAGAGAGAGCACCTCTGGATGTTCACCTGCCAGTGGGAGACTAATCAGTGGAGACCTGAGCCAGGGACTGGGAGTGAGGACACCTGGGAGCAACGCAGCACAGCCCACATCACAGCACCTGCACCTCTTCCGCAGGGAGACTGGAGCATGCACTCACCCTCTGCTTCCCACCACGGATCACTGGAGGTTTTCAGGAAGAGACCAAGGGCCCCCCTCCTTCTACAGTGAGACACCGCCACAGCATCCCAGAGACTGGTGAGAGGGCTATTTGTCCATTGCTGATACTGCTAGCAGGGACTGAGCCACTGAGAGCAGGACACCAAGTGTACCCAATTCATACCGCACACATACTGCACTCCATATCACACTTATTGCAAACCTAAACTGCCCCTATACCAACCCTGTACCCCATATTACCAAACCATTACCACATCTGAACCTCTACCTTGCCCCTCTGCCAAGACAATACTGCACCTATGCTGTACCTATATTGCAAGCAGGTTAATTGAGACTGTCATTAAGTTCAAAGGGCCCAAACAATAACTGGCAAAAGGACATCTCAAAGGACTGCCCCTACCGTAATAATTATTCTGCAAGCCCTCTTTGTTCCCTCACCCCCTCCACTACCATCCTAATTTTTTTTTTGAACAGTGCATACCCAGTTGGTCTAGGGCTAGCATCGCCACCATAAATGCGCTCTGGCAGTATAGTTGCAGCACTTGGTAGATTAAACTTGCACTTGCCGTGCTAAATGTGATATTGAGCAAAACAAAAATAGTTAAACAATTAAATGAAATCCAAAATTGAGTCATAAAGTCCACTTTGTGTGTATGAAAAAATGTGATAATAGTCCCAACTGAATAACAACTCCCCACTCTGTTGATTACAAAGTATTGTGTTCAATCAGATCTTGCGATCACCGCGTAGACCATCACCAAGCACAAGAAACGGACTCTTACCGGACAAAGCTAACGCACAAAATGTCGCCACGCCTCTCTGGACTGCTAAATGTTTAGATTATTGTTTGGAGCATACACGGCCTGGGAATGTTTTACATACTTAAGCGCTGATTCATTTTTACAAATGTGAATAGTTTTATACACTTTAAAGTGCAATAAAGATTTTATATGGATTTACAATATTTGGATTTCCCCATTTTGGTTTCATGGTGAACTTCATGAACTATATGGTTGCCATTGATGTTAACATTGGAGAGTGGGAGACATTGCAGAACTCCAGCCAAGCAGGGTGGGTCAAACTTCTTTATGATAAGATTGTCACTTACAGGCTGATTTGATCCTGTAATAAGGTCTATCCGTTCTGGTAAGAGTCCATTTCTCATGGTTGATGATGGTCCACGTGGTGATCGCCAGAGTTGATTGAACACAATACTTTATGATTCGATTTTGGATTAAAATTAATCAATTAACTAATTTTGGTTTGCACAGTATGACATTTAGCACAGCAAGTTATTTATTCTAATCCTAATGTTGAACATTGCTGTATTGAGACAACGTGCGTGGCAGAGGCGTTGCATTTGGGTGCATTCACTCTTGATGGTGAGAGCGCAAAGGACAATTTTGGATCCTCCTTCATATCCAGAGAAGTTGTGAATTATTGTGTTATTGTGTTTAATGTCACGTAGCTAAACAAATTGACAAATACTGACATATACTATGTATTCATGTTATCCCTTCCATCACCACAGTAGTATTACTAACCATAGCAAGGTCCATAGTACATGTGGAGTTCCAAAGGCCCATTGAGGAAAGTAAGGGTAGCAAAGAATGTTGCTTAGTGCCTTAGAACTAATGTCAATGTGTTTTGCTGTGTTAACCCCACATGCCAGACAAATGCATTTTAGAGTCAGGTCATAGGTAGACCTTTTAATGACAAATAATTTGGTCCCCCTCTCTGCTGATGGCAAGGGGTGTAATTCTGGTGAATGTTCTTTAACAAATTAGTATTTCTTCTTTTTCTGGTAGAGGAAATATATGGTGCAAAACACCCCATATGGTAGTATCAAGTTGTAATGAATTTAATAAATTATCACAAAAGTGAAAGGGCGGGTGGGCTTATGAATGGTGTAACCAGAGAACTGTCAATCAAAATGAACCCCCACCTTGGCCACTGGTATGGGGGGATGGACTGGACCTGCATGGCACAGCTGCTGAGCCTCAGGTGTCAGTGCCCCTGGCGGTAGTATGCAATGCTCGCAAGGGAAACCTTAAATTGAGAGCCCTCTTCCACCCAACATTACCTGTGGCACAAGTTCAGTCGGGGAATGTGTTTGAGGCAATTCTGCCTCTTCATCAGCCTGACTACATAGGCTACCCCCCACAGGCTTTCATAACAAAAGATTTTATGTACTGGCAGCGAGCGGAGGGGGGACCCCTGGTGGCCAGACGTTGGTACAATGACGTTGGATGCACAGGGTTATATCCTCTGCAAGCCAGAGGCAAAACAAAAAGAAATCAAATCAATGACCCTCGGAGGCTGAAAGCGATGTCATGACATTTATTTTTGCTGGTGTAGCATCCTGGTGTTTAGGCAGGGTTGCTAACCAATTTAGTTTGCCAGGTAGTAATTGCCCTGTCTAATTGTTAGGAGATCTACTGATTTCCCCATAATTCTGGAATTACTGCACTTTTCTCTTTTGTCACTAGGTGGCATTGTAGCTGTTGACATTATATAGACAAGGGCATAGCATGGACAGATTACGAATGGATGGGGTGTCTCAGCCAATGGGTGAGGGTTTCCTTAAACCCCTTGGCCTGCTGGGAGAGCCTATTTATTTGGGTGGAGTCAGGTGATGGGGGTTTTTGTGCAACCTCGACGGCTGTCTGGGTGGATGTATGTTATGTCGCCCGGGCTACTAGGCCGGAAGCCTGAGGCCTATCCCAGGGACACCTGGCTGCTAGGCTGCCTGAGGCCTATTCAGGAGCAAGAGAAGCAGCGCAGGGTTGGGACTGCAGGATTGGAGTCCAACCGAGTTGCGAAGGTTCAGCTGGACGGGAAACCAGTTATGGTCGGAGGTAGAGGGGAAGCTGTCGCCACTAAGGGACCATCCACCTTGTTACCGGAGACTACTGTGAGTAAGCTGAAGCAAGTACCTGATCAGTCTTCTCACTAGCCGAGGACAGTGAAGAAGTGGGAAAGCATCAGCAAGTGTCAAGCCAGGGACCCAGCAGGATAGCGGGAGTGAGGCTTGAGGAGTATACAGTGGGATAGCTGTGGAAGAGCTCAGGGGATTCAGTGATGACTAGGATCTGGAAGTCTAGTGAGAGACTGGTAGCTCAGTGCAGTGAGTGAAGATCTACAGTGGGATACTGTGAGATAAGTAAAAGGACTGTTCTGTGTTACCAAGAGTTATGTACAACTACCGTTAGTGACTGTTGCAAAATTAGTTGCCATATGAGACAGCGGTCCTACCTATACAGAAGTGTTATCCAGCTGGAGGCCTTCCACTGTATAGCTGTCTACCTATAAAAGCCTCGGGGTCTGCTAATTACCATTGCATCTACTTAAGGGTGTCGTGGCCCTAACCCTCTCTTCCCCAGTTCTATTAATAGACAATAAATCTCCTGTTTGCATGCAAAAAGTGACTGACGCCCATCATTCTTCTTGCATCACACCCACCATGCCTGGTAACCCGCTCTACAAGGAAGGATGTCAGCTCTCCCTAACCCTTGAGGTCACATTAGGCCTCTGGGGCCCCGGGACCTTGCTACACTGGCAAGCTGTTTTTTTTTTTTTTTATCTCAGGCTTTCCAGCATAGAGGAGAGATGTGGGGACTTATAGACCCCAGATCTCTCCATAAAGAGGACATGTCATACCCTATTCCTATTACAAGGGATGTTTACAGTCCTTGTAATAGGAAAAAAAGCAATCTAAAAAAAAAAAAAAAGAAATTAAAGGGAAAGTGTAAAAAATAAAATAAAAAAAAAAGCCCAAGACCTTCTCTGTAATTCTAAACTAGTGACCTAAATTTAAAGCATTGAATATGGAGCTTTATAGGTATCGTGGTTTGTCGCCATTTCACAAGCATGCACAATTTTAAATCGACATGTTAGGTATCTATTTACTCGGTGTAACATCATCTTTCACATTATACAAAAAAAAGTGTCAAACGCGTTTGAAAAATTGCTGCGCAAAAATACCCTGTGACATAAAAAATTGCAAAGACGGCCATTTTATTCTCTACAGTCTCTGCTAATAAATATATATACAGTAGCGGTTTAGACATTAATGGCTGTGTGTTGAGTTATTTTGAGGGGACAGCAAATTTACACTGTTATACAAGCTGTACACTCACTACTTTACATTGTAGCAAAGTTTAATTTCTTCAGTGTTGTCACATGAAAAGATATATTCAAATATTTACAAAAAATGTGAGGAGTGTACTCACTTTTGTGAGATACTGTATAATGTTTGGGAGTTCTAAGTAATTTTCTAGCAAAAAAACACAGATTTTTACATGTAGGGGAGGTATGTCAGAACTGGCTCAGTTGACAAGTGGTTAGTGTGCCAAATGTTGCTACAAGATGATTTCATAAAACAAAAAATTGTAATTGATAATCAGTAAATGATCAAAGAGGAAAAGAACCATACATATAATGGATTTAAATAGAATGACTAATAAAACTAATATGTCATCGTATAAGCTGTATTCCATATACATGCCCCCTCCTGATGACTCGGCAGCAACACCACCTTAGCTAGTTCAGGTGTTATATAACAGAAAATTGTATTAAATACTTACCGTAATTTTCCTTTCCTGATGCCAAACCATGGCAGCATACTAGTGATAGAGCTCCACCTCTTGACCACTCCCTCAGGACCAGTGAATAGCATAAATTAAAGGCCTAGTTAGGCCCCACCCCAGTCTTTGTAATTAGCTACATACTGAAACGTATGGGGTGGGACCGTATGCTGCCATGGTTTGGCGTCAACAAAGGAAAATTATGGTAAGTATTCGATACAATTTTCCGTTTTCCTGACGCCAACATGGCAACATACTAGTGATAAATAACTAGCTGACAGGGTGGGTTCTACTTACCAAACCAATCTTCTAATTAGGACAGGACAGAGGACTAAATAGTTCTTCCTACAAAGTCCCCTGATAACAAGGCACCCAGGTCTATTCCATAAAGTTTGAGTAGAAATGCTGGGACGACCATGATACCTCTCTACAGATGGACACCATAGATTCTCTCGAATGTGCTGCCTGTGAGGCTGCAACCGCTCTTGTAGAGTGCGCCACCTCCGCTGACGGATGCTCGCTACCCCTGTCCTATATGAACAAACAAGCCTGCTAGAGTCCAGGCAGTAACCTCTTTTCCTTGATGATTTCCAGCTGGAATGACAAAAGGTTTATTAGATGACCTGAAAGGAGCAATTGTGGACAGGTACTTCCTTAAAGTTCTGAAAATGACCAGTTCGTGTGACTTTCCTGTGTGATGTTCTGGAAAGTTAGGCAATGTCCAGATGTCTGTTAAATAGAGGGATGTTGCTACTTTTGATGCAAGATGCTCTACAAGACCCAAGTCTACTCTTTCTGGAAAGAAAACAATATTTATTTATTTATTTATTTATTTATTTATTTATTTTTTTTACTTTGAAGCTCCAAGAGCTTGAATCTGAGACAACCTTCTGCTTAAAGTTCTTGCAATAGATACTGTCTTGTAGGTAGTGTCCTGAACCGAACACTGCTCTGTTGGAACAAACGGTTGAACTGACATGAGATCCAGCAACGCCAATAGATCTCTTTTCCTTGGTGACTGAATCCTCACGACTGCCTTCAAAAGTTGTGCAAACTAAAGGATTCTTGGCCCATTTAAATTTGTTATTGCCAATATAGCCGACACTTGCTCAGTGAGGATAGTCTAATGCTCATGTCCAATACGGCCTAGAGGAAGTATAGAACAGCTGTCATGGGAAGGGCAGTAGGATCAATGTCTGGCCCTACCAAGAAAACGCAAACTTGTTCCAGATTTAGGCATAGATGTTGTAAGTAGAGTGCCTTCTCATACACAACAAAGTAGAGATCACTCTGGAGCAAATCTGGAGCAACCGGAGTTGCCCAGCCTCCCCTTTTAGCGCCCATGCTTGCAGCCCCAGTCTGTGTATGTTGTGGAGGGGAAATGTCTTCTGTATCCTGAAATGAATGGCCAGAGAAAACTGAGGGCTTCATGGTCAATATGGAGGATTGGCTATGACAACTATGTGCTCCCTTGACAGCCTCAGGAGTAATCTCATTACGAGAAATGCTGGGGGGAAAAGATACAGGCTAGATTTCAGCCCCAAGGAGAAACCAGACCATCTGCCCCCTGCGCCTTGGCGTGCTGAAACAAGGTAAGACATACCCAAAGTTTGTGATTACTGTGGAAAGTGAAGAGGTCTGTCTGTGGTAGGCCTCACCTTTGGACAAGCTCAGAGAAGACCTGGGCCATAGACCCACTCATTGTGCTCTGGGAAGCTTGCACTGTTCAAAAATTCCGCTGGGAGGTAAACTGCTTCCGTAGTTTGCTGGTGATCTTCCATCCCAGACGTTATGGGTTTCACCTCTCTCAACAGCATATTGCTGTGAGTTCCTCCCTGGAGCTGAATATAGGCAACTGCTACCCTGTTGCTCAACTGCAAGGAGACTGGTCTTCCCTTGATTCTGTGTAGCAAGGCCAAAGTGCTAAAAAGGGCTGTTTGAACTTCCAGCACATTCAAGACTACCCTCCTTTGCTGGGAATCACTGCTTGCCTTGACTGACAGTCCCTCGCAGTGCACCTTTCCAGCTGTCTTGCAGACATGATTCGTAACAATTCTCCAATCTAAGGGTTCTAACGGACCGTGACTTCCTCAAGGTCTTTGCATCACTGCGGACCGTTACTCATACTGAGTGACACTGTTATTAACTGTGCTCGATCCTGTTACCTCCCTTGCGCTAAGAATCCTAGTTGAAACTTGCGCAGGTGCCTATGCGCCCAAGGAATCATCGGTATGCATGACAACATTGTGCCCAGATGACTGAGGCACTGAGAAGCCATCAAACAAGCGGAAGTATCTGTCCTCAGAATTCTGTTCCTAACTGTCACCACTTTCTCTGATGGAAGCAAAACAGAGGAGCTAGCAGAGCACCCCCAGGTACACTAACTGTTGGTTGGAGAAAGTTTCGCTTTCCCTCTTTTTTTTTGGAAGTTGATAACCCAACCATATCTCAGCAAGGTATATATGAGAACCTCTTGGTCCGACAGCAATTGTTCCAGTCCTCAGGATAGAAGAAGAATGACGTTCAGGTAGTGGCGAACCCGGAGACCCTGTTCTCTGAGACCGTCGCGAACATTCTCAGTGATATTTATAGGCCAAAAAGGTAGGCTGATAAAGAGGAGATGCATCTAACCAATTGCCAAACTCACTTATTTTGGAAAGAAAGGGAAAATAATTTTTCTTTTTAGATGTGAGGATAGGCATCCTGACGATACAGCAACAGCACCCAGCCATCTGGTTGTACTGTTTGAATGGACTCCATCTTAAAGATCTCTAAGAGGGCCCAAAAGGATTCAACCTCTTCCGATCTGCAACTGGACGCTAGCCACCATCCCCTGCAAACTCCAAACAGGCTTGGGTAGAAAACCTGCAATCTCTCTTGAGTCTGAAGTATCTGTAAGCATTGTAGCAGCCCACCTGCTGTTGTGGTGGATTTGGCAGCTCCGTGGGAGAGAAATGGTCTGGAGGAGGAGCAGTGAGGAATCTCCCGAAGTGACCATGAGTGCCTGATACCTTCATCCAAGGATCTGTACAACATGCTGTCCAGAAACCCGTGAAGCGTGCCCTCTAGCTCTTACTTCAAGAGTCTGGGCATGCACTCGGCAAGAGGGCTTAGTGGGTACCTGTGTGTAGCCCCCTGTTCCTAAAAATGGGGCTATAATGTAAACTTCGTTTTTGGCTGAGCTGTAAACAGCTCAGATTGATTGTACATAGTTTATTGGTTCTGTTCTAAACTTTACTGTGTTGTGCATTTCCCACTGTTGCCAGTAGGTGTCACTGGTACCACAGGACAGTGTGAAAATAACAACAAGGTTGAGCTGTAATGAATATTCTTTTTCCGGAAACAGCCCAGTAGGGGGTTCCTGCCGCTGTGCATTCTGGGAAGGGGTATTTAAAGGACAGAGGCCATGTGCTTTAGTCAGTCCTCACCTCGTGGCCCTTCTGGCTATGTTGCTGCACGTTCTGCAAGTAGGCCCAGAAGCCTGTCTGGGGCCTACTAGTCTGGAGGTTGTCCTTAGGCTGTCTTGCCTAAGTGGAAGAAGCCGAGCCAAGCTGAGGAGATCCAGGGAGGACCCTTGCTGGAGAGAGCCAGGATGAAGGCTGGTCTCTCAGAAGGGCCTTGTAACTCGTTTGGAGGACGCACCTACACCTAACTACCCTTACAGTACAGCCGGGTCGGCTTAAAGGTTCTAGTACTGTCAAGCTGCTCTACAATTTAATCAAGGTAACAAGCTCCTGGCTGCTAAGTTTGTGAGAGAGACTTATCCAGGCATCTACTGGCTGCTAAGTCTGTGAGAGAGGCTTATCCAGGCACTTGCTGGTTGCTAGGTCTGTGTGAGAGATCTACCCAGGTATTCAAGATCTGCTAGAAGAAAAGCTGTTTTGTCCTTTGATTCAAGAAGTCTGTAAGTGATTTGCTAAAAAGGGTATCTGAAACCTCCCATCAACCTTTTTCCTTCATCCTTTCTCAAGTTCTAATTAAAGCATTGAAAAGTACCTAAAGTGACTGGCGCCTATATTCTGTTCAAACTTCCCATTATAGCCATGGACTCAGCCTTGGGGTGAATGTAAGCCCGCTCACTGTAACTGGAGGTACCTTCCTGCTCCCAGTAGAGGGCGCTACATGTGGTATACCCAATGATTTTATTTACGGGCCTTGTGTCTTTTTGCTTCCGGTGTGATGGGAGCAGATTGGACTTACCTCCTGTCCCTTCCGATATTCCGATATTGCTGTCTCCAGTTCCCCATCAGAGACCTGAGCCATAAAGTGACTTACCCCAATTTTGTTTCTAGGAAGCAATACTCAGCCCAGGGTCTCAACCATATGGCCCCCCTAGTCGCCAAGGTGCCAGGATGCTCTTCCAGTGGCTAGACTAGCAACCAGGAGGGGCTGGCTGGTCAGGGTAATTAAGGTAAGTTCAAAATAGAATCTTGTGCCACTCTTAAAAAATAATAAGGACATTTGGCATTACCTGTTAGCTGCAAACTCCTCCAGGCAGTCTTTACTCACCAGCCTCCTGGCCACAGGCCCTGCAGGACTTCTGCTGGGGCGCTAGCTCTGAGGAAGAGCTACAGCTACAGCTACAGCTGATAATTGATGAGTGCACCTTTCACCAAAGATTTTTCCACCTCGTGCTCCACACACCACCAAGGAGTTAAAACTCACAAGAACCCGAAGGTTATCAGGCCTCTATCCGCATCCTGTGGTATATTAGATCTGGATATCTTTATAGGATCGATCAGATCTTCCAACTATCCAGCAAATATCACTTCCCCATGTGTGTACATCTAATGCATTGTCAATTATCGATCTTTTTTTTATTTTCCTTAAAGATGAACTTCATCAGTTGCAAACTACACAGCACAGCAATGATCAACTGTTGACATCAATCCTGGAAAGTTGGAGATCTACCTTTTGTTGGGAAGAAATAGCTGCTTCTTTCACCAGACTGATTGGCAGTCTGCAATCAGTATATATATATAAAGATATCCGGATCTACCCTTATTGATAATCTCAGCAGGGGCCGAAAACCACTGTACGTCGAGACCAAGAGGGTCCCCAGGTGATAGCTGCAACCACAATCGGATAAATTTCAAAAAGTGCTGTTGTCTGGGCAAACCTGGGAACCTGGGAGACCAAAGCCCTGATAGCCACTGACCCCCAAACACAGCTGAAAAACCTACTGCGGCAGCGGCATCCGAGAAAACTCTGGGAGAAAAAGTCATAGGTGGATGTATGAACATGGAGATCCCATTCCACTCACACAAGAACTGATCCCACATCAGTAGATCTGCCCAAGCATCAGCCTGCAATTGAACCCCCAAATCTGTGTCTTGGTAGAGAGGAATAGAGCCAAAAACTTGGACACAAATGACCTGCCCTGAGGAATAATCCTCATAGCAAAGTTGAGCATGCCTAATAGAGACTGCAAGTTCTTCTTAGAGCACACCGGGGACCTGACCAAACTGTGTATCATACCCTGAATCCTGACCAGCTTGTCCTGAGGCAGACTGGCGATCATGCGAACAGTATCTAAGGTGATACCTAAAATGGTAATTACAGTGGAAAGCCCATCAATCTTATGGGCAGCTAAGGGGATGTTCAGATCCATGAACAATTCCGTGAGTGCTGCGAGGTCCTTGGGAGGCTATGTCGGGCTTTCCAATAACAAGAAGTCATCCAGGTAGTGAATGACCTTGCCACACCCCATATAAGAAGACAAAACCCAATTAAGAGCTGAGGCAAACGTATTGAAGAGCAAAGGACTGCTTTTGGAGCCAAACGTTAACTTGGTAGCAAAGTAAAAATGCTCCCGCCATTTGAACTCATTGCCAGAGAGACGGTTTGATGGGGAGCAGTTTGAAGGCATCCGAAATGTCAGCTTTAGACAACCATGTGCCCTGACCCGACTGTAAAATATGGTGGATGGCTAAGTCTACAGACGAATATTGCAAGGAAAATTCCTCTGAAGGAATTAGGGAATTTAAACTAGGTATGGGTGATGAATGAGGAGCCAACAGATCGTAGATTAAACTAAATTTATTAGAAAATTTACCTCTTACTACACCAATGGGGCTAACCCTCCACATGCTGAAAGGTGAAGACAAACCCCACGGCTTACTTATCCTGCAATAAATCATCTACTACCCAGGCGTTGGCGGTAGCCTACAACAAATTGGCACATTTAACCGTCTGCAAAGGTAGGGTGATAAGGCCTGTATGAAACCCCCCAGAAAAGCCTTCAACCAGGAACTGCCTCAGAGCCAGGCATGGGTGGTTTTAAATCGGCTCAGTCATGAGGAACTGGATGCCTTGATGGGACAGGCAGACTTGGGGTGAGCCCTGAAACAATTGGCACAAATATGGAGGAGTCTGCACTGGTTGTAATTACAGACCGTGTAATTAAAATTGTTACACAGCTGAGCCTTGACTAACAAAGTGATGGGTCTACCCAGTTTATCAAACTGCCCAGAAGGCCCAGTGGAAGAACCACTGTGCCCTGGCCTGTTGGACCCTGAAGCAACCGGATGATCCAGATTAGGACACCAATTGGCGGTGTGGGCGGATGACTGACAGTTGGCACAAGTTTACAAGTTCGACCTTACCCGAAAAAGATCGGTGATAATCATAGAAGGTGGAACCACCATATTTGTGGGCCAGATTTACCACCTTATGGAGATAAAGGTCCATCTCCTCCCTTCTACTGGGACTGACCACACAAATGACATCCCTGTAAATACCGAAAGAAAGGACAAATTCGGCAATGCTCAGCTTGCGGTTAAGCCTAGGATCACGGGTTTTGAGGACCACAAGACTTACCTACAGAGGACCCGGATGGCACAGGATCTGCAGAAGCTGCTGCAACTACCACGCTGGCTGGACGGGCCTCCATCACATCCATCCTGTCCTGTAACTGCTGGACAGAAGTGGAGAGTGTGTTTAACACTGCATGGATCTGAGTTAGCGACGTAATCAAAGACAAATGTTCCTCACTGGTAGATGGCTGCGGCTGAGATGGGTTATAAAAGAGGAGTCTGAACAACTCCACTTTCTTGGCCGTGGCCGGGAATGGAATGCCCCTGCGTTGGAGCTCAGCAATAAGTTTGGGAATATTCTCAGGGATGGAGTGCTTCCGTGCTATGAGCCCCTGACTGGAGTAGCAGGAATGAAGGCAAATTTGTCACTCTCCGACACATGTGACATGTTCCAATCTGTGGAAAAACCAACTGGATATAGTCAGCCCAACCACCAACCATGCCCTGAGCCTCAACTATCAATAGTATTAGTAAATAGTGAGTGGTGCTGAAAGAAAATAAAAAACAGCGCGTAAGTGACACTAATGACCATGACCCCCTACGTGAGTGTGGCAAGAGCCCGAGTAACCTGGTGCGCAGAAACAGGCAATTAAAAACGAAAACTCAGGCTGGGTACCTACAGACCGTGGTAGGCAGGAATAGGAATGTACGTGACGTGCAACATATGACGTATGATGTGCAGGCGAGAAAATTGCAAATTACAATCATTTAAAAACAAAACCTCAGCCTGCACGGATCTGTAGACATGACAGATCCTGGTATGTAATGTCCCTAGCTAAGACCCCTGAACGAAAAGACACACAGAACACACCTTGCCATTCCTGAATGAAAAACGAACAATCCACCTGTAACAACACCATGATGAATGCCTTGAATAAGTGATGGAAATACAACCGACATAGCAACCTACCCATGAACCGACTGTGACGGGAGTCACTTTTGGGCGCAGGGTGACCAATAAAAGAATGAACCCTAAAAATATGATTGGATTACTTCAAATGGGACAGTAATATTCATTAACAATATCTCTCAAGAAATATGAAGATTTTATCCCCTGTACACTGTGAGGTCTATGGCCAGGAAGTATAACTCCTAATATGGGCATTCCAGGAAGTTCAATGTAAGAGACCGACCGTCTATTGCTTAACGATGTTGCCTTTGTCTGGATAAGTAAATCGTGTTAATCTTGTCTGAGGCAGTTTTCCCTTCACCTATTATTAAGTGTGCTAATGAACTCACCTGTTGTCCGCTAGGGGAGGTATTGACACTCAGAATAATGTGTATTGGGGTCTCGTTATGTAACCATTGTGTGATGTTGTGGGTGGATCCGGGTCATTGTTCATGTGGCGCCTGCAGTATTCTCAAGTGTAAAAAAGAGCCTGCATTCGTTTCAATAAAGAGTCTGATTCCTGTTTGACCCTCCATACAGGGCCTCGTGTCGTACTTGGGGGGAAGAATTATTCGTATATGTTTCATGTTCGGCTGATTGGAGTGCTCGGTAGCTGCCCTTGTGTTCGGAAATGGAATGTCCTAAACGGCTTTAACCCCTTTCATACTCATGGTGTCGTTACACTGACCAACCACCTGAACAGAGTGAAACATGAGCTCTGTAGTGGGAGACTGAAAGGTGAACCTGTGGCGAAAGCAACCGTGAACAACTTCCCCTATGCACTGGTAACGTGATGTGGCCGCCCAGCGAGGGACTGATGAGTGGCCATCAAGCTGTGAAATAACAAGACATGGCAGTGTGCCTGGGAATGCCAGATACCTGAGAAACTGACCCCAGGTGCCGGAGTGGCTGCCTGCTACCAGGACTGCCACCAGAACTGGCGTGAAACACCATGTGCATGGGTGTAGGTGATTTGGCAACCCCCCCCATGGTGCAGCAGACCCTGACCGCCCCCCAGAAAGGTGCTGCTTGCAACTCCAGACCTGGTTCCCTAAGGTCTGGAACCAGCTGCCCCCTTCCCCTACCACCTCGCCCCGCACCTACCTTAAACAGAATGCTGTACCTGGAACAAACCGCAGAAGTTCCTGTGATGAAAAAAATCATTCGCACCCAATAAGCACTGATAACCTAAAATTAGTGACATCTAGTGCACAGTGACAGGCGCCCATGCTGAGTACCCACAAAAGCCCTCTCTCTGCTGTTTAAGGAGTTTGCTTTGGTTATTGCATCTACCAAAAGTGACATAAAGACAGCATGGACATGCAAACCCCCTGGAGCTACATGATGGTCAAGGTTAGTAAAGTGCAACAAGAGGTGACTGGCGCACCTAACAAGTGACCGAATGACGCTGTAATCAAAATGTTTGAGCTCTTGAGCCAGTGAACCACAATGCTCAGCAGGCCAACCTGGGGAATGACAGTGAGATTCCCAGCACTGTAACCTAGAGACAGTGAGAAGCCGCCTGCTGCCCTGAGGGCTGAAGCTTACTCTGCCCATGGTTAACGACATGGAAATATCCCCCAATGCAGCTGGCACTGCTGTGCGGCCAACGATCCCTCCGGTCTGAGGGCAGCTCCCGCCAACTAGCAGTCTGTGCCGGTGCCCCAGATGGATGCAGCAGCCTCTCCCCCCACCTCCCCGAGCTTCCGGATCCGCACCTACCTCTTGCCTGAGCCGAGCAAGACAAAACACACAACCTGCCGATGCAGAAGAAAACGGAGGAGAGCCAGAGGGGTATGCAGCGTCCACACTGCTTGAAACTGCTGCTGTACGAAAACCGGAAGTGAGGTCGCTGACCGCGTCACTGCCCAAACCCAGAAATGCAAGCCGACAGATACATAGGGGAGGAGGGGGGATTATATGGCCCCAACTCCTCCTACAAACACAGGCTAGCCAATGGCCAGCCTTCTAACGTGTCAGCCCTGGTGCACATTGGTCTGATTGGACATGTCAAATCGCATGCCAAATCGACGGCAATTGCACCGTCCTTATCGGTGCGGCACTGCAATTTCCAAAAGTAGTTTCTGTACTACTTTTGGCAACTTCGGGGTGCGATTTCCATTGACATCTGTGCAGAAACCTGTACAGGTGACTCTGAAATTCCCCCTGCAGTCGGGACTGACATGCGGGAATAAAAATGTGTGAGTTCAGTTGAACTCACCTGATTTTTTTCTTGCTGTCAGTGTGAACCAGGGCTCAAACTGGGCCTTTGTCTTTGTAATTCACCTGCTGCAATTCCAGGGACACCATTTCTTATCAAACTCCCTTAAGTTTGCCTTTAAATATCATTATATGTAGAAATACATATTTGCATATCTGCAAATAATTGAAAATAAAACATTCTAATCGCGGTTGTGATCAAAAGAGTATGGTTTCTTCTGACCTGGAAATGAGTCATTGTAATCACCTGGAAGCAGGGCCGAACTGGGAATAAAATCCAGTCCTGGAAAAAAATTCATACCAGCCCCACAGCATTATTAAATCAGCGCAACAGCATAACGTCATTATTTTCTTGTTCACGAAAGGGAAAACCATACATTTTAAAGCACATTTGAAGAGTGTATTATATATAGATAAGACAGATATGAAATCACATAGGACTTACATAGGACTATATATATAAGTAAATTCCAGTTAAAAGTGGTAAGTGGTCAATCAGCAAAGGGGGACCCCAGGAACTCAGAACGTGCGGGGGGAACAACCTTCTGCAGAAAGAATACACTAAGGTAAGGGGGGGTGGGTTACTGACATAAGGGGGAAACCCATTATATCAGTTCCCCCTTACATTATCGTATTCACTCCCCCCCTTCAGACTGCCCTAGCGGTGCTGTCACTGACCTCCTCTCAGGTGCACCGTGCAGGGCTCAGTCAGTCGGCTCCAACTCGGTGGCTCTGGTTTTATCCTATAGTCTCCTCTCCATAGTCCACACACGTCTGACTTCTCCCATGACCCCCATCCAGGCGGTGCTCCCACTCTTGACGCCTTTCCAGACTCCCTCAGAGACTGCAGACATAATACAGGAGATGGTCAGAGACTGCAGACGTGATACAAGAGCTCAATGAAGCCAGTGCCCATCAAATGCAGCCTCATCAGTGCCAATCAAATGCAGCCTCACTGTACCCATCAATACAGCCTCACTGTGGCCATCAATGCAGCCTCACTGTGGCCATCAATGCAGCCTCACTGTGCCCATCAATGCAGCCTCACTGTGCCCATCAATGTAGCCTTACTGTGCCCGTCAATGCAGCCTCACTGTGCTCATCAAATGCAGCTTTACTGTGCCGTGAATGCACTCTCACTGTGCCCATGAATGCAGTCTCACTGTGCCCATGAATGCAGCCTCACTGTGCCCACGAATGCAGCCTCACTGTGCCCATCATTGCAGCCCCTCCTGTGCCCCATGTCCCAGTCTGCAGTCCCTGTCTGTGGGAAGATGTGTTGTTGATGCCTTGCATGCCAGCAGGATATCCATGATGGCCAGCAGCAGCCAATGGTCTATTCTCGTTTTGGATGGGGACAGTGCTCCTTCCAGAGGATCTGTTTGCTGTGAGATGGAGTGTTCCCTGGCCACCTGCACCTTCAGCCTTCCTCATTTTCCGGCCCCAGTCAGCCTGTCCTCTGGTCCTGGGGAAGTGGAGAGCACTGGGTGGGAGCTGGAGAGAAAGGGGAGCAGAGAGTACTGGCGGGGTTGGAGAGCACATGGGTGGGGACAAAGAGCAGGGGGAGTGGAGATCACAGGGGTGGGGAGCGGAGAGCGCTGGGGGGGGGGAACTTGAGAGCACTGGGGGGGGGGCAAAAAGAACAGGGGTGGAGAGCATGGGAGGCTGAGAGCACTGGGGGGGCTAAGAGTGTGGGGTGGTGAAGAGCACTGGGGGGGCAGAAAAACAGGGGTGGAGAGCATGGGGGCTTGAGAGCACTGGGGGAGTACAAAGAGCAGGGGGGAGTGGAGAGCAATAGTGGGGAGCTTGAGAGCACCAGTGGGGGCCATAAAGAACAGGGGTGGAAAGACGGGGGACTGGAAAGCACTATGGGGGGCAGAGAGCACTGGCGGGGTTGGAGAGCACATGGGTGGGTTCAAAATGCAGGGGGGGTGGAGAGTACAGGGGTGGGGAGCGGTGAGTGCTGGGGTGAGCTTGAGAGCACTGGAGGGGAGAGCAGGGGGGGCAGAAAGAACAGGGGTGGAGAGAACTGTGGGGGGGGGCTGGAGAGTGTGGTGGGGGGAGGAGAGCAGGGGGGGAGCTATGGAGCACAAGGAGAACTGGGGGGGGCAGTAAAAGAAGTTGAATAGGAGGATCGGCAGGGGGGCCGCATATAGAGGAAATGAGCTTTCTATATTCCTCCATGCAGCCGCTGAATGCTTGCAGGAGGGAGAGGAGGAGAATCAAGCATTCAGCGGCTGCATGGAGGAATATAGAAAGCTCATTTCCTCTATATGCGGCCCCCCTGCCGATCCTCCTATCCAGGCACACAGTGCGGGCTGTACGGGCGAGCATCTTCTCCTGTGGATCACGGAGCTGGCTGGGTCTGTGTTCGTCGGCGGCGGCGATGTAACACGGTCCCGCCCCCCTAGACCAGCTCGTGTGATAGGGGGAACACTGATTCTATCTACTATCACACGAGCCGTTCTAGGGGGGCGGGACCTTGTTACAGCGCCAATATACAGTATGGTGCTGCGCTAATCCAACAGAAAATTAACAAAAATGCTAAAGGTAGCAGTATGGGTGAGAATGCAAATATCACTAGTAGGAAAATATATCAGCTGATTGTGTTTCATTGAAAAAATATTTAAATCTCATGCTAGTGAAAACAAATAAAGTGCAAAGTGCAACACGGTGTATAAATAATAAAAATATATACCAACATATTAAAATACTAATATATTACAAATAATGGTGCATTTTAGATTCAGAAAGTGACAAAGTGCAGAGCAATTCAGTGCAAAATAATGCAGTACTATGCGTGTTGTGCACACATGAGGGCGCACTGTAATATTATAAAATTATATGCCAAAATGTTAAAATACTAATACATTATAGATAATAGTGCATAATAAATTAAGAAAGTGCAGTGCAAAATAATGCAGTGCTGTGCGTGTCATGCACACATAAGGGCGCACTGAAATAACAAAGTGTCCAGTGTAAAACCAAAGCAGTGACAGATCTCAACACTATCTATATCTCCCAATTATAAAGCGCCAAATAAATCTGTAAATAAATAAATAAATATAGTGCCTAATGCAGTAAAACAGGTGACAGAGGTTGAGTCCATATTGTGCCAATATAACATCCAGTGAATTCCCACATAGAAAGATATTTCTCCACACAGCGTTCTGTGAAGTAGATGGACACCGTGATGTGTGTAAACCAGGAAAAAGATAGTTGCTCCTCTTAGTGACAGAGATCCTACACTAATAAGTAATGGCCCCTTACCTCATGTTACTGAGGTAACAGCGTTAACAGCAATGCTGATACTGGCTCCTTTTCATAATAATCCTTGACCCGCGTCTTGTTCTCCCAACATCTACGTCCCTCAGAGGGTGCAGGGGCCATAAATGAAAAGAAGGGGATGCCACATAGTGTAGTAATTTTTTTAAACCAAAAGATTTTTGTTACAGCGCCACCACCGAACACAGACCCAGCCAGCTCCATGACACACAGGAGCAGGAGAGAGGGGAGCACTGCAGCCGCAACTCAAAGCGGCCCCAGGGCAGGCGGCCTACCGGGAAATCTCCCAGTATCCCGGTAGGCCAGTCCAGCCCTGCCCAGAAGTGCCTGTGCTGGTCAGGATCTCCACCTAGATGGACATGGCAAGGTCCCTGTTTAGCAAAGAGGAGGTTCTGCTCATTTGCCGGGTAAGTGTAGGATATGTACTTGTGCTTACTCAATGTGGGGTTCGATGTGATAGTTAGATTTGGTGTGGGTGGGGGTTCATTGATTTATTTGGCATCACCACACATTTGCTTCCGGCCCATGTGCTCACATCACTTCCTGCATTTGTTCTGCTGATGTAAATCAGTAAGGACAATGCAAATATAAATGGGAGCTCCTTTTATAAATATATATATATATATATATATATTTGTAGTCAGAGTCTTCACTCGGAAATACGATAATCCTAACTACCAAGACCTGCGGTGTGCCTTGGCCTAGCTGGTCAGTATGCCTAAAAGAGGGCATACCCTGAATGAATATGTAGGAAATGTAAATGAAATGATGAAAGTATGGGGGAACGGGTGGGTGGGAACCCAGAAATGAGCCGACAAGGATCTGATAGAGGAGGAGAAGGGATATTTAGCCCTCAGACTCCTCCTACAAATCCAGGCTAGCCTGCGGCCAGCCTTTTGACTTGTAGTCAGGGTCTTCACTTAGAAATACGATAATCCTAAGTACCAAGACCTGTGGTGTGCCTTGGCCTAGCTGGTCAATATGCCTAAAAGAGGGCATACCCTGAATGAATATGTATGAAATGTAAATGAAATGATGAGAGTATGGGGGAACGGGTGGGTGAGAACCCAGAAATGAGCCGACCAGGATCTGATAGAGGTGGAGAAGGTATATTTAGCCCTCAGACTCCTCCTACAAATCCAGACTAGCCTGCAGCCAGCCTTTTAACTTGTAGTCAGAGTCTTCACTTACAAATATGATAATCCTAACTACCAAGACCTGTGGTGTGCCTTGGCCTAGCTGGTCAGTATGCCTAAAAGAGGGCATACCCTGAATGAATATGTATGAAATGTAAATGAAATTATGAAAGTATGGGGGAACGGGTGGGTGGGAACCCAGAAATGAGCTGACAAGGATCTGATAGAGGAGGAGGAGGGATATATAGCCCTTAGACTCCTCCTACAAATCCAGGCTAGCCTGCGGCCAGCCTTTTAACTTGTAGTCAGAGTCTTCACTTGGAAATACGATAATCCTAACTACCAAGACCTGCGGTGTGCCTTGGCCTAGCTGGTCAGTATGCCTAAAAGAGGGCATACCCTGAATGAATATTTATGAAATGTAAATGAAATGATGAAAGTATGGGGGAACGGGTGGGTGGGAACACAGAAATGAGCCGACAAGGATCTGATAGAGGAGGAGGAGGGATATATAGCCCTCAGACTCCTCCTACAAATCCAGGCTAGCCTGCGGCCAGTCTTTTAACTTGTAGTCAGAGTCTTCACTTGGAAATACGATAATTCCTAACTACCAAGACCTGCAGTGTGCCTTGGCCTAGCTGGCCTAGCTGGTCAATATGCCTAAAAGAGCCTAAAAAGAGACACGAAGTAGGTCTGATGTGAAAGCTTCAATAAAGGGCCAGCAACAACCATCAGACCAGAAAATAGCGAATGCCCGGATGACTACAAAAAAGGGGATTACGTATGTAACTGCTAAAACAGGAGGATCTCCAGCGCCCCATGTACCTGATGATAAAAGAAGGGACCCACCTGTTCGGGACCTACAAAAGTTGCCTCCGATCCTTACGAATATCCAGAAAAGGGTTTAGGATATAAGCCTAATTTTGGAGGGTAAACCTGGACATGAGAGCGGACTGTTTGTAGTGAGAGGATGCATGGGGAAAGGGAGAAAGGCCTGACCAGAGGAATATTACAGAGAAGGACATATCCTTTAATCCGACACTGTTACTGCAGTACGGTAATGAGACACCCAACCCCTGGCTTGTCCCTCTATTCTAATTATGGGGAAGTTGTAAGCGTAGTAAAAGGGGAACTGCTTAGAGCACTAACTGGTAACTGCGCCAAGGGTAGGAGACAGGTAGTCTGAAACACCACGAAAACCTGGCTGGTTACTGGTAGCAGTGCCAAAGAGAGCATCACTGTCTACCCTGAATATCCTTTATCATGGCTTAGAGAGGGTGAGCTGCAAAAATTGACAGACTGACAGCAGTAGCAGTTTGTAGGGGCCTGAAATGCTGGACACTTGATAGATACTTGATAGTGTTGGCAGATGGCCAGATTGCAAAGGCAATATGCAGCGAAAGGCATGAAGAGACATGAACCTATGAAAACCTTCCCATCCTTGGTAGAAGCCCTCGGAATACTCTGGATAAAGAACCATTGGCCAGATCGATCACCTGTGACCAGGCTAGCCCCCAGTTCCACATGCCACTGTGAAGAAATTCCAACATCACCTGCAGGTGCACTGAGAGCAGGAGTCGGGGTCGCAGCTGACACTCCCACTCTAGCCGAGCGGGCTATGATCCCCTTCATCCTGTCTAACAATTGTCGCATGGACGTTTAGAGCGCATTAAGTACTGCATGAATCTGGGTTAAGGAGTCATGCATAGTAACATGTTCTGCGCTGGTAGATGGAAGAGGTTGGGGCGGAGTTGGGAATAACAACCTAAAAAGTACTGCCCCCCCAGCTGAGGCCGGGAAAGGGGTACACCAGAGATAAAACACAGCTATGAGTTTGGTATGGTCCCACCCCTTCGTGATTGGGTGCTACCATGCACTGAACCCCCATGCAGCATTTTGTAGAGATGAATGCGAATTTGTCGCTTCCGAAACACGCGCCAGCCCTGATCTAAGGAAACACAAACTAGAGAAATGAGAATAGACAACCAACCCATGAAACAACAACACCCCTTCGTACCTGACAAGTATGAGGATGTAGGTGCAGAAATGACAAGACCAACAGCGCGTCAATGTGAACCTAATGACAACACCACCCTAGTGCATGCAGTGAGCGAGCCCAAGCAACCTGCAGCTCCAAGACAGGTAATTAAAAAAGGAACACTCAGGGCTGAGTACCCACAGATCCTAGATGTGAGCCCTAGCTAACAGGAATGCTACGACAGGTAAATGCTACGAATGAAATTCTACGAATGAAATGCTACGACAGGAAAAATGCTACGACAGGAAAAAGGATTCAACAGTAAAAACGATATGACTGGTGTGCGCTTCACCCTCAGCTGCCGACAACCACAGGGACTGGAAAGAGATGAAGATTGTGTAACCAGGCACGCCTCTTTCCACACACAGAGAGGAGCTTTCATATTAGATGAGCGGTATAGCCTCAGTGCCGGGCGAGGACACCTCCTAATGTAAGCAGCCATTTGGCTTTCTTGTTTTTAATAATTTAAATACATGGGATTACACTATTTTGGACTTTCTTGTATCCTTCTATATATTGCCTGACGTTCTACTGGGGGAGAGGAAGAGATTACCCACAAGGCTTATCCACATCATGGTAGCAAGCCATTTCTTGCTAAAAGCTATAATTGACCTCTTATATGCTCAGCTCTGTAGCATAGTGGTACGCCCTGCTACTTTCAAAGGTTCAAGCCATGAGTTCAAATCCCACTGACGGTATCACCTCTTGAAAATGTGCATTTATACTCAGCAGCATAATTAGCCAATGCACATCAGTTTGGTTTATTCCATATTTTAACTCTTCAAACGCATGCAATTATATGTACTTATTCAATAATATTATGGTGTGGAATTCCAAAAATCAAGGAAAAAAAACGTTTTAGGGTCCCCCCAGTACATACCAGACCCGAGGGGTCTGGTATGGACTTTAAGGAACCCCACACCAAAATGTTAAAAAAAGCCATACCAGACCCTTATCCGAGCAAGCAGCCTAGAGGTCAGGATGGGGGGGGATGAGCGAACATCCCCCCCGAACCATACCAGGCTACATGCCTTCAACATGGGGAGGGTGCTTTGGGGACAAGGGCCTCTTCCCATCAACCCTGGCTAGTAGTTGTTGGGGTTCGCGAGCAGGGGGCACATGTGGAGGTGGGATCTGGGGGTCCCCTTGTTAAAGGGGGCTTCCAGATTCTGATAAGCCCCCAACCCGCAGACAGAATAGCAGACATTACTCTGTAATAATCATTCATAACTGCATTCATTAGCAAAACAAGGAAAAAAATAGGAATATTAATTGCAATATACATCAATAGATGCACATGAGGTAGAGCACATCTCATATAAAGATGTTACTTTCACATACATGGATCATGGTTGCAGTGTAATGCTGTATAACAACTTAGTAGAAGTTGGCACGTGCATGTCCGCGGAATCACTAATTAGCGCTGATTTCAAATTTCCTAATGTATGTTCACTGCTAATAGCGCTCTTTTTCATTCGCACTTACGCCTGTTGACATTTTAATTGCCTAAAATGGGTGCTATTATATGCAATAGTGCCCAGTTCTTCCCGGCGCTATAGTAAATGACCCCCAATGTCACCCACTCAACATCTCATAGCTACATTATGGTTAAGTAGCTACTTCTCATGTTATGGGTGTCATGCTTATGCAATGTATACCATACCTTTCCTATCCTGGTTGCAATCAAAAATCACAATCTTCAAACGAAAACTGATTATAAAAATGTGTAATAACTGAGCAAGTACACAAGCTCTGAGAAGTTTTTTGAGAATATAATAAAAAGAAAAGAAACAACACAGAGAAGTACTAAAGAACATTTTTTTTTTCTTTTAAAACCCAAACTTTATTTTAATAGGCCACAAATATTGGCAGATTTTTTAATATTGTCCTTCAATTTAGGGTAAGCCAACATTAGAAATAGTAATAAAAATGAATAAAGAAACTCAACAAACATAAAAAATAATTAAAGGTAATATTATGATGGAGACTTGGTCTCTTTCCTGCTCCACTTATTGGTTGTTGGACTGACTTGGACTAATCCGGCAGCTGCTGGGAACTAGTATGTATATTTGCACAGGCGTGGTGGTGGTGGGATGGGTGAAGTCTCTATGGGAGATGGCCTATGCTTATGGAGGATAGAGACAGCCTGTATGCTGGTATTTATGGCTTTGCTGTTGGGAGACAGAAATGTAAGGGTCTAGGAGAGACCTGGAAAGAGAAAAATATCCTGGATGGCCGCACACCATAGAAGACATCTTTATTGATATGAAGAAATAAAATCCAAATGCAGTCACCTCATGTACAGGGAGGAACAGGAAAGATAGCTAACATGTTTCACGCCCCATCATGGCGCTTATTCATAGCTCTAGGAGAGACCTCCTGTTGATTTGCCATGAGCATAATCATCATATAAAACCTTAAAGTGGTTGTAAACCACTGCTTGTTTTTAGTGTTTCTTTTTCCAGACCTGCAAGGTAAAGGCATAATGGGCTAGTATGCATCGCATACTAGCCCATTATGTGAAACTTACCTGAAAACAAAGCCCTCCAGCGATGCAATGTAATTGCTGGAGGCAGCATCCTTCTTCACCCGGTCTTCCTTCCGGGTCCCCAGACTACGGCTGTGTGACAGGCTGGAGCCGCGATGACGTCACTCCCACGCATGCGAGGAGGCATCATTCACTGCATCATTCACTGCACAGGTATCTGAAGGAATGTCACAGGTGACTGATGTCATCGGCTGCATATAATGTAAATATCTCCTAAACGGTACATGTTTAGGAGATATTTACAGTACCTATAGGTAAGCCTTACCTATTGGTACACATTTTTCCTTTGAGTTTACTTCCTCTTTAAGGCCACCATTCACTCCTTGGGCACTGCTTCAAAGAAGGGGATGAGCTACAGGTTCATATGACCCTCAAAAACGCATCCTACTGCTGGTGGGAATGGGTCCAGAGTGATGAAGGAGAAAGGATTGCCAGCGCACTCTACACATGTCCCACCTGCTGCAATAGGGATAGAGGGATTTCGCGCATAAAATCTATCATATAAGTAAATAAAATTCACATATAGCACTATTGATAAGTGAGTGTGAAAAAAAGGCAAATCTTAGATAAAGTGCATCAAGTGAAGTGACCGTGCTGAAAAATAATAAATCACAATAAATAATCACATTCAAAATAAAAATAAATAAATGTGCAAAAATGCAAAACATGTGCAGCAAAGGTGCAAAAATGTAAACAATGTAGTGTAAAAAAACTTCCAATAATAGGATTATCAGCAAAACAGTTCATAGAGATGACCATATAAAGTTCGTGAACCGTGGTGGTCATAGAAAAAATAAGTGAGTATGGATAGTGGTGATAATGATAATCTTCATAAAACAAATGACGGCTCGACCAGGCTCTCTAAACTCTCACCTCAGAGATGGAAATCAAAAGCATCAATGTATGTCTTTCTCTGTTGTAATAGAAGAAGCATTCCCCTCTGCTTACTATCAGGCACCTCAGGGCTGGAAACAACTGGCAACAATGTATGTCTTTCTCTGTTGTAATACAGGCAGCGTTCCCCTCTGTTTATTGTCAGGCACCTATAGAAATAAACTGGGAATATTTCCACCTAGGCTGTGACAGCCCGGTGGGAGGAGGGGGAGGAGAGAGGAGGCCCCTGATGGTGTAGTATTTTAAAATTCAATTTATTAAGTAAAAAAATAGGTGGTCTCTTACATAAAAGCAAAACAAAATACACATGAAAGGAAGGAGCGGCGTCCGAGGCGCCTCCTTACGTGACTTCCGGTATAGTCAACTCTCTGCCACGCCCTACGCGTTACGTCACCGCTCGTGACTTCAACTGGGGAACCGGATTGGCCTAAGAGGGATCCTATTTGTATAATGAAACCGGAAGTAATATAGCGGCCATTTTTGTTGTGGTAATGTTAAAATCTATGGAACAGTGGCCATCTTAGAGGTGGCAATCTGCATAGATCTCGGCCGCAGCGAGGATAAATCAAGCTGAACATAACCTAATGCTGTATCTCAGATCACAATTTAAAACAGTAATGCTAAATATCTAAAAGTATGAATAAAAAGATTCATTAAATTAGAAGTTGAGTCGACAAACCAATAAATAATAGCGAATCACAAATCAATCCGCCATTTTCTTGTGGATGGTAAGATTTGGTCACGGTGGCCATCTTTATGGTGGTTAACCCACTCCAGCCGGCGGCCATTTTTGGGTGGATAAAAATAATTTTAACACAGTATGTGTTGAAAAACCCGAAAAAATACCACAGTTTGACAAAAAATAAAGGAAGAATATTAATATTAAGGTCACAATAAGCTAGTGGAGAAACTAAAGAATCAACGTTGGGGTTTTTTTCAAAAAGGACAGGTGAACAGTGTACCTCAGTCACCAAGGAGGAACCTTTTACATTATATTATAGTAAGTAATCCATAGAATATTAATAATTTACCACCTGCTGCAATGGTTACAGTTTATTTTTTGTAAAAAATCCTGCAGTTCAATGATGTGTCTAGGTGGTCGGAGCCTCGCACAAATGCGCTAAATTAAAAAGATTTACAACTTTCAGACAAAAGAAGTAGCCCACAATTCAGGTAATGTGACCATGCTACCATGTTATAATAATAATAAAAATGGTGCACTAATTCAAGAACCTATGCAGCAAAAATAGACAAATATGCATGAACGACTTATCCCTAATTTCAAAAAAGAAAAAAAAAAAGAATTTTTTAGTAGTATGCGATAATATATGAAGCAGTGATGAAGTGTGCTAATTCAAGAAGCTGTGCAGCAAAAATAGACAAATGTGCATGAATGCCTATCCCTAATTTCATAAAAACACAAAAAACAAAAATTGCAGTAATATGCAATAATATGTGAAACAGTGATAGAGTGCACTAATTAAAGAAGCTAAACAGTAAAAATAGACAAATACGCATAAATGACTAACCCTAGTTTTAAAAAAAACTAAAAATACAGTAATATGCGATAATATGTGAAACAATGATAAAGTGCTTGAGTCAAAAGCAGATATTCATCTGATTTTACATAAAAAATATTAAAATAAGTCCCGAATAATAAAGTGCTTGTGCACCAAAAATTTATGAGATGTGAAGATCACGCAGTACCATGTTACTTGCTAAATATAAATTATAAGATGAAACAATCAGTGCCACAAGTAAGTAATATTGTGATGTTTAAATAAGATAACCTAATAATAAACGTGCACAGCTGCTAAACATTCCAGGTGGTACACCACACTAATATCAAAATGGATAGTAAATAATAAATGTAGCGCTATGTGTAAAATTATAAATATAAAGTGCAAATCTCTAAAATAAATAAATCCTACATATAAATGAATAGTCCATAAAATGAAAAAATGAAGAAATAAAACATGGAAAACTCTTCTTGTGATCAGTGTATCCATACAATTCCACCACAGTGATTGTTCGTCCTCAAAAGGAGTGCACACCACCACCAGTAAAAATGCGCGCTCACCTTCCAGATGAGTCAAAACTCATATGCGGATCTCCCCACGAGCTCTTTGCTCTCACTTCCTCTTCCCAATCAATGGTGGGTAATCCAAATGGCTCTTTTCTTAATGGTAACTCAGCTCATTAATATCCAAAGAAGCGGATCATCTCCCAGCTTGGCTCAAGAATCCATGAGTTCAGGACATGTAAATAATAAGTATAGAGACCATAGTGTTCTCCTTATTCAAAGCCCCCAAATAGACAAGTTGCACTTACAAAATAAAAACTTTAAAATCACATAAAAACCTCCAGAGTAGCACCACCGTGTCCACGTATACAGTGCTTGGCAGGCGTGACTATCAGCTCCTCTTCTAGACGCGTATCGGCCAATCACAGGCCTTCCTCAGTAGTTCCCCAGTAAATTTGTATACGGAGAACACTATGGTCTCTATACTTATTATTTACATGTCATGAACTCATGGAATCTTGAGCCAAGCTGGGAGATGATCCGCTTCTTTGGATATTATTGAGCTGAGTTACCATTAAGAAAAGAGCCATCTGGATTACCCACCATTGATTGGGAAAAGGAAGTGAGAGCAAAGAGCTCGTGGGGAGATGCGCATATGAGTTTTGACTCATCTGGGAGGTGAGCGCGCATTTTTACTGGTGGTGGTGTGCACTCCTTTTGAGGACGAACAATCACTGTGGTGGAATTGTGTGGATACACTGATCACAAGAAGAGTTTTTCATGTTTTGTTTCTTCATTTTTTCATTTTATGGACTATTCATTTATATGTAGGATTTATTTATTTTAGAGATTTGCACTTTATATTTATAATTTTACACATAGCGCTACATTTATTATTTACTATCCACTTGCTAAATATAGGTTTAACATGAAACATGTTCTAAAAGGTGGACGTATGCCGCGTACACACGGTCTGACTTTTCGGCTACAAAAGTCCGACAGCCTGTCCGACAGCCTGTCCGACAGACTTTCGACGGACTTTTGTCGGACTTTTGGCGGACTTGCGGCAGACTTTCTTACGAACGGACTTGCCTACATACGATCACACAAAAGTCCGACGGATTCGTACGTGATGACGTACACCGGACTAAAATAAGGAAGTTGATAGCCAGTAGCCAATAGCTGCCCTAGCGTGGGTTTTTGTCCGTCGGACTAGCACACAGACGAGCGGATTTCTGGGTCCGGCGTAGTTACGACGTAAAGATTTGAAGCATGTTTCAAATCTAAAGTCCGTCGGATTTGCGGCTGGAAAAGTCCGCTGAAAGTCCGCTAAAAGTCCGGGGAAGCCCACACACGATCGGATTGTCAGCCAGCTTTAGTCCGTCGGCGTCCGTCGGACTTTTGTAGACGAAAAGTCCGACCGTGTGTACGCGGCATTAGTCTTTAAACTAGTAAGTGGAATTCTGTCTGGGTGGATTTTCTGTTTTTTCTGTGTATTTCAGTTTCTCCCTCTCATTTATGAAACAACTGGGTTGCTGGACTTTCTAATAAGCTGAAAATGTGTGCGAACAAATAACCGTGGTAAGGCTTTACATATGAATGTATGTGAATGATACTATGCACCATGTAATTCTGTATGTCCATTCTATATAAATAAATTATTGAAGATAAAGTAAGTTATTTTCCTCACTGTGGGAATGTAGATCTGCACCTTAGCCAGAAATAAAAGTGAGTAAATATATCTGACATATATTTGGAGGCGACCAGAGTCTTACAAACCATAATAAATGCAGTTTACATATCCATAAATAATGCAATATTTTATTGCTCATTTCAGAATATCCTAACCAGGTGCTTTAATAAATGTAGACACACATAGAACCACTAAAGTCACATTTTTCAGTGCAAATTGTTTCAATTTTGTCTTTAAATCAATGTTTGGAAATAGATGGCAGAATATATTTTTGAAATGAGTATGCAAGGGATTGTTTTACTTAAAATCTATTCAGCAGATTTACATTTTAGTGGCTGATATACAGCCTATAAATCATTTTTACCTGGGAAATTGTTATCCCCTTGGCATGATTTGATTGCCTAAATACTTATTAATATTCATTTACAAATCCTCTAGTAATGGCAATGCATTGTTTTTCATAGTCTGTATTGTTGTATTGATGTGTTTTTCTAGCTGTCAAATGATATTTTCAGTTTGACAATGAAAAATACAGGAATGCAGTATAACATTTTTTGCCTGATATCACCTTGTGGTTACATCAGTGGGTAGTTTCATGCCTGGAATTTTAACAAATAGCCTGCCCCAGGTTATCACATATGTATCTGGGATTGCAGCCAAAAAAATCAGAAGACAACCATATGTTCTGCAATAAAAGTAGGTATAATATATTTAAAGGGGATTTCCATTGTAAAAGGAAACCATAATCTTTATTTTTATTTGATATAAAAAAGAGCTCCTTGATGCTGCAATGAAATAATGGCTAACACCTTGATGCTTTTCACATAGAGAAGAGAGGATGAGGAGGTTCTTAATCATAAGGCTAATCATTAGCTTTATCATTAGCGATATGCATCAAGGCATTGACTATGTATCTGATGTATTTGTGCTTTTACCCTAAATAAATGTCAGATTATTGCATCACGGCACTCTGAGTTGAAAGGCCAGGCATGACTGGGGTCATTGGAAATTAGGTTGTGGATAGTATCCCTGTACCTTTGCAGCAGCAGTGTCATTTATTGTGTATGGCCTATTTATTTTAAAAGTTTTTTAAGTTCATACATTTTTAAATGGATGTTTTATGTCTATATGTTGTAAAGAGAACAGGTTCAACTCATAATGACAACAGTAAACCATGCAGGAGACAGGGACACCCAGGAAAAGTTGAAGCAGATTTGGCCTCCCCCTTTTTCCAGCAAGGCACTACAATATAAATACAATTCAAAACATGAGGACCTTGTGCATAGCATAAACCAAACAAAGTATCTGCCTGTCTGAGCCACTAACTAAACTGTTAATAATTTCTGAGTAACGGGGTACCCCCTAATGGGTTCCTTAAAACAAACAGGCAGTTCATGTACCTTACTAGTGTTCTGTCAGCCTTTTCACCCAGCAAAATGCTCCCACAGCAGAGAGAACGAGAGAGCAAGATAGAACCCTCACAATCAGTCTGCTCAGATATACAAAGACTTGTGGACAGATAAGACTAATTCATCAAATGTGGCTAATAGGTAAAATGTGGACCTAGGACTGGAGGCTTTATCTCACCCAAAGTTTTACAAAGCCTCTGGGCTCCTGAACCTAGATCTAAGAAAACAAGCTTGTCCCAATTTGAACCTGGGACCTCTGTGATGTTTGGTTGTAGCTCTTCTCACTGTGCCATCTGAGATGCTGGATAGCTCCCTGTCTGATCTCTTGCCTTATATCTTGTTACTGGTGAACCTTTTTTCTCCGCCCATGAACTTCCTGACTTAAGCCAAGGCTCTGCACTTTCTGTTTCCAGATTACTGTGCTCTCTCCAGCCAATGATATCTTGCTCCTTGCGTACCTGCAGCTGTCTTTATATTGGCTACCATTTGTTATGTTTATGCTTGATCTCAACTTGCAACCACTCATGATGGACCTTGGTTTGTTTGCTGACTTTTCTTCTGCTTGATCCTTACCTGCTACCTCTGTTACCAGACTTTAGCTAGCTCACCTCCTGGTGGAGCGATCCTGAGGACCACGACCTGACACTAGCACACACTGAAACCCATCTCGACCATCAAAAGATCTGGTGGAGATCAGTTAGTGCTTAGACCCCACACCTTGGGTGAGCCTGCATCATTCATAAGGGTGACCTGCTAGTGTATTTACCGAGCTGGTCGGTGTGTACCTCTCTACTGCTATAACTACTGGTCTCTGAGCCTGACTCCAGACTGTGACAATCAGTCACCATGTGTATGAGAGAAACCTAGGTGACACATATACAACATCCACAATCCTGCCAAGCAGTACCTCAAAAAATATATATTTTTTGTCAGTTTCTTATATCTTTTTTGCAAATAAACATGTAAAACATTTCTAGATAAAAAGATGCAGAAGCAGGCTGCCTTGATGCTTGCTTTTTCTGTCTAACTCCAGCAGAGCCACCCAGTAAGGGCTGAATTACAGGGATGAGTCACAAATCTGATCCATTCACTTGGGCATGCATTTCAGCTTGAGCTAATGAGCTTAGCCTTTTTTTTTTAGCAGGAGGTAAGGAAACTGAAATCTGGTCAAAATGAGCTTATCGTCTACTTACTGGCATGAAACAAGAGGACAAAATAAAATGTATCATATTTACATAAACACACATTTAGGTTTGCATTTTATTTTGTGACTATGTTTAATTTGTTCATCTTGCCTGTATATTCAATCATTTATCACTTCCTGTAACAGGCTGAGTTGTTCAGCAAGAGTAGCAGTTACAAGGTTGGATCCAACTATGTTACATTGGTCGGAGTGCCTACAATGATCAGCTTTTTTTGTGTAATCATTTATAATGATCAATTTTTATGCATATGCATTAATCATTTTTTTGCAAAAGGAAAAATACTGCTGCTGTAACTACCTAAAATGTGTTAGCTGAAATTGGGCTTTAATTTGTTTGTCTTTTACTTAAAGGCTAAGCTCACTTTTTCTAGTCTATGCAGTCAAGGGGCCCCTGTAGATAAAAAAAACTGTGCAGCACTGTAAAATGTTCATTAATTTTATTGTCATACCTGTAGGCCATTAGGGCCCCACTGGAAGCCTGGCTGAAAAACTCCCAGTTAGCAATCACCACATCCTGCCTTGTTGCTAGGATGTGGAAACTGTCAGAAAGATACAGTATCTGGATTATGCCTGCAGCTACAGGCATCATCCAGATATCTTTTATTTTAGCCAGCGATTTCCTGCAATGTAAAAAGCATTCTAGCAGCTTATAAGCCACTGGATTGCTTTTACAGGCAGAAAAGCGAGAAGGGATCCCCTCCCGTCTGTGCCTCTCCGTGCTCTCCAATTGGGAAGCTGGAGATCTGATCCGGCGGTGGTGCCCGATTACCACAGAGCTAGCCGGGGACCTGATGGTCTCCGGTCATCTCTATGACCCTGAGAGGCTGGAAACGATGTCATGACATCACTTCCGACTCAAATGAAAGCACTGCCATTTTTTTCTTCCTAGAAAGTAGAGATCGATGATTATTATATATATGTTTTTATTTCTTATGCTTTCCAGGGTATAAGAGATATCAGGGTATCATTTTTAAAGCATCCCCGTGCTCGCACGCAGAAGCGAACGTAAACATAGGTCACACCCGCATATGTAAACAGTGTTCGCACCACACATGTGAGGTGTCGCCTCGAACATCAGAGCGAGAGCAACAATTCTAGTGTTAGACCCCCCTCTGTAACTCTAAACTGGTAACCTGTAAAAAAAATTAAAGTGTTGCCTGTGTGTTTTTTCAAGTAACACAGTTTGGCGCCAATCCACGAGCATGCACAATCTTAAATAGTGACATGTTAGGTATCTATTTACTCTGCATAACATCATCTTTTATATTTTACCAAAAAATGGGTTATATATTGTGTGTTCTTGCATTAGAATTCACATTCATAATAAATTCATAAGCATATAAAGTTATAGGTGTTAGTTTTCTGGGAAAAATTGCGCTTGAACAATTGCACTTGATCAATCGCTGCACAACGTAACTGTGGGACTGTGTGACATAACAAATTGCAACTGTAGGGTTTCTGCTAAAAATAAAAAAACTATATAGAGTATCTCACAAAAGTGAGTACACCCCTCACATTTTTGTAAATATGTTATTATATCTTTTCTAGTGACAACACTGAAGAAATGACACTTTGCTACAATCTAAAGAAGTGAGTGTACAGCTTGTATAACAGTGTAAATTTGCTGTCCCCTCAAAATAACAACACACAGCCATTAATGTCTAAACCACTGGCAACAAAAGTGAGTACACCGCTCAGTGAAAATGTCCAAATTGGGGCCAATTAGCCATATTCCCTCTCCGGTGTCATGTGACTCATTAGTGTTACAAGGTCTCAGGTGTGAATGGGAAGCAGGTGTGTTAAATTTGATGTTATCGCTCTCACTTTCTCATACTGGTCACTGGGAGTTTAACATGGCACCTCATGGCAAAGAACTCTCTGAGGAGCTGAAAAAAAGAATTGTTGCTCTACATAAAAATGGCCTTGCCTATAAGAAGATTGCCAAGACCCTGAAACTGAGCTGCAGCATGGTGGCCAAGACCAGGACAGGTTCCACTCAGAACAGGCCTCTCCATGGTCGACCAAAGAAGTTTAGTGCACATGCTCAGCATCATATCCAGAGGTTGTCTTTGGGAAATAGATGTATGAGTGCTGCAAACATTTCTGCAGAGGTTGAAGGGGTAGGGGGTCAGCCTGTCAATGCTCAGACCATACGCCGCATACTGCATCAAGTTGGTCTGCATGGCTGTCGTCCCTGAAGGAAGCCTCTTCTAAAGATGATGCACAAGAAAGCCTGAAAACAGTTTGCTGAAGACAAGCAGACTAAGGACATGATTACTTGAACCATGCCTTGTGGTCTGATGAGACCAGGATAAACATATTTGGTTCAGATGGTGTCAAGTGTGTGTGGTGGCAACCAGGTGAGGAGTGCAAAGACAAGTCTGTCTTGCCAACAGTCAAGCATGGTGGTGGGAGTGTCATGGGCTGGGGCTGCATGAGTGCTGCTGGCACTGAGGTTCTACAGTTCATTGAGGGAACCATGAATGCCAACATGTACTGTGACATACTGAAGCAGAGCATGATCCCCTCCCTTCGGAGACTGGACTGCAGGGCAGTATTCCAACATGATAACGACCCCAAACACACCTCCAAGACAACCACTGCCTTGCTAAAGAAGTTGAGGGTAAAGGTGATTGACTGGCCAAGCATGTCTCCAGACCTAAACCCCCTATTGAGCATTTGTGGAGCATCCTCAAATGGAAGGTGGAGGAGCGCAAGGTCTCTAAAATCCACCAGCTCCATGATGTTGTCATGGAGGAGTGGAAGAAGACTCCAGCGGCAACCTGTGAAGCTCTGGTAAACTCCATGCCCAAGAGGGTTAAGGCAGTGCTGGAAAATAATGGTGGTCACACAAAATATTGACACTTTGGGCCCAATTTGGACAGTTTCACTTAGGGGTGTACTCACTTTTGTTGCCAGCAGTTTAGACAATAATGGCTGTGTGTTGAGTTATTTTGAGGGGACAGCAAATGTACACTGTTATACAAGCTGTACACTCACTACTTTACATTGTAGCAAAGTGTCATATCTTCAGTGTTTTCACTTGAATAAAATATTGACAAAAATGTGAGGGTGTACTCACTTTTGTGAGATACTTTATAATGTTTGGGGGTTCTGAGTCATTTTCTTGCAAAAAATACAGATTTTTTTTTTTAACACAAACGATTTTATTGAAAAAAGAAAATCAAGTGCAGTAACAGTAAGCGTCATTTACAGAATATAATAATAGTCTTAAATAACAGAATATATATTCAGATGTATTTAACAGCTCATAATAAGATTCTACGGTGAGAGAGCCAGCAAAAGCCATCATGGTTCTCATCCATCTAAAATCTCAGTCACGATGGGCTACTGAGGGAGACCAACCAACAAGGAGAGTCACGAGGCACACCAGGGATCCCCTGGGCATCTCCTTACATCAGTGACACTTCTACTGTGGAAATATCAGAAGAACTAAAAATAAGCTATCAATCGAACTTGTAAAACAATTAACAGAATAGAAAAGGAGGTTACGGGAAACTAATCTGGTAACAGTAAACTTTAGTATAGTATAATCTGGGGGTATTGTGGAATAACTGCCTTGACCAAGTCCAGGGGCACTAAGTGAGATTAGGGTGACCAAGAGTTCCACTTCAGCTCATATGCCCCTTTTCAGGGCACCCCCTAAAGCAGTTTTCAGAAACAGCGGGGAAAAGTTTGTGAAGTTTAGAAGGTGTATAATACACCTCGTATGTAATTTCACCACTGTTTCCTTCACTGCCACTGACTTTGTGCATTTATGCATATTAGTGATCCTGTCTGGCCATTCCTCTGGGGAGGATACCTGACCGGTCTCCGCCTCCCAACCGAGCATGGCTGTGGATTTTTCTGGGAGGCCAAGGCCCCCAGATAATTATATAGCCTTGAGATCATCCCCTTGTCTCTGGATGAGGGGCCACACAGATCCTCAAATGTAGAGATGTAGTTAGAGTTATTGCGGGGGTAATAGGAGTTGAAGAAATGTCTAATTTGCAGGTATTTGTAAAAATCTGTCCTAGGAAGGGAGTGAGCAAGTTGAAGAGTTGAGAAAGGGCAAATTACCCCGTCCTTTTGGAGTGATTCTAGGCTAACAAGGTCTTTCAAGATCCATAGGGCAAAAACATTAGAGGAGGGGAATGCTGCTTTAAATGTGGGGTCTCCCAGAAAGGATGCTAATCTAGGATTGGGAGGGAGAAGATAGAACTTTTTCTTATATAATGACCATAGGTATAGAGATTGTCCTACTACATCATTTAGGGAAGAAATATCTTTGTGGCGAATCGAGGTAGCCCATAGCAACCCAGGTAGATATGGGGCTATTGAAGTCCTCTCAAAGTGGAGCAAAGGAATATCTAGCAGGGAGGTGTGCCATTGTGTCGGCTGCAATGAGGTAATATAGCCATAGGTTTGGTAGTCCCAGCCCGCCCATAGCTCGTGGTCTGTATATCATCTTCTTACCTAGGTTTTTTATTTTGCCATACAAAGTTATTAACATCCCTTTGAATGTGATCTATCGTCTGACGTGAAACATAGTTAGGGAGGGCCCTGAAATAAAATAGCAGCTTGGGGAGAATTGACATTTTCCCTGCCTGAACTCTGCCCAAAAATGAGATATGATATGGGCTCCAGGAATGCAGAAGAAGTCTAATTCGATTAAAATGCTGGGGGGTAAGCTAGGTAGAGCTTATGGAGGGAAGGAGCTAATTTGATGCCTAGGTAAGGTAGTATTTGTCCATCCATGGCAAAGCCAAAATTAGATTGGATAGTTGAGGTTATTTTTTGAGAGAAGTTTATAGGGAGGGCAGAGCATTTGGTGAGATTAACCCCCAGACCTGAGATTACTTGGAAAGTGCGCAAAGTGGAGATAAGATTGGGCATGGACACTATTGGGTCAGACAGGAACATTAGGACATCATCTGAGTATAAGCTAAGCTTGAACTCCTGGTCACCTTTTATACATCCTCTAATGTTGAGGTCTAGGGTGATAGAGCGGGCCAGGGGCTTGATGGCTAGGGCGAATAAAAGTGGCGACAAGGGGCATCCCTGTCTTGTCCCCCTGCCTAGTGTGAAGTAGTCAGAGTTGCAGCCCAGGAGTCTAATCCTTGTGCGAGGGTGGTGATACAGTGCCCTGGACCCATGGACAAAGGCCCCCATGAATCCAAATTTTTCAAGGGTCCATTCGAGGTAAGGCCATAGCACGCTATAGAATGCCTTGTAAATATCAAGACTCAGGAGCAGCACCCTGCGGGAATGTATTTCTGCGTCTTGTATGATGTTGGATGCTAATCTGATGTTGTCAGTGATTTGCCTAGTAGGGATGAATCCCGTTTGGTCTGGGGAGATTAAGGTGGTAATGATATTGGAAAGTCTATCAGCTAAAATGCGACCAAAGATCTTTAAGTCCATGTTAATGACCGAGATTGGCCTGTAGTTTTGGGGTAAGGAGTGGTCCTTGTTGGGTTTTGGGATTAATGACATATTTGCCATTAGCATATCGTCAGGAAAAACATTGCCCTCGAAAATGTGATTGAAAAGTGATTTTAGGTGGGGAATTAAGGTGGTTTGAAATTTTTTGTAATACGGGGCTGAGTATCCATCAGGGCCAGGAGTTTTAGAGGGTTTTAAAGATTTGATGACGCTGATAAGTTCAGTATCCGAACATGGGGCATTCAGTTCCTGGAGATGTTCTTGGGGTAGGGCTGGAAGGGGTATGTCTTCCAACCAGGGTTTAAGGGCAGGGTCCGGGGGAACAGGTGGTGGGGAGAGTAATTCTGAGTAGAATTTAGAGAAGATCTGTAAAACCTCCGCAGGGTAGGAGTGTGTGTGTGTGTGTGGGGGGGGGGGTGGAGGGATTGGTTGAGCTTTTTTGCAAACATGGTCGAGGCGGAATTGCTGTGTAGCAGGAATTTGGCTTTTGACCATCTCGGGGATTTTTCAGTCTGTTTTGAGAGTATTTTATCTAATTCCAGTCTATTGGTGTTAATTTGTTGTAGTAGTCCCGGGGCGTGGCTTTGGGTATGTAAATGATATAACCTATAAAGTTCTGTGGGGAGTCTGGAGTCTGGTGATGACAACCAGTCTCTGCTTTTTCCTATTTGTCGCTATTTGGATTAAGTGTCCTCTAATTACCACTTTGTGGGCAGCCTATAAGACCGTGGGAGAGATATTGTCGGTGTTGTTAGTGGCAAAATATTCCTCCATATGTTTAGAAATTTGGGATTACCAGAATAGGGTCTGTGAGGAGCGGCTCATTAAGTCTCTATCCAGCCACCGAAGGCTTAAGGCCAATGTGGGAGATATTTAACAAGACTACCTGGTGGTCCGACCAAGGGCAGGGATGGATAGCTGCATTCGTGGAGTTTGCTAGGAGTATAGGGGTACAAAGTAAATTATCCAATCTGAAGTAACTGTCATGGGGGTGGGAATAAAACGTGTACTCACGGGCCCCCGCATTGTGTGCCCTCCAAGTATCTACCAGATTGTGTGAGTGTAGCAACGATTTCAACGTTTTAGGGAAGGCATTGGTGGCGCTGCCAGCCCTGCTTCTGTCCAGGGCTGAATGCGTGACCAAGTTAAAGTCACCACCCAGCAATAAATGAGGGGAGGAATACTTATCTAGAATCTGAAAGAAGGATTTAAAGAATGTTGCTTGAGAATCATTAGGGGAGTACACATTAGCAATCGTAACCATCTTCCCTTGCAATGATCCCTTAAGAATGATAAATCTGCTCGCAGGATCTTTATATAAGTTTTCAATGTCAAACTGTAAGTTTTTTAATGAATATCGCCACTCCTCGGGACCTGGAGCCAAATGTAGTATAGTATCCTAAGCCAAATGATCTATCAAAGTAAGTAGGATGGTTAGCTTCAGAGAAATGAGTCTCCTGTAGGAGAACAATGTCCGCCTTGAGATGTTTATAGGTTGTAAAGGCTTTCTTCCTTTTTTGAAGGGAATTGAATCCCCTATGGGAAATTATTCTAATACCCATTGCAAATCAGAGAGACTTTCTGTGCATATAGATTCTGCTCAGTTTTTTTAATATCTACTGGAGCCCCTTGACTATATAAGCTCTGTTTTGAAAAAAGTGAACCTAGATTTTAAAGTCCATTTAATAATGACATATCCATCTAAGACTACCATGTGCCCTGGTTCACATAACTGCTGTGCGTTTTCACTGTAGAAGGAATAGCATTGTTACCTTATTAAGGAAAGTGTAAAAATAACTGATCTGCTGGCAGAATAAACATGTAGTTTTTTTTCTCTCAAGTTAATTCCAGCCCCGACGTGGTTCAGCGCTATTGCAAAAATCCATTTACATGGAAGATATAAGAAAAAAGCAGATACAAGTAATCATAACCTCAAGCAAAGGAAACATAGTAAGAGCAAAACAAACAAAAAGCCCTAAACACAAAATAAACACAAGAAACTTAAAAAAAGAAGAGTAAAACAATTTAGTCAAAATAAATTTAGCATTCAAACAACTGGTGAAAGATTTCTTAGAAATCCCTGGGGTCTGATCATTAACTCTTTGCTTCTGTTGATCTGCCTTAACTTATTTATATGGAATAAACCCTTGTTTCTAGGAGACCAATGTCATACTTTAACAAATAAATGCGTCATATCATTAAATAATTCCTAATATGTTTTTATAATGGTCTGTTTTTTGTAGTGCATTAACTTAAAGACCTGTAAACAATAATATTGAGCAATACAGCTCGGTGATATTCTGAATGATTGTATTAGGTCAATTATGAGATCATCTCCATCATGTTGGAGAGACCTAGCTAATTTCTTCTAGACCCTGATGCAGATACAGTGCCTTGAAAAAGTATTCATACCCCTTGAAATTTTCCACATTTTGTCATGTTACAACCAAAAACGTAAATGTATTTTATTGGGATTTTATGACGAACACAAAGTGGCACATAATTGTGAAGTGGAAGGAAAATGATAAATGGTTTTCAAAATTTGTTACAAATAAATATGTGAAAAGTGTGGTGTGCATTTGTATTCAGCCCCCCAATACTCAATACTTTGTATTCAATACTCAATACTTTGTAGAACCACCTTTTTCTGCAATTACAGCTGCAAGTCTTTTTGGGTATGTCTCTACCAGCTTTGCACATCTAGAGAACACCTTCTTCCACATGTTTGCTATGTCCCCCACATGGCTTCTTGCAAACTTCAAACGGGACATCTTTTGGCTTTCTTTTAACCATGGCTTTCTTCTTACAACTATTCCATAAAGGCCAGATTTGTGGGGTGCACAACTAATAGTTGTCCTGTGGACAGATTCTCCCACCTGAGCTGTGGATCTCTGTAGCTCCTCCAGAGTTACTCTTGGCTGCTTGTCTGATTAATGCTCTCCCTGCCCGGCCTGTCAGTTTAGGTGGACGGCCGTGTCTTGGTAGGTTTGCAGTTGTGTCATACTCTTTCCATTTTTGGATGATTGATTGACCAGTGCTCCCTGAGATGTTCAAAGCTTGGGATATTTTTTATATCCTAAGCCTGCTTTAAACTTCTCCACAACTTTATCCCTGACCTGTCTGGTGTGTTCCTTGGCCTTCATAATGCTGTTTGTTCACTAAGGTTCTCTGACAAACCTCTAAGGGGTTCACAGAACAGCTAGATTTATACTGAGATTAAATTACGCACAGGTGGACTCTATTTACTAATTAGGTTACTTCTGAAGGCAATTGGTTCCACTAGATTTCAATTAGGGGTATCAAAGTATAGGGGGGCTGAATACAAATGCACACCACACTTTTCAGATATTTATTTGTAAAACATTTTGAAAACCATTTATCATTTTCATTCCACTTCACAATTATGTGCCACTTTGTGTTGGTCTATCGCAGTAAATCCTAATAAAATACATTTAAATTTTTGGTTGTAACATGACAAAATGTGGAAAATTTCAAGGAGTATGAATACTTTTTCAAGGCCCAAATGGCATGAATTGTACACTATCAATGCACTTTTAACCCTTTCATGACTAAACCTATTTCTGACATTTGGTGTTTACAAGATAACATCTGTATTTTTTGCTAGAAAATTACTTAGAACACCCAAACATTATGTATATATTTTTAGCAGAGAATCTAGAGAATAAAATGGTGATTGTTGCAATATTTTATGTCACACAGTATTTGTGCAGCGGCTTTTAAACGCAACTTTTTGGAGAAAAAGACATTTTCATGAATTTTAAAAAAAACAAAACAGTAAAGTTAGCCCAATTTTTTGTATAATGTGAAAGATGATGTTATGCCGAGTAAATAGATACCAAACATGTCACGCTTTAAAATTGCGCACACTCGTGGAATGGCGACAAACTATGGTACCTAAAAATCTCCATAGGCGACGTTTTAAAAAAAAAATAACGGTTACCAGGTTATAGTTACAGAGGAGGTCTAGTGCTAGAATTATTGCTCTCGCTTTGACAATCGTGGTGATACCTCACATGTGTGATTTGAACACCCTTTACATATGCGGGCATGGCTTCTATATGTGTTTTCTTTGCTGCGCGAGCTCGCGGGGACGGGGGCACTTTAAAAAAAAAATTTAATCTAATTTATTTTTATTTTTTTACATTGCATTTAAAAAAAAAAATTTTGGATCACTTTTATTGCTGTCACAAGGAATGTAAACATCCCTTGTGACAGTAATAGGTGGTAACAGGTACTCTTTATTGAGGGATCGGGGGTCTAAAAGACCCCAAATCCCTCCTTTTCACTTCAAAGTATTCAGATCGCCGAAAACGGCAATTCTGAATACTGTATATTTAAACCGGAAGTGACGTTGTGCTGTCACTTCCGTGTTTACAGAGAGAAGACTGGAACAAAGCCGTGCCTGGCTTCGTGACAGTCTGTCTCTAGCCGCCGGAAGTGGCGGATCGAGGATGGGGTCTCCCCGTGGGACGGGAGGCCCGATAAGAGTGGCGGAAGGCGGCGGGAGGGGGGATGTCGCATCGGTTGTTATCCTAGGAAAGCCGACTGCCCGCTCTAAAAAACAGTACCGGGATGATGCCTGCAGCTGCGGGCATCATCCTGGTATAACGCCCTAAAGCCGAGGCCGCATATATGCGTACGCTCGGCGGGAAGGGGTTAAAATGAACCAGTAGGGCAGGCAGGAGTGTCCAAACTTTTTTCAAAGAGGGCCAGATTTGATGAAGTGAACATCAGTGAGGGCAGACCATTTTGCCTGGCATTCTTTGAACTATTAAAATTAAATGCAAATAAACTATTTTATGCAAAGTTTATTGCAAACGGCATACTTTTCATTTCGACACATGGATGACAAAATAGGTGTTAAATCACTCTGCCTTTCATATCTGAAGGCCAGATGAAAAAAAAAAGTCCAGGAAGCTGAAATATGTCAGGATCATTGTAAAGTACATTGCATATTATTGGTAATAAAGGTTGTCTGTCAACTTTTAAGTTAAAAAAAATATGAACAGGAACATAACACAAAGTATACATGTTGTGTCCAAATATATTTATAACTGATTTAGACCAACTGAGATTTTACAATGTATTCATCTCAATTGAAAAAAAACTTGTCTGCACACTGCTGTGTGTGGTGAAGAGTCTAATGCCCTGTAAACACGGTCGGACTTTCCAACGGAATATGTGCGATCGGAGCTTGTTGTGTGTGGGCTCCATCGGACTTTTTCCGACACACAAAGTTTGAGAGCAGGCTATAAAATTTTCCGACAACAAAATCCGAGCCTTTAAATTCCAATCATGTGTAGACAAATCCGACAGACAAAGTGCCACACATGCTCAGAATAAATGAAGAGACAAAAGCTATTGGCTATTGCCCCATTTATAGTCCCGACGTACGTGTTTTATGTCACCGCGTTCGGAACGATCGGATTTTCCAACAACTTTGTGCGACCGTGTCTATGCAAGACAAGTTTGAACCAACATCCGTTGTAAAAAACCGATGGATTTTGTTGTCGGAATGTCCGATCAATGTCCGATCATGTGTACAGGGCATAAGGATGAGCTCGGGCGTTTTATTTGGATATATATCTTTTGTGGCCCCAACAAATCCCCTAGTGCCGCTCAGGACTAAGAATGAGCTCAGGCATTTTCACAACTCACGTGCCCGAGCCCACCGGGAAGCTGACAGCGCACAGCGCCAATCACAGGCACTGAGACATTTCCTGATCTCTGCAGCTACGGACAAGGAAATGCCTGTGATTAGCGCTGCACGCTGTCAGCTTCCCGGTGGGCTCAGGCACGTGGAGTTGTGAACACGCCAGAGCTCATCCTTAGTCCTGAGCGGCACTCTGGTATTTCTTGGGGGCCACAAAAGATGTATATATATATCCCAATTACCAGTGGGGCTGTATTAAAACGGAACACGGGCCGCAATTGGCCCGTGGGCCGGACTTTGGAAATGCCTGCAGTAGTGAAAGAAATATAACCAGAGAATAAAAACCAATTAATTTTGTGCTGCTCCAAACACAGCAGCTAACACACCACTTATGGAAATAATGGTATTACACAACAAATAAAACAAAAGTGTAGCGCTAATATATAACGTGCCTAGTGCAGTGTGCACAAGTGAATTTAAACAGCATTAAAACTAAGAATTATAAAATGAATATATCAATATAAACAATTATTTAGATATGTCTAAACATAGTGAAAACTGTGTATATAATCTCAGTCTGAATATATCGCATAAGTCACAAGTAGGGATTGCAATACAACAGACACAACTGAAAAAAATGTCCATAAACAGATTCCTCGTCTGAATAGGGATAGAAGTGAATCTTGAAAATGGTGAATATATCAAAAAGTGAGAAGAACCACCACCGATTGAAAGGGAGGCTTACCGGATAGTTTGAACACGTCAGGGCATATGCTCTGGGTCTCAAACAAGCTTTTATAAACAATAGAACGGACTCTGGACCGATATCCTCAGGTAGGTATTCCCTTCCAAGACAACCAAGTTGAGATCACAGGGGATGTAATGCAACAGGCGAACCGGAGCTCAGATGTCCACAGGTATAAAGAGGTATTTCAAAGGAAGAAAGCAGAAGAGGACCATAGTGTAATTCCGTATAAGAATTACATTTATTAAAAAGTGAATAACACTCACATGATTGAAGATAAAAAACAGCGCTGATATAAGATCAATAGAAGCAACAGTGAGGATCGTCCCGACGCGTTTCGTCTCAACAGGACATCATCTGGGGTGTCCCTCCACTGTTGCCCTCCACAATTTAAAAATAATATGACCCCCATTGTAAGAGTCCAGCCCACAAGCCATTGCGGTGTGTGGAAAATGTACTTCCGGTATTTCTAAAATGGCGATCCGGCGTGCGTTCCACGCCACTCGTCAAGCAATATGGAGTTGCGTTCCACATGTTGAACCTATTGCCAAGAGACCCGGAACTAAAATATAATAGCAGATGGTAATGTGCCCATATATATTAATCAGGGTATATGACCCGACGTCGTGCGTCTAGGAAGTCACGCACTCGAGGTCACAATTCCAAAACAAACCAAAGCTCTATGATCCCACGATATCATCCTACGTGAATCATGAGCATGCGTGTCACCCACGTAACCAACGTGCGTTCCACCTATTAACTAACGTGAGATCTGATCTCCACCCATTATCTGTCCCGCATGATGACAGGACTAATATTAACTGTCCAATAGCAATCTCATTGGAATCGTGGGCAGGCAATTGCAGACTGGTCTCGCTTATATCGGCAACCTTGAGATACTAATGAATCCAGTTTAAACAAAGGGAACCAAAATTTACAATAAAGCTCACCCAGATCTACCTAGAATTCCGATTTAGATAGTCAATACTTATTGTCCGCTACTATAGATTAACAGAAATGGCCTTGTAATGGGCTCAATATAATCAACTGGGCCACGGGTAAGTATATATTTAAATATACAATCCACAGAATATTGAAAGCTATAGCTAAATCCAGAATTTACAACCAAAAATAATTATGATATTACCTACTATCAGAAAAGAAGTATAAGTGGATATATGCGTTGCTAATGGGATGAACTCTCACGTGGGACCACATATACATAGTTAACTCATATTATAACAATCTCAATATACAAAAATAAAGGGAAAATGAGTGAAAAGACATGTATAGCAAAAAAACTATGTGCTGAAATCAAGCCTGGCTAATAAATGCATTGATATCCCACTCTGTATTCATGCCAAAGGGCAAATAAGTGCGAAGTTCGTAGATCCAGAAGGTCTCAAGTCGTGAGACACCTCTGGTTTTGGCCCCTCCCCTCCAAGGAGCCACATATCTATCTATGATTAAAAACGTGGTCCCTTTTAAATTGCGATCGTGGTGCAATTTATAATGTCTTGGTACAGGATGCTTTGTGTCACCACCTTTAATCAGGGCGATGTGTTCCCCAACTCTAATGGAGAAAGTGCGAATGGTGCGACCCACATATTGCTTCCCGCATGGGCAGGTGATTAAATAAACAATATAGTGGGTCACACATGTACAGAAGTGTTTGATCGAATATTGTTTGTTAGTAACGGACGATCTGAAATTGACCACTCTACGGCCCACCCCTGTATTGTGAAAGCATACTTTACACTTCCTATATGGAAAAAAACCCGTAAGTTCTTGGAAAAATTACATCCGTATCGGAGAATTAATGATATTCAGAGCTACCTTGCTTTGCAGTGTGGGGACCCCTCTGAAAACAATTTTAGCCTGATCTGGTAGAGAGGGACCTAGAATGCAGTCACTCTTCAAAATGTTTCAGTATTTTGAAAAAATGGCCTTAATCTGGCGATATTGGGTAGAAAATGAAGTAAACATGGCCAATTTAAAACTGTTATTAGTATCGGGTTTAGGTTTGATGGCCAGCAGAGATTCCCTATCTACTGCTAGAGTGCAGGAAATCTCTGCATCAATCTCAGAATGGCCATATCCCTTCGACGTCGACAAGACGTGCTTTTAATGTATCTGCTGGTACTAAAAACGTTTCCACATCACTTCAGTTCCTACGCAGCCGTAAAAATTGGCTACGCGGGACAGACCGGAGCCACGAGGGATGGTGGCAGCTGGTTTGAAAGTGAAAATGTCCCTTAACTAGGCGAATCTCTAGATCTAGAAAGTTAATCTTGTCAATACTAGAAGTATAAGTCAAAGAGATGCCTCTATCATTTTGATTGAGTATATCAAAAAAGGCTTGTAAGGAGTCAGCAGTGCCATTCCATAGGAGGAGGATGTCATCTATGTAGCATAAAATCAAAACAAACAATAATTGCGCTATTACAAAAATAATTAAAAAAGCAGCTGCTGGCATGTAACACAGTGGTGGGCAATGTATGAGAAAAATAAAATAAAAAACATGCAGCGCTCACAAGTGTATACAATTCTGGAATTGAGTGTCCATAAAGAAGTGTAAAAGAGAAAAACTATACTCATAAAGTGAAAAAACAAATGTGTATCAAGTAAGAAACAAAGTCCATAAGTGTGTAAATAATCCTAAGCACACATGAGGGTTCGTGGGCGTAACTGGTGTCGTGCGTCCACGCACAGTGGGAGCCGGGGAGGACTCTGTATGGAGAGACACCCTGCACATAGATCTCCTCGTTACACAGTAAACACTGTAATTGGTAGGGATGGGTAACCTTACCGGAAAAGGTGGACACAGTCACCGTATAGTGAAGTGTCAAACAGGCTTGGGGGATACACCGATCCCAGCGATATCCAGCTGCAGGGGTCCTCACAGTAAATCGCATCCAAGATCCAAGTCGATGGATGGTGATGTGGGGGTTCCTGGTCTTGCGAGGTCTCCCTTTCAGATGGGAGGGGTTTGGAGGTAGAAATGGTTGGAGCTCAGCAGGATCCCAAACATAAAAGGAGATAAGAAAAAAACTTCCACATAGGGCATGAATCCGTTTGGAACAAGAAGCTTTATTGAAAGCTGGGAAAAAAATGTGCTACACAGTGCACTTCACAGGGTAAAATGTGATCACAAAGGTAAAAAACAGATAAAATTGCGTGGTAACAGGTCATTTAATGGCTCACGCCATTAAATGACCTGTTACCACGCAATTTTATCTGTTTTTTCACTTTATGAGTATAGTTTTTCTCTTTTACACTTCTTTATGGACACTCAATTCCAGAATTGTATACACTTGTGAGCGCTGCATGTTTTTTATTTTATCTATGTAGCATACCCAGAGAACCAGGGACAGATTCTCGAGGGCATAGACAACATCCTCCTCCCACTTGGCCATGAATAAATTAGCAAGGCTTGGGGCAAACTTTCATAATTCATCCGATCGAGGAGCTACACGTGATTGTCTGTCTGATAGAGAAGATTACTATGAACAATCGAGATATGGACATAACCAAACCATTCCTAACACACAGGAACAGGTTTTTCACATGGATCCATCCATACGGTCCAAACCTAAGAGAGGCACAAGAGGGGGGAGGAGAGTACAGTACAGGAAAAAGAAAGCGAAAATATTAGGACAAGGTGTATTCAATTTAAGTTCCAAAACTTTTTCTAAGGAAGAATTATCAGTTCTTGATAAGGGCCTCAAGTTTGCCCCCCTAAACAGTTAGATACATTTGGAACTTTTATAGATATACAAAAATATATACGCAAACTTAATGTACAACGTTATCTTATTTCTAACCCTTATAGGAAGGTAGACATTGCTGCAACTTCAGGGACGGTACATTCCGGATTGGCAAATCCTTCAGTGTTTAATCCACCTGTCCCTGTGGCTCCGGCTATCCATACCTTCAAGGACCTTGTTCTAAAGGACCTATCCGATTTGCCAATGAGACATACTCACCGCCAACCATTGTCTAATACTGCCTGAAATCTTTATGTCAACATAAAGATTTAGTTATACGACGGGCAGACAAGGAGGGCGGCATTGTTGTTCTTGACAAATCGGACTATGAACTTGAAATGTATAGGATTTTATATGAACCGAACACATATAAAATACTTCCTAATAATCCTACACAATTATACAAAAAAGATCTCGTGGAAATTGTCACTAGAGGCTATGACAACAGAATTTTGAACAAAAAAGAGAGAATTTCTGGTTCCGGTAGCCCCTAGGATACCAACTATATATTACCTACCTAAAATCCACAAGGATTCATCTCATCCACCTGGTCGACCTATTGTAAGCGGTATCAATTCTATTACCTCTCGCATAGGTCGCTATATTGACCACTATTTGCAACCGTTGGTAGGGTAAATGCCATCCCATCTGAAAGACACTGGATCTACGATTCGGCTTTTGGAGGGTTTGGTAGTACAGGAAGGCTGCATTATGGCTATTGCTGATGTAGCCTCCCTCTACACATGCATACCACATGAAAGAGGCTTTGAGGCTGTTGGATACTTTTTAAATAAAGATCCTTCTCTGGTTTCCTCTCAATGTGAGTTTATTATGGAGCTGTTACAGTTTGTGACAACTCACAATTATTTTTGGTTCAACTAACAATTCTACTTACAACTTCGAGGAGTGGCCATGGGGGCAAAGTTTGCCCCAAGCCTTGCTAATTTATTCATGGCCAAGTGGGAGGAGGATGTCGTCTATGCCCTCAAGAATCCGTCCCTGGTTCTCTGGGTATGCTACATAGACGACATCCTCCTCCTATGGAATGGCACTGCTGACTCCTTCCAGGCCTTTTTTGATATACTCAGTCAAAATGATAGAGGCATCTCTTTGACTTATACTTCTAGTATTGACATGATTAACTTTCTAGATCTAGAGATTCGCCTAGTTAATAAACATTTTCAATTTCAAACCTTTTTTAAATTGACAGACAGAAATGGCTACATTCCCACAGACAGCTGCCACCATCCCTCGTGGCTCCAGTCTGTCCCGCGTAGCCAATTTTTACGGCTGCGTAGGAACTGTAGCAATGTGGAAACATTTTTAGTACAAGCAGGTACATTTAAAGCACGTCTAGTCGACAAGGGATATGGCCATCAAGCCTAAACCCGATACTAATGACAGTTTAAAATGGGCCATGTTTACTTCATTTTCTACCCAATATCGCCAGATTAAGGCCATTTTTTTAAAATACTGAAACATTTTGAAGAGTGATTGCATTCTAGGTCCTTCTCTACCAGATCAGGCTAAAATTGTTTTCAGAGGGGTCCCCACACTGCAAAGCAAGGTAGCTCCGAATATCATTAATTCTCCGATACAGATGTCATTTTTCCAAGAACTTACGGGTTTTTTCCATGTAGGAAGTTTAAAGTATGCTTTCACAATACAGGGGTGGGCCAATTTCAATTTCAAATCGTCCGTTACTAACAAACAATATTCGATCAAACACTTCTGTACATGTGCGACCCACTATATTGTTTATTTAATCACCTGCCCATGCGGGAAGCAATATGTGGGTCACACCGTTCGCACTTTCTCCATCAGAGTTGGGGAACACATCGCCCTGATTAAAGGTGGTGACACAAAGCATCCTGTACCAAGACATTATAAATTGCACCACGATCGCAATTTGAAAGGGACCACGTTTTCAATCATAGATAGATATGTGGCTCCTTGGAGGGGAGGGGCCAAAACCAGGGGTGTCTCACGACTTGAGACCTTCTGGATCTACGAACTTCGCACTTATTCACCCTTTGGCATGAATACAGAGTGGGATATCAATGCATTTATTAGCCAGGCTTGAGCACATAGTATTTTTGCTATATATGTCTTTGCACTCATTTTCCTTTTATTTTTGTATATTGAGATTGTTATAATATGAGTTAACTATGTATATGTGGTCCCACGTGAGAGTTCATCCCATTAGTAACGCATATATCCACTTATACTTCTTTTCTGATAGTAGGTAATGTCATAATTATTTTTGGTTGTAAATTCTGGATTTAGCTATAGCTTTCAATATTCTGTGGGTTGTGTATTTAAATATATACTTACCCGCAGCCCAGTTGATTATATCGAGCGCATTACAAGGCCATTTCTGTTAATCTATAGTAGCGGACAATAAGTATTGACTATCTAAATCGAAATTCTAGGTAGATCTGGGTGAGCTTTATTGTAAATTTTGGTTCCCCTTGTTTAAACTGCATTCATTAGTATCTCAAGGTTGCCGTTATAAGCGAGACCAGTCCGCAATTGCCTGCCCACGATTCCAATGAGATTGCTATTGGACGGTTAATATTAGTCCTGTCATCATGCGGGACAGATAATGGGTGGAGATCAGATCTCACGTTAGTTAATAGGTGGAACGCACGTTGGTTACGTGCGTGACACGCACGCTCACGATTCACGTAGGATGATATCGCGGGATCATAGAGCTTTGGTTTGTTTTGGAATTGTGACCTCGAGTGCGTGACTTCCTAGACGCACAACGTCAGGTCACATACCCTGATTAATATATATGGGCACATTACCATCTGCTATTATATTTTAGTTCCGGGTCTCTTGGCAATAGGTTCAACATGTGGAATGCAACTCCATATTGCTTGACGAGCAAGCGTGGAACGCAGGCCAGAGCGCCATTTTAGAAATACCGGAAGTACATTTTCCACACACCGCAATGGCTTGTGGGCTGGACTCTTACGATGGGGGTCATATTATTTTTTAATTGTGGAGGGCAACAGTGGAGGGACACCCCAGATGATGTCCTGTTGAGACGAAACGCGTTGGGACGATCCTTACTGTTGCTTCTATTGATCTTATATCAGTGCTGTTTTTTATCTTCAATCATGTGAGTGTTATTCACTTTTTAATAAATTTAATACTTATACGGAATTACACTATGGTCCTCTTCTGCTTTCTTCCTTTGAAATACCTCTTTATACCTGTGGACATCTGAGCTCCGGTTCGCCTGTTGCATTACATCCCCTGTGATCTCAACTTGGTTGTCTTGGAAGGGAATACCTACCTGAGGATATCGGTCCAGAGTCCGTTCTACTGTTTATAAAAGCTTGTTTGACACGCAGAGCGTATGCCCTGACGTGTTCAAACTATCCGGTAAGCCTCCCTTTCAACCGGTGGTGGTTCTTCTCACTTTTTGATATATTCACCGTTTTCAAGATTCACTTCTATCTCTATTCAGACGAGGAATCTGTTTATGGACATTTTTTTCAGTTTTGTCTGTTGTATTGCAATCCCTACATGTGACTTATGCGATATATTCAGACTAAGATTATATACACAGTTTTGACTATGTTTAGACATATCTAAATAATTGTTTATATTGATATATTCATTTTATAATTCTTAGTTTTAATGCTGTTTAAATTCACTTGTGCACATTGCACTAGGCACGTTATATATTAGTGCTACACTTTTGTTTTATTTGTTGTGAAAGAAATATAGCCATTGTCATTCCTGACTTGATTATGAGGGGGTGCAGACACTGGAGTATTCGTCCTGATTCTCGCTTTACCACTTAAAGCAGTATTGAACGCCCAAACAAAAATGTAATATATTGCAGCTTATCAATTCTTAGATGTGGTGGCTACATACATTTTTTGTTTTTTTAGTGGGTCAGTACAACAACCAGACAACTACTATTTTCAGAAGGGGCTTAGCAATGGCTACTAAAATTTTTTTCTCAAGGTTTACTATAAGGATCATGTATTATGTCATAATGGCTGCTCTCAGAAGAAGGCCACAGCACATTTCAAAAGAAGAAAGGATCTAAAATCAATCTTTAACAAGGCCAGTACACTTACACTGCGAAGAAGGAGATGAACAATGGCTTTATAAGTCAGATCACTCTATGATTAACAAGACATTGATACAGTTCAGAAGAGAATGAAATGTTTGCAGATGTTTCTGTTTACTATACATCTGTGTATTTGTTGCCTTGTGCTTTACATCTGTCTACATTAATCCTACTACGGACGTTAAAAGCGTAAATCCGGGTATCTCTAAAATTTCACATTGCAGTGTCCCCTTCCCCATACTGTCAGGGTTAAATGTTACTTAAAATACTTATATTTTTCTTCCTTCATGAAGACTTCATGTTTTCCATATGTCTTGCAGACATTCTGTGTAAGCTGTCTGTTCGTATCTCATACGGTCAGGCAGTTACACACTGCCAAGAGAACTCCATGAACTACCAAGTGCGCTCAACAGCACCCTGGTAGTTTATTGAGAACCACAAGCCGACAGCCACAAAGGCTGTTGGTACCTGTAGTTTTCACATTCACAGAACTCTGTGTGTGAATGAGGCGGCGTGAATGAGGATGCGTTTTTTTTTTTAAATTGTGACAGCGAGTGAGAGAAGATCCCCCACTCACTGTTACAACAGTGTATTGGGGAGGTACGGGGGTCGGTGCGACAGTAACATGTTGCATGTTACACCCTGAATATGGGTGTAGCATGTTACAAAAGGTGAACTTATCTTTTAAGTTTCTGGATTTCATAAAATAAGACGCTTGAAATTTAGAAAATGTGCATTTGCACCTTTCTCTCCTTCAGTTGTGCTAAGGTGCCACAAAATGTTTTTCCATTCTTTTTAATGTGTATCTGTCATTTTGCACATTCAAGACAGATTCTCTTGATAGTTGCCTTGCCTCCCCAGCTGAAATGTACTTTCCCTATTCATTTCCATTGCCTTGTTTGTCTGCCTAAGCCCCAAGTTAAAAGCTCATAATCACAGTGAGAGATTGAGTGCTCGGGCAGCAAGTGTTGTATTATTTGGAGGAAGTGGAAACGGCCCAAGTGCAGAAACGGGAAAGAAATATAGAGGGAACCTGTCCTTTGCCCATTTTTGTACTTTAAGAACACTTACCATACAATGTTACATATTATATAGCTAATAATCATGGTGAATTTTCCTGTTTATAGTTCATTGTGAACCTAAAAACACGAGTAAAAACAAAAACCCAACATTAATAGACAAATTTTAGCCTGTTATTTATTTTACTAAACAGTTTTTGTCGGGTTTTTTTTTTTTTTTTTAACGTAATCCTTTATTAATAAAGATTCATAGTTATTTTGTTGTGGTGTTTTCTTCAGAACATCTGTCATGGCCTACAGCTGGTATGTTGTGTGACTAGACATCTTTGGAAAGACAATACGATCTGCTAGCTCTTTCATGTGGAGCCTCTTCAAAAAGAGAGACAATATTAAAGCCGTTTCATCTTCTGACCATGCTTTTTTAGGAAGCTGCATATTCCTACAACTGTTTCTCATGCAATGACCAAGTCTTTCTCTAAAGTACTATCAAGTATTTGTGATGTTCATTTAAAGTGCATCTAAAGCCAGTACTTGATTGGGGGAGGGGGGTAGATAGAGTAGGGATGGGTTATCTACCCTGTCAAGTTTTCATATTCATCTGTGTCCACATTGGGGAGATTCACTCTCACTATTTTCCCTGGTAACCATTGTTGCTAGGGCTGAAAGAAAGGAAACACAAAATTTGGAGTGGATAACAGGAGTAGAGGGGGAGTCTTCCATTGAGGACACTTAAAGATATAAAAAAGACAAACTGCGCTAAATCCCTGTCTCTAGCGATATCAGCAGCTCTGCTGCGAGATACACACAGTCAGATACACAATTAAAAAATAGAGCTGCGCTAAAACATCTACCTAAAATGTGAGAAGATATATATATGCACAACTTTGCATAGTCTGTAGTAGACATTGACACCACCGGTGTAGAGAAAAGTGAACAAGGTATATATATCCCTTGTTTAAATCCTCTCGTGATGCAAGTGATTCACAACACACCATCCTTCCACCACATAAAATAAACATTTACCAAATAGCAAGTGTTAAAAGCACTTGTAGCAAGCGTAAGTGTGTATTTTATCTGGTGGAGGGATATCCTTATGGTGTGTTGTGAATCACTTGCACCACAAGAGGACTTTACCAAGCGATATATACCTTGTTCACTTTTCTCTACACCGGTGGTGTCAATGTCTACTACGGACTATACAAAGTTGTTTATTGCATTTTTATACTGTATCTTCTCACATTTTAGGTGGATGTTTTAGTGCAGCTCTTTTTTTTTATTTTTTAATTAAACATTGAGGACACTTGTTGGTGTGATAATTGTCTAAAAGAGGATTTCCCTGACTTTAGGGAGAATTCTTCCAGTTGAAGGTAAATCCCTACAGAGATACAAAGACAGAAAAGAATAAACTAATAAAAAACAAACACTAAATATTTCACGAGACATACTCTGATTCATCTTGAATAAAAATGCATGAATATATGTGCCATAGGTATCAGCAACACAGATACTTCACATAAGAAGTGTAAGAACTCACAAAAGTTCTACCTCAATAAAAAGATGATGGGCTGTGTGTCTGTGCTCTGGCTATCCTGTCCAACGTGAATCCATATAAATCAAAAGCCAGCACACGATCGCTCCTTCTTTGAAATTTAATTTTGCACTGAAGCAATTATAGCATCTTTTAAATACTAATGTCGTTTCAGCCTAAGCCTTTCTCATAACATATGCGGATGCTATGAGGAGGGCTTAGGCCGCAACGCGTTAGTTTACAAAGATGTTGTAACTGCTTCAGTGCAAAATAAAATTTTAAAAGAAGGAGCGATCACGTGCCGGTGTCTTGCCGAGAAAGTTCCCTCGGCGGATAAGGACCCCCTGTACTGCGCAGGTGCAGCGCCTGCGCAGTACGAACTACTATCAGCCGCCGGAGATAGCCGAAGCTCAAAATGTTCAATCAGCTGTACACAGCGCCTGCGCCCTAGGTCCAGGTTCCTTCCCCACCATCCAAGTGGACCTAGAGGTGGAATAAAAAAGAGCTGAGCGAAGCGAGGCCATGCCCCAAGCGTGGCGAGCGAAGCGAGCCCACGAGGGGACCTCTTATAGGCGCCGTGTACAGCTGATTTTCCACTATTTCCGCCGGATCCTACTGCGCAGGCGCAGCGCCTGCGCAGTAGAGGAGGGTCCTTATCCGCCGAGCGGAACTTTCTCGGCAGAACTTAGAATGGGTGCAAAATGATATGCAATGCTCTTGCAAAAAAAAATCATGAATTGAAACAAATTCTTAATACTATACATGCCAAGATCTGCTTCCGGGGCTGCTCGGAACCAGGCACTTCTGCCCACATAGTCCCATGGTGGACCTGTCCCATTGTTCAAGCTCTATGGATCCAGGTCTATGATATGTTACGTATACTCCTAGAGACTGACATTCTATTGACACCAAGCATGGCATTACTTAATCTGAAACCAGATTTACTCTCTAAATGCTGATTTAGACTTATGACCCATATACTCACAGCCACCAAACAAATTATAGCCAAAGCATGGCTAACAAACTCCCTATCCTTGGAAGCAGTGAAGTCTAAGATACACTGGATAATTTTTATTGACAATCTGACTGCCAAAATTACACACGCCATGTGTACCTTCTACAAAACCCGTGATCCTTGGATCTGGAAATTCATGCCCTCGGACTTCGATTGCTGTCTTCTGGATCTGTAACTGGCCACTCAATTTTTCTAATGTTGATGGGCAACCATATAATCTTCTGCAATGCTCACCCCCTCCCTCCAATTCCCTCCCACCCTTTCCTATCTCCCTCTCTTCTCATCCTCTCTTTACTCAGTTTCTTTCCATTTATATTTATAATTTACACACCAGTCATGATTATGTTTCAGGCATGGAGTTAATTACTAGTTAACTCTGCTTGTATTGATTTATTTACAGCAGCTATGTACATGTTGTGGACATCAATAAAAAATCAATTTAAAAAAAATATATATATATATATATATATATATAATTTTTTTTTTTTACTGTTTTATACGAGTAAAGATCTTAGATTGTAAGCTCGCAGGAGCAGGGCCCCTATGATTTGAATTGAACTGTTTGTGTATTGTCTCCCTTTATATTGTAAAGGGCTGCGCAAACTGTTGGCACTATATAAATCCTTTATAATAATAATATGTTTATCCTATTTTTATCCTGACTCACTACCTCTGCTGAAAGTCTATTACATGCATCAGCTATCCAAGCTTATAAAATGTTTCAGTGAAAAGTAAACACAATTGTATAGTAAATTGTAGAAATAGCAAGAAAAAATAAGAGAGGAAGAGGGCTCTGCCAATAAAATTTGGAATTTGATTTCAGTTGCAAAATTAAATCTGTCACAAACCAGAGGGATTCAAACTGAGTGTATGATAAAAGAAACAATCTCTTTAGTGAAAATACATGTCAAAATGATCAGTAGATCTAAAGTTTTAGGGATCGGAAACAACATGCAATTTTTAACTTTTCCTGGAAAATTTTGCTTGACCATGCTCCCCTACCTTTTAAACCTTTCTGTGGGTCCTTTAATTTTGATGGGTGACCGAACTGATCAAAAGCTAGGCTTAAAAGTTTAGAGGGGGCTGAGCAAAAGCCTAAACTTTATAAGAAAAGTCAAGATTTGCATATTAGATAAGCTGCCTATATTTTATAGTGTTTTTTGTAGATGTTGTTAACATGCACGAATGTATATTTCTTGCTCAGTTTGAATCACACAGGTTTGTGGTGGCATTGCCTCAGTTTGACTATATAACATAATGCAGTTTTAAAAAAAAAAATCCTTTTAGTAAATAAAATAAAATTAAAAAAAACCTGCTTAAAGCCTACATCAAGCTTGGGCAAAAATGGTAAGAACACTGTCCCCAATCGCTTGTAAAAAGGTTAACCATACAAGCTTTGATTTCTCTCCATCCACACTATGAGGAAGCTTTCCTGCCACAAATTGTATTTATTATATATATGTATCTGGCAGCTGTTGACTCCCTCTTCTGCGTACCCAAACAGTGACTGCATCTGCCAGGATACAGTCACTATTTGGCCCATAATTTTCTATGTGGCTTCTTTGATTTTTTTTAGCTAAGTTTGTTGAGAGAGAACCGACAACCCTAATGCTGCTAGGTGGAATTTCCTCTAAAAACTGTGTACAGTCAACAGCGAGGAATGAAAATACATAGTTACATACAGTAGTTGATCTGGTTGAAAAAATACACAAGTCCATCCAGTTCAACCAACATGGAAAAAAAGAACAAACACACACATACACAAATAGAAACCTTCATAGACACTATTTGTATTTGGAGATAAAATCTCTCTCCCTCCAGACGTACCCCCTTGTCCTCTGTGATAACCTTAAAGTGAATAGTACTATACCGAGTTCACTATATGGGTTTATACATGTTGATAATATCCCCTCGTGATCGCGCCCACTGTGCGCCCGCTGTGGAGCGTCGGTGGCGCGCTCTATGATTACAGTGTCCAGAGGACACTGCTGATCACAGATTGAGGTAAAGAGCCAATCAGCAGCTCTTTACCACGTGATCAGCTGTGTCCAATCACAGCTGATCACAAATTAAATAGAAGCCGGTTTCGGCACTCCTTTCCTCATGCTGAGAGCAGGAGGAGAGAAGAGAGCCGGTAACTGGCTTCTCTAAGAAGGGCATCGACATTGATAAGCAGGGCACTGATTATCAGTGTACTGATTATCAGTGCAGTCCAAACAGTGCCCACAAGTGCTATCAATATGTGCCCACTGCCCACCAGTGCTGCCAATCAGTACCCACTAGTTCATGACAATCAGTGCCTCCTCAACAGTGTCACATATCAATGCTGCCTACCAGTGCCCAACAGTGCCGCTCATCAGTATCACTTATCAGTGCCCATCAGTGCTGCCTATCAGTGCAGTCTCATCAGTGCCCACCAGTGCCTCCTCATCAGTGTCCACCAGTGCCTCCTCATCAGTGCCCACTACACATGTGCACTGCCGAAAAATGTGTTCATTTTCATTTTCATTTTTTTTTCCTTTTTTCGGGTCATTTGTTATGATCTAAATTTATAAATTTGAAAATTCGAAAATTCGAAAATTTGAAAATCCCAAAATCCAGAAATTCAAAAATTTGGAAATTCTGAAATTCAAAAATCAGAAAACTCGAAAATCCAAAAATAAGAATGAAAATCTGAAAATTTGAAATAATAATTAATTAACTAACTAATAATAACTAAAATTAAGGTGCAGCGCATGTATATTAAATAATGAATAAAGTTAAAATAGTCCAATTATGGTCCAACACGAAAAGAGAGGACTACAGGTCCCAGCAAGCACCAGGAGGATCCCGCCTGACAAAGACACAATACAGGAAAAACCAGTGGTGACAGACCCTCCACCTTCAGAGCAATTGCTACGTCATCCGCTGCCGACTTGCATCCTACAAACTGCCAATATTTACCATAGATATGCGCTGCACCCTAATTTTATATATTTACCTGGATTATGTGATGATCTTTTGTGCTAGCTGCATTCGTTTTTAGTCTTTTTTAAAATTAGAAATATTTTTTGCGCTGATTGATTTATTTGTATTATAACTAATAATAACTAACTTTGTAATTATAGGTATTGGAATTTTCTTTCAAATTTGGCTGTTAGTTAACGTAACAAATTTATCCAAAATAATGAATGCCGTATCTAAACAAATGGAACGGAATGAATTAATAATAATAATAAAAAGTTTATTATTAATATTATTGATTTATTATTGATTCGTTACGTTCCATATGTTTAGATACGGCATTCATTATTTTGGATAATTCATAACTTCGGATAAATTCGTATTCGTTACGTTCACTAACAGCCAAATTTGAAAGTAAATTCCAATACCTATAATTTAATAGTTAGTAATAGTTAAGTTATTATTAGTTAGTTATTATTTCGGATTATGGAATTTTCGGGTTTTCGAATTTTCGGATTTTCGTTCTTATTTTTGGATTTTCTAATTTTTAGGTTATCTAATTTCCGAATTTCTGACTTTCCGAACTTTTGGATTTTCGAATTTTATATTTTTTTTCATTTGTAGATTTTCAAATTTTGAATTTCCAATTTTCCAAATTTTGGAATTTACGAATTTTCAAATATTCGAATTTACGAATTTGTGAAATTTCAAATTTACGAATATTTGGAAAAATTTGTTAAAACGGGCTATAGTTAATTCTGATATTTCCAAATTAACAAATTTGTCGAAATTCGTTAAAAAACAAATTCGGAAAGAAACGAATTGCACATGTCTAGTGCCCACCAGTGCCGCCTCATCCATGCCCATCAGTGCAACCTATCAGTGCCCATCAATACCCATCAGTGCCACCTCATCAGCGCACATCAATGAAGGATAAAAATGACCTGTTTCCAAAATTTTATAACAAACTATGAAAACGTTTTTTTTTTTTCAAAATGTTCAGTCTTTATTTATTTAGTAAGTGGTGATTAATCGCTTGCCGACCGGCTCACGCTGATATACGTCGGCAGAAGGGCGCGTACAGGCATATTAACATACCTGTAAGTTGCCCTTTGAGAAGTGGCTTGCGGGCGCGCAACCCCCGTGAGCTCCGTGAGTGTGATCGCGGGTCCCGCGGACTCGATGTTGGCGGGGATACCGGCGATCATCTCACGGAGAAGAGGAACGGGGAAATGCTGATAAAAAACAAGCATCTCCCCGTTCTGCCTAGTGACACTGTCACTGATCACAGCTCCCTGTAATCGGGAGCGGTGATCAGTGTCGTGTCACACATAGCCCCTCTCCCCCACAGTAAGACTCACTCCCTAGGACACACTTAACCCCTACAGCACCCCCTAATAGTTAATCCCTTCACTGCCAGTCACATTTACACAGTAATCAATGCATTTTTAATCGCACTGATCGCTGTATAAATGTGAATGGTCCCAAAATAGCGCCAAAAGTGTCCAATCTGTCCGCTATTATGTCGCAGTCACGATAAAAATCGCCGATCACCACCATTACTAGTAAAAAAAAAATTATTAATAATAATGCCATAAAACTATCCCCTATTTTATAGACACTATAACTTTTGCGCAACCAATCAATAAACGCTTATTGCGATTTTTTTAACCAAAAATATGTAAAAGAATACGTATCGACCTAAACTGAGGAAAAAAAATGTTTTTTATATATTTTTTGGGGATATTTATTATAGCAAAAAGTAAAAAATATTGCTATTTTTTTTAAATTGTCGCTATTTTTTTGTTTATAGCGCAAAAAATAAAAACTGCAGAGGTGATCAAATACCACCAAAAGAAAGTTCTATTTGTGAGGAAAAAAGGGCGTCAATTTTGTTTGGGAGCCTGCGCAATTGTCAGTTAAAGTGATGCAGTGCCGAATCTCAAAAGGTGCTCTGGTCTTTTCCAGCCAAATGGTCCAGGGCTGAAGTGGTTAAATACCACCAAAAGAAAGCTCTATTTGTGTGAAAATAAAAAGATAAAAATGTTGTTTGGGTACAGTGTAGCATGACTGTACAATTGTCATTCAAAGCGCCGAAAGCTGAAAATTGGTCTGGTCAGGAAGGGGGTAAAAGGGCCCAGTTGGCAAGTGGTTAATCTCTTCTCAAGAGGGAATAAATTCAGTTCCTCTAATCTTTCCTCATAGCTGAGCTCCTCCATGCCTCTTATCAGTTTGGGTGCCCTTCCTTGCACTTTCTCCAGTTATCCTTTTTGTGAACTGGTGCCCAAAACTGCATATTTCAGATGAGGTCTCACTAAGGGCCCTTTCACACTGGGGCGGTTTGCAGGCGCTATTGCGCTAATAATAGCGCCTGCAAACCGACCCGAAATCGCCGCTGCTTTGTCTCCAGTGTGAAAGCCCACTGGAGCGGTGTGCTGGCAGGACGGGAAAGAAAGCCCTGCCAGCAGCATCTTTGTAGCGGGGAGGGAGCGGTGTATTCACCGCTCCTTCCCCGCTCCTGCCCATTGAAATCAATGGGACAGCGCGGCTACACCGCCGGCAAAGCGCCTCTGCAGAGGCGCTTTGCGGTGGTTTTCAAACCTTTCTCGGCCGCTAGCGGGGGGTAAAACCGATGCCGCCGCCCCAGTGTGAAAGGGGCCTAATGATTATGTTTTTTAGCTCACCTCCTCAAAAAAGAAATCAGGTTTATTTGACAACTTCTGTCTTTCACCTTACAAGAAGGTGTAAATAAACTTCTAAAATGTGTTGGAATACATATATAGTAAACATAATGCATGTGTTTTTTTTTTTAACATCTGTGTGTGCATTACACTTGAATGAAGTTTTCTTCCTTAATGTAGGGTACAGCTGTACAGGGGACACCTGTAAAAATGTGTTTTCCATAACTTTTTTCCTTAGATGATGGTCCTCAGGCCAAGTGCAGCTCAGTGTACAATTTCAGTAATGCAGAGATGAATGAACTGTGCAAGTTGCAGGAGGAACGTCATCTCAGCCTGCCCAATGAAAATGACTGGAAAACAATACCAGACGCAGACTGGCTGAAGATGTCAGCAACTAGCAGGGAGCTCCAGGACACCGATTGTTCCACTTTAAGTGTAAATATCTAATCATTAATAATAAAAATAACTGTTCGGACATTCAAAATAAAAAAAAAATAGGGTAAAGCAACAGGTTTGCTTTAACCTCTTCATCCTATGTACCTGAGCTACCCGAGCTGTTGTGGAAATGGGGGGGAGGGATTCGGCATGTGATGGGGGTGTCCTCTGCGGTGTTGTGAAAGGTGGGGGGGCTTGATGATGAGGTTGGTTTTTGCTGCTGGACACAGCTATATTATATGGAGGGGGGTGGTTTGTCCTGGGGTAGGGTCTGTACTGATGGAGGGGGTGGTTTGTCTTGAGGGGGGGGTCTGTACTGATGGAGGGGGGTGGTTTGTCCTGAGGGGGGTCTGTACTGATGGAGGGGGTGGTTTGTCCTGAGGGGGGGTCTGTACTGATGGAGGGGGGTGGTTTGTCCTGAGGGGGGGGGTCTGTACTGATGGAGGGGGTGGTTTGTCCTGAGGGGGGTCTGTACTGATGGAGGGGGTGGTTTGTCCTGAGGGGGGGTCTGTACTGATGGAGGGGGTGGTTTGTCCTGAGGGGGGGTCTGTACTGATGGAGGGGGTGGTTTGTCCTGAGGGGGGTCTGTACTGATGGAGGGGGTGGTTTGTCCTGAGGGGGGTCTGTACTGATGGAGGGGGTGGTTTGTCCTGAGGGGGGGTCTGTACTGATGGAGGGGGTGGTTTGTTTGGCTCCCCATCGGTCCCCCTGATGCACAATGGTGCTATTTAAATAGACTGTAGGGTGACACTGTAGCCCAGCCACTCTGAGGAAGTTCCGAGGAAGTTCTGATTGAACGTAATGCGTATGGGGGGGAAGAGCTACGCATGACGTCAGCTAAAAGTAGTTGGATCTGTATGTGCGTTATAATTAATCCAAATTAGTCAATTAATCGATTTAAAAAAAAATGATTAATCAAACACGAAAATTTTAATCAGTAACAGCCCTGATTTTTACCATTATTGTACGTAAGTAGCTTCAATATTGTTTTATTTCACTGTTCTTAGCACATTTCACAACTCCCTACATTCACACTAGGGGTGCTCGGGGGGCCCGGATTCGCCTGGATGGTTGTCTGTGAAGAGTGCCGCCGTTGTACGTGCCCTCTCGGCTCCCGACACTGATGCATTTGGGTGGCTTACGGTCCTTGACATCATGCCTTCTAGTGCACACATATCTGTAAGTTATCTTGTCTTATACGGTTTTTGGGGGGTTTTTAACTGTCCTCCCTTACCCTGACATAGTAAACTTATGTAATTAATTCATTCTCCCATCTGCTCCTAAAGAGCGGTTTAAGGCCACGAAACGCGCCGCGCTACTAGATATTGTGTACGAGCCACACACCCACCAAGATATGTGTTCATGTTATTTAATTTTTGATAGGGAACAAAAGACTCTTGACTGTGCAGATGCTATTATTTTAACATATACAGTATCTCACAAAAGTGAGTACACCCCTCACATTTTTGCAAAAAATTTTATTTTATCTTTTCATGTGAAAATGTCCAAATTGAGCCCAATTAGCCATTTTGCCACCCTGGTGTCATGTGACTCAATAGTGTTACCAAGTCTCAGGTGTGAATGGGGAACAGGTGTGTTAAATTTGATGTTATCACTCTCTCATACTGGTCACTGGAAGTTCAACATGGCACCTCATGGCAAAGAACTCTCTGAGAATCTGAAAAAAAGAATTGTTGCTTTACATAAAAATGGCCTAGGCTATAAGAAGATTGCCAAGACCCTGAAACCGGAGCTGCAGCACGGTGACCAAGACCATAGAGCGGTTGAACGGGACAGGTTCCACTCAGAACAGGGCTCGCCATGGTCGACCAAAGAAGTTGAGTGCATGTGCTCAGCGTCATGTCCAGAGGTTGTCTTTGGGAAATAGACGTATGAGTGCTGCCAGCATTGCTGCAGAGGTTGAAGGGGTGGGGGGGTCAGCCTGTCAGTGCTCAGACCATACGCCGTACGCTGCATCAAATTGGTCTGCATGGCTGTCTTCCCAGAAGGAAGCCTCTTCTAAAGATGATGCACAGGAAAGCCCGTAAACAGTTTGCTGAAGACAAGCAGACTAAGGACATGGCTTACTGGAACCATGTCCTCTTGTCTGATGAGACCAAGATAAACTTATTTGGTTCAGATGGTGTCAAGCGTGTGTGGCGGCAACCAGGTGAGGAGTACAAAGACAAGTGTGTCTTGCCTACAGTCAAGCATGATGGTGGGAGTGTCATAGTTTGGGGCTGCATGAGTGCTGCCGGCACTGGGGAGCTACAGTTCATTGAGGGAACCATGAATGTCAACATGTACTGTGATATACTGAAGCAGGGCATGATCCCCTCCCTTCGGAAACTGGGCCACAGGGCAGCATTCCAACATGATAACGACCCCAAACACACCTCCAAGACGACCACTGCCTTACTAAAGAAGCTGAGGGTAAAGGTGATGGACTGGTTAAGCATGTCTCCAGACCTAAACCCTATTGAGCATCTGTGGGACATCCTCAAATGGAAGGTGGAGGAGTTAGGTCTCTAACATCCACCAGCTCTGTGATGTCGTCTTGAAGGAGTGGAAGGGAACTCCAGTGGCAACCTGTGAAGCTCTGGTGAACTCCATACCCAATAGGGTTAAGGCAGTGCTGGAAAATAATGGTGGCCACACAAAATATTGATACTTTGGGCCCAATTTGGACATTTTCACTTAGGGGTGTACTCACTTTTGTTGCCAGTGGTTTAGACATTAATAGCTGTGTGTTGAGTTATTTTGAGTGGACAGCAAATTTATATTGGTATACAAGCAGTACACTCACTACTTTACATTATAGCAAAGTGCCATTTCTTCAGTGTTGTCACATGAAAAGATATAATAAAATATTTACAAAAATGTGAGGGGTGTACTCACTTTTGTGAGATACTGCATATCCAACTATGAATACGCTGGACCCCTTTATTTTATCATGAATATAAATGTTTGTAAACTTGTTATTACTAATGACTGCCAGGCTAGAAATTGGCACCATGTTATGGGTGCATTTCTTTGTACATAAAAATCATGTATGTAAACATGTTTTTATGTGCTTCATATAAAGTCCCACCTCATTGTTTTTACATCACTGCTGTTTTTTTGCTGCAGTGGTGTTTTTGTTGTCAAAAATCGCAGATCGCCGCCATTACTAATAAAAAAAAAAATTAATAAAAATGCCATAAAACTATCCTCTATTTTTAGACGCTATAACTTTTGCGCAAACCAATCAATAAATCCTTAGTGCGATTTTTTTCTACCAAAAATATCTATAAGAATACGCATCGGCCTAAACTGAGGAAAAAAATGTTTTTTTATATATTTTTTGGGGTTATTTATTATAGCAAAAAGTAAAAAATATTGCGTTTTTTTCAAAATTGTCGCTCTTTTTTGTTAATTGTCAGTTAAAGTGATGCAGTGCCGAAAAAAAGCGCTCTGGTCTTTGGGCAGCAAAATGGTCCGGGGCTGAAGTGATTAACCACTTATGCCCCGGACCATTTTGCTGGCCAAAGGCCAGAGCACTTTTTTGCGATTCGGCACTGCGTCGTTTTAACTGACAATTGCGCGGTCGTGCGACGTGGCTCCCAAACAAAATTGACATCCTTTTTTTCCCACAAAAGAGCTTTCTTTTGGTGGTATTTGATCAGCCCTGCAGTTTTTATTTTTTGCGCTATAAACAATAAAACAAAAAAAAAAAGAGCGACAATTTTGAAAAAAAAACATTATTTTTTAAATTTTGTTATAATAAATATCCCCCAAAAATATATAAAAAAAAAATTTTTTTCCTCAGTTTAGGCCGATACGTATTCTTCTACATATTTTTGGTAAAAAAAATTGCGTTATAGCGTTTACAATATAGGGGATAGTTTTATGGCATTTTTATTAATAATTTTTTTTTACTAGTAATGGCGGCGGTCAGCAATTTTTAACGTGACTGCGACATTATGGCGGACACATCGGACATTTTTGACACATTTTTGGGACCATTGTCAGTTATACAGCAATCAGTGCTATACAAATGCACTGATTCCTGTGTAAATGACACTGGCAGTGAAGGAGTTAACCACTAGGGGGCAGTGTAAGGGTTAAGTATGTTCTGGGGAGTGATTCTAACTGTGCGGGGCGTGGCTACATGTGACACGTCACTGATCTCTGTTCCCGATCACAGGGAACAGAGATCAGTGACACTGTCACTAGGCAGAACGGGGAGATGCTTGTTTACATTAGCATCTCCCCATTCTTCCTCTCCGTGAGGCGATCGCGGGTATCCCCGTGGCGATTGAGTCTGCGGGACCCGCGACCTGATTTACGGAGGTCCCGGCCGGCACGCTTCGCCGGCGATGGCACGACAGCAAATTTAAAGGGACGTATGGGTACGGCCATTTGCCCAACCGTGCCATTCTGCCGACAAACATCAGCGTGCGCCGGTCGGGAACTGGTTAAATGTGCTTCAACATGATTTTTTTTCAGCAGTGGAGTCTTGTGTGGTGAGCATGCATACAGACCATGGCAGTTGAGTGCATTACTTAATGTTTTTCTTGAAACAATTGTATCTGCTAATTCCAGGTATTTCTGAAGCTCTCCAGAAGTGGTCCTTGGCTCTTGGACAACTCTTCTGATAATTCTTTTCACTCCTCTGTCAGAAATCTTGCAAGGAGCACCTGGTCATGGCTGATTTATGGTGAAATTATGTTTTTTCCACTTCTGGATTATGGCCCCAACAGTGCTCACTGTAACATTCAGAAGTTTAGAAATTCTTCTGTAACCAATGCCATCAGTATGTTTTGCATCAATAAGGATGCAAAGGTCTTGAGAGAGTTTTTTGCTTTTACCCATCATGAGATGTTTCTTGTGTGACACCTTGGTAATGAGACAACCTTTTTATAGGCCATCAGTTGAGACCGAACCAGCTGATATTAATTTGCACTGACAAGGGACAGGATTGCTTTCTAATTACTGATATATTTCAGCTGGTGTCTTGGCTTTCCATGCCTTTTTGCAACTCTCGTTATTCATGTGTTCAATACTTTTTCCCTGTGTCATCCTATATTATAACACATAACCTAATCTCTGGACGTATTTGTTTTGGTTTATTTGTATATATGAATTGCATAGGTTGTTACCAACATGTGGTGAAAATTTCACATCAATAGCACCTTTAGAAATACATGTACCTATAAAAATGGTGACAATTTCAATACTTCTTTTACCCGCTATATTTCCATAAATAATATAATAAAATACATTTTAGTGCACGCAAACACAATACACCCAATTTTTGGTAAAATATAAAAGATTGGGTTGTATCGAATAAATAGATACCAAACATGGCAAGTCTTAACCACTTGCTTACTGGGCACTTAAACCCCCTTCCTGCCCAGGCCAATTTTCAGCTTTCAGCGCTGTCACTCTTTGAATGACAACTGCGCGGTCATGCTACAGTGTACCCAAATGAAATTTTTATCAATTTTTTCACACAGATAGAGATTTCTTTTGGTGATATTTAATTGCTGTTGGGTTTTTTTTTTTTTTGCTAAATAAAACAAAAAAAAGACCGAAAATTTTGAAAAAAAAAACCAAAACAGTTTCAAAGTTTGTTATACAGTTTTAAAAACAGGGAATTTTTCTCTTTCATTGATGTGCGCTGATGAGGCTGCGCTGATAGGCACTGATAAGGTGGCACTAATGGGCACTGATAGGTGGCACTGATAAGCACTGATGAGGCGGCACTGATAGGTGGCACTGAGAAGTGGCACTGATGGGTGGCACTGATGGTTGGCACTGATGGGTGGCACTGAAGGGCACTGATAGGTGGCTCTGAAGGGCACTGATAAGTGGTACTGATAGGTAGCACTGATGATCACTGATGGGTGGCACTGATGGGCACTGGTAGGTGACACTGATAGGCAGCACTGATCTGTGGCACTGATTATGAGACACTGATGGACATTAATTGGCAGCACTGGTGGGCATTGATGGGTGGCACTGTGGGCACTGGTAGGTGGCACAGTGGGCACTGGCAGCTGACACTGGCAGGCACAGAAAATGCAGCCCTGGCTTTCTGTGTGAAGGACCGATGTCCCTCTGACAGAAGCTGGTGATCGGCTTTTTTTTTTTTTTCCTCACGCTGATAGCATGAGGGGAAAAAAATACTGATTATCGAGCTTCTGTTTACATCACATGATCAGTCGTCATTGGCTGACAGCTGATCACGTGGTAAGGGGCCGGGATCGACCCCTTCCTCTGAATTGTGGTCAGCCGAGTCTCATAGACTTGGTGATCACAGAGTGTGCGGCGGCAAGTAGTTAAAATTGTGTGTGTCCGTGATATCGCTAAAAACAATGATAATCAAAAATCTCCATAGGCAACACTTTTACTGCTCATCAATTTAAAATTAACTCTGAGCTCTGGTGCTTGAATTATTGCTCGTACCAATGTTTACGGCAATATATCACATGTGTGGTGCGATTGTGGTTTACATACACATGTGCACCCCAGGCCAAGTTTGCATTGGTGGGTGTGTGCAGGGCAGTGTGGGTTACAGAGGTTGATTTACTAAAATTGGAAAGTGCAAAATCTGGTGCAGCTGTGCATGGTAGCCAATCAGCTTCTAACTTTAGATTGTTCAATTAAGCTTTAGCAATAAAAAAAGCGGTAAGCTGATTGGTTTCTATGCAGAGCTGCGCCAGATTTTGCACTTTCCAGTTTTAGTAAATCAGTGCCACATTTTTTTTTTGTTTTGATTTTAATTTTTTTACATTTACATTTTTTTCTTTACATTTTATTATAATTGTCATTTTTTTTAAGTATACCTTTATTGCTATCACTATTGGTTAACAAACCCCCATGTGATAGCATTGAGAGAGTGACAGGTACTCTTTATGGAGACATTGGGGGTCTGATCAATGTAGAATCGCATTCCAACGCATGAATGCAGTAGCTGTTAGTGATCCTGCCCTACAGTTCAACATGCTGTACATTGCAAAAATAGGGAGTTCCATGGTCTTTTGTTACTCCCCTGATGATAACTACTGCTATCTTTTGATTCCGCGTCTGCCAACAATCAGAAAATGGGCAGCAAATGCCGATGCAGTATCTCACTCAGAATGACTTTAACAGTTTGCAATCCCTTATAGAATACAGGTGCTAATGTCTGCAATTGCAAGTGTGATCATGGCCCTAAGAGCTGTGCACATTTACACATGTGGTTCATGTAGGGTGGTTTAAAACTGCTTACTGTACCAACACTTTCCTTATCACCTTGTTTGGAAGGAGACTAAGTGCTGCTGAACATTGTCACACAATAAGATGCATTTTACCGAGACCAACTAATTGTTTATTATTCTTCTTATTTCATTATTTTTCAGACAGAACAAGTTTTACATAACACATATCGCACAGACACAGATCGTGACTTTTGTCAACTCTTCATCTCATTAGCTTAATTAAATTTAGGTGTAATTGCCATCCAGATCAACAACATGTTGCATAATTTTTCCTTATGTGTAACATCAAAGGGTGCTGATTCTTCCATTTATAGTTCCTTGTAAGTTGTACTATCCACTCCTTTATACTGGCTGTTCTGCCTGATTTCCATTACTAGATCACCAGACTTCTTACATTTAGAGAAAAGCTTTACTGGGCAAATAAGGAGGCTGCCATTGCTGACCTCTCCTTCCAAAAACGCTAATGACCTGGCCCTCCAGTGGCTTCAGTACTTCAATCACATACGGTACCTAAATTAGAGTTTTTCAACCCTTTTTCAGTCATGGCACACAGGGTAAAAGGGTTAGAAACATGTAATGTACAAAGTGCAGGGGTCAAAAGTAGGTAATGTATAGAGTGCAGGGGTCAGGAGTGTCTAATGTGCAGAGTGCAGGAATCAGGACTATGTAATGTACAGAGATCAGGGGTCAGGAGTAAAAGTACCCTATAGCCTAGCGATCAAAGTACAGGGGTCCGGAGTATGTATCATACATAGTACAGGGGTCAGTAGTAAATACACCCTAGATACAGCACCTTATATGATTCAGTCCACCCTCTTTATTTATAGCACAGCAGAATCCCCTATGACAGGGGTATCAAACTCAAATTTGGGGGAGGCATCAGCAGTATGGTTGCCCTCAAAGGGCCAGTTGTATCTGTAGGACAATGTATCTACTCTAGTGGCGCGCTAAGTACAGAGTGCAGGGTTCAGGAATGTGCTATGTACAGAGTGAAGGGGACGAGTGATCTGTCTATCAAAGTGGGCCATGTAGTAAGGCCTGGTGGGCTGGATTCGGCCCGCGGGCCTTGTGTTTGACACCTGTGCCCCATGAGATATTTCAACAACACACTCACATCCATACACATTCACAACCATTGTCACATACCTGTTCAGAAGCCGAAGTGCTGAAAGGGCTTCCCTTGTGGCCGAGTGCAGAGCGCCCCTGGAGGTGGTAACAGGGAGTGCTATGCTCAAAGAAGCAAGTTGCCAGCTGCGACAGGCTGAAGTGATGAGGATATGTCCGCTGGATGGCGGCTGATGAACAGGATGCGCTGCTGGGTAGGAGTCCCTCAGATGTACCAGATGAGACTTGGCAGAAGGGAGAGCCAGGAGCAGGGTCAGGAGCCAGGCCAGTAGTTATGCACGGGATATCAGCCAGGAGTAAGGCAGCAAGCAGAATCATACACTGGGAATTAGGCAGCAGCGAAGTTGGGAGAGCAAGCCAGAGGTCATACACGGATCAGCAGGCAGAAGCGGAGTCAAAGTAGCAAGCCGAGGGTCAACACCAGGAATTGAGAATAGACAAGTCAAAGGCAAGCCGGGTCGGTAACAGGGAATCCAATAATAGCAGAAACAGGAACACAGGGACACACCGGGAAGCGGAAGTTTATCCAGCAACTTGTGGATCAGACTGCTGGCTTTAAATAGGACACTGAGCACCAGGATCTGTTACCTAATGCGTGTGCCATGGCACATGCGCGCGCCTGATTGCGCATCAATGTTAGCCACAATTCACAGCCGTGTGCGCAAACGCATTCACATTGGCAAGCGCCTGCGTGTCAGTAATCTGTGAACTTTGCTGATTATTATTAAGCAGACGTTGGTTTGTAGCAAGAGATATACAAATAAACCGCCCCTGAATCTCTCTTACTCCACTGCGCCAAAGAAAAGTGCAAAGCTATATAAAAGATGTGTAAATGAATACAAAATATGTGTACATCCACAGTGTACAGTGATGCATAAGTAGAGGGTCGTAGGCATTATACTGTTCTGACCCATTATTTTACACAATTTATATTAGCGCCGCTATCTCTATCTGTACACGTGTGAGAGGTATAGTTTTGGGATTTTGATCAGTCTATGTATTTATTTAAGTGGCAGCTTTTTTTTCACTGTACACTGTGGATGTACACATATTTTGTATTCATTTACACATCTTTTATATAGCTTTGCACTTTTCTTTGGCGCAGTGGAGTAAGAGAGATTCAGGGGCGGTTTATTTGTATATCTCTTGCTACAAACCATTGTCTATTTATTTACCACCTGCAGCCTTAGATGCCATTAATTGTAAACAAGTTAAAACTTGGTGGGATGTTTTCATGTTTGAGGTGGTTTTATTCATTGACCACTGATGATATATCATTTTATTCTCCTTTTTTTAGACTCGTCTGCAGTCATCCATATTTTTTATTAATAGGATCAGATTGTGTTTCAGTCATTGTTTGTCCTATGCAGCTGTATGATAGTATCATGACTAATTTATATAGCTTGTATTTTAAACCAGACAAATTCATTATCTCCTGTTGAAATGTTCATTTTAATTTATTAATATTCATTTTTATTGGTTACTTTTCCACATTAGCACTGTAACTAGTGGTGGATTATAAGTTAGGATATGTCATATGTCATGTATGGTAATGCTGGACGCAGCATTCTAACTACACACCGTAAAAATGTTTGGGATCCACTAATGCATTCAGTCTTTGTACCTGTGCTTCACGGTCAGGGGGACATGAAGTGTGACCATGTGCAGAGCAGGAGGTCACATGACTGATGGTGATCACATGACTGATGGTGATCACATGACTAATCATAGATAGTATATAAGGATTGATGAACCATCCGTGTAGCCAATCCCATTTGAATAAGTCTATTCGACGAAACATGTCTTGGGCATGGTTACACGGCATTCCATCGCACTGACATTAGATGCCGCTGTCTGAGGAGGACTACACCGATCGGACGGCTGTGCCTTAGAAGGTTGGGTGAGAGATACACCAGTTTACACTTCAGGTCCGCTGTGACCGCGGTGCACTGTTGGATCATTGATCCTGTTGCTTGCTGTGCTTGCTGTGGATTTCTTTTTAAAGGCCTTTATGTTTCAGTTTAAAAGTGAGTGTAACCATTGAAGTGTGTTTGAAGGGATTTTAATAAATCTGTCAAAATGGTATCACGCTATGTGGAGCACTTTATTCATTTTTTTCACATATGGAGCTGGCTTGATTGGAGTCACGGTTCATCACATGCAACCCAGGTGTGGTTCAATCGCTGTTTTGCCAAACACGAGAGTGGGAGGCTATACAATCTGGTGAGTGCGCTCTTCAGAGGGAGTGGTGACACTATCACGGTGTGGTGGAAGAGTAGAAGAAGATTTTTCACAAGAAGATTGAAAAACAACTGTTGAACTTGATCATTCATTTCTTGTAATTTATTATTTATAGTGACACTTTTCACTGGGTGTTAAGGAAATTTCTTTTCATGATAAAATTAATATTTTTCATGACACTATTATTATTATTATTTTTATGCATAAGTAGAGGGTCGTAGGCATTATACTGCTCTGACCCATTATTTTACACAATTTATATTAGCGCCGCTATCTCTATCTGTACACGTGTGAGAGGTATAGTTTTGGGATTTTGATCAGTCTATTAAGCAGACGTGCCCGTTCTTCCGTGAACCATATACATACATAGACACACTCACATACAGACACTCTAGTGGCATGCAGAGATTTGGTGTTGATTGGGACCAACTCCGTAATTGTATGCTCCGAAGGGCTGGTTTACACCAGAATTGATAAACTTTAATGCAGCATAAAAACAGTAAAAATTATACTCACAAACGAGAGGATAGGTCCTATCCTCTCGGCAACAGGTCCCAGGGTGTCGATCCACAGAAACAGCGCTTTTGCGCCCTTTTGAAAGCTATTTATACTAGCTCGTTTGTGAGTATAATTTTTACTGTTTTTATGCTGCATTAAAGTTTATCAGTGGTAATGCACTAGGTTGGAGCGCCCTCTTTCTTTTCTGTTTTTTTTTAGCTTGAATACCCATTGTTCAAATGAGGGCTGCAAGACGCTAGGCATTACTTCTATATGTGGCTGCACCACATATCCAGTTCATGGACACCTGAGCGCAGGAGAGGTCTTTTTTCTTGTGTTACACCAGAATTCGCATATTCCCATGCTATTTCAGCACATTTCCCTGCATTGCGCTTTGACAGCCTATTCATTTGAATGGGATACAAAATGCACTGGACTGAAGTGGGGATAGTCTATGTAAAGGTAAGCCAATAGGGAATAAGTTGCAGTAGTCGAAGCAAGAGATAAACAGGGTGTGACTTAGAAGCTTTGTGATGTGTTGATTAAAAAGGGGCATTTCGAAGATGTTGCAGAGGTTGAGGCAGCAGGATTTTGACAGCGATTGGATGTGAGGCTGAAATGAGAGTTGAGTCCAAGGTTACACTCAGCACCCTGGCATGCATGGATGGACTGGTAGTTGTGCCATCACGACTGAAAAGTTAGGGGAAGGGGCACATGGGGGAGGAAATATTATGAGCTCAGTATGAAATAGACCAAGCTTGGGGTAGTGATGTGATGTGACATCCATATAAATATGTCTGTAAATTAGTGATGTGTGAGGAAACTGATAGGGTGAGCTGAGGGGTAGAAAGATAGATTTGGGTGTCATCAGCACAGAAATGGTATTGGAAGCTGTGGGAGTTTATGCAGTTTCTTTTCTAACCTGTGGAGTAGGGATGAGCTTCGTGTTCGAGTCGAACCCATGTTCGACTCGAACATCGTCTGTTCACCCGTTTTTCTGTTCGCCGAATTGCGAACGATATGGGCCGTTCGCGCCAAATTCGTGTGGCGCGTCACGGCCCATAATTCACTGCGGCATCGCAGTGCATTGCTGGCTGATGATTGGCCAAGCATGCACTATGACCCGCATGCTTGGCCAATCACAGCGCTGTCTGAACAGAGAGCCGTAATTGGCCAAAGCCAAGGAGGCTTTTGCCAATTATGGCTCAGGGGATTTAGTACACGCCCCACACTATATAAGGCCGCCTGCACGGCGGCCCTGTGTAGTGTGTTCCGGTGTTCATAGATAGAGGGAGAGAGAGAGAGACAGACAGTGTCATTTGATTTAAGTTAGATAGATTAGGCAGGACAGTCAGTCAGTTAGCTGCACTTACAGTGTATTGTGTGTGTATATATATGCATCCCAGGTGTTGTATGTGTGTGTGTGTGTGTATGTGTATATATATATATATATATATATATATATATATATATATATATATATATATATATATATATATATATATATAGTATTCAGTTTAGCTAGATCTGTTCCTGTTATCTTGCTACTGACAGGCGGGCTTGTGGTGTTACAGTATTTACAGCTACCTGAAGAAAATTGCTGGTGTTCTTTTGATCCTATTAATACCACAGTCAGGCAGCTAGACTATTTACAGTTAGTGTAGTGCGTCCTCCTCACAGTGTTCAACTAAAGCTACAAGTTAGTGTACTGCGACCTCTGCACAGTGTTCAGCTAAAGCTACAAGTTAGTGTAGTGCATCCTCTGAACAGTGTTCAGCTAAAGCTACCTGTAGAAGGTTGGTGGTGTTCTCATACTGCAGGCAGTATCAGTGTTTATATCTATATCTATCTATCTATCTATCGTGCAGCTACAGGCCATAAGTATGTCTGGAAGGCCAACAAGGAGAGGCAGACAGTCACAAGCCAATAAAAGAGGGCAAGCAGGCTCTGTGTCTAGAGGCAACAGTGCTGGTCATGGAGACGGTGCATCCTCATCAGCACATGGCCGTGGGACATGCTTGGCCTTTTTTTTGGCAGCTGGCCGTGTTGAGCCCCAACATGCGGAAGACTTGGTCGAGTGGTTGACCAAGCCGCCCTCATCCTCCTCATCCTCTCTCACCCATGCTCAGGGTACTTTGTCTGGCAAAGCAGCTGCCAACGTGGCCTCTTCCCTCGGCTCAATGGCATCAGTGACTCCTTCCCTCGAACTGTTTAACCACAGTGTTGGGTACATGCTCCAGGAGGATGCCCAGCGCTTAGAAGGCTCTGATGATGATACTGAGCTAGATGAAGGCAGTAACGTTAGCACAGACAGAGGGGGTGCCCAAAAAGGACAGCAATCTGGCAGTCATGCTCCCCCTGCTGCAGCATACTGCCAGGTTTGCTTCAGTGATGAGGAGGGAGGGGATGATGAGATCACTGACTCAACGTAGGTGCCTGATGCCCTCCAGGGGCCAGCCTAAGGGCAACACACTGACTGTATCACACTGCAAAGCTCCGCATGTGCAGGGCGCTGCTGTCTCTGAGCGTTATTCCAAAAGTTCTTTGGTGTGGGCCTTTTTTGAGACAAGTGCATCTGCTATTTGCAACATATGTCTCAAGCGTATCTCGCGTGGCCAAAACATCTCCCTCTTGGGCACCACATGCTTGACCAGACATATGTTGACCTGCCATGCAGTTCGTTGGCAAGCGTATCTAAAAGACCCACACCAAAGAACAAAGAGGACCTCTCCTTGCTCCTCATCAGCTGAGATCTCCAACCCCACTATAGAATTAGGTGTGTCACAGCCAAGTACTTGTGGGCTTTCGGTACACCGACGTCAGATTGTACCAGACAAATTTCCCTGCCCCAGCTGCTGCACCGCCGAAAGAAGATTGCTCCCAGCCATCCACCTGCCCAGCGATTGAATGCTAGCTTGGCAAAATTGCTAGCACTTCAACTGCTACCTTTTCAGTTGGTAGACTCTGCCCCCTTCCGTGAGTTTGTGGAATGTGTGGTTCCTCAGTGGCAGGTACCCAAACGCCACTTTTTCTCACGGAAGGCGATTCCGGCTCTCTACCGACACGTGGAAGGCAATGTCCATGCCTCGTTGGACAGGGCGGTCAGCAGTAAGGTGCATATTACCGCTGACTCATGGTCCAGCAGGCATGGACAGAGACGTTACCTAAGTTTCACTGCGCATTGGGTGACTCTGCTGGCAGCTGGGAAGGATGCAGGACAAGGTGCAGTAGTGTTGGAGGTTGTTCCGCCACCACGCCTCCAAAATGCCACTACTAATGATTGTGATACACCTCTCTCCTCCACCCCCTCTTCTTCTTCCTCCATGGCCTCTTCCTGTGCTTTGTCCTCGGAATCAGCGGTGCTCCGTAGGCGTTCAAGGGGCTACACAAGTACGCAGGCCAAAAGATGCCATGCGGTGCTTGAGCTGGTGTGCTTGGGGGACAGGAGCCACACTGGGGCAGAGGTTCTGTCAGCTCTGCAGGGGCAGGTTCAGAGGTGGTTGATGCCACGCCAACTTAAGGCAGGAATGGTGGTTTGCGACAATGGCACCAACCTCCTCTCCACCCCCCAACAGGGACAACTGACCCATGTGCCCTGTTTGGCTCACGTCCTTAACTAGGTGGTGCAGCGGTTCTTGGGCAGGTACCTGGGCTTACAGGATGTCCTGAGGCAGGCCAGGAAAGTCTGTGTGCATTTCCGCCGGTCATATAATGCCAGTGCTCGGCTGGCAGACCTCCAAAAAGAGTTTAACCTGCCCAAGAACCGCCTTATCTGTGACATGCCCACCAGGTGGAACTCAACGTTGGCCATGTTGCAGCAGCTGCACACGCAGCAGAGGGCCATCAATGAGTACCTGTGTGACTATGGCACCAGGACAGGGTCAGGGGAGCTTGGTTATTTTTCCCCACGCCAGTGGGCCATGATCACGGATGCATGCACTGTCCTGTCACCATTTGAGGAGGCCACGAGGATGGTGAGCAGTGACAGTGCATGCATCAGTGACACTGTCCCCCTTGTCCACCTGTTGGAGCACACACTGCGTGGAATAATGGACAGGGCACTTGAGGCAGAACAGAGGCAGGAAGAGGAGGACTTCCTTAGCTCTCAAGGCCCCCTTTATCCAGACAGTGCTCCTGCTTGCCCGCCGATCACACGAGAAGAGGAGGAGGAGGAGGAGGAGGATTGAGTCAGTATGGAGGTGGAGCCTGGTACTCAGCATCAGCAGCAGTCTTTGAGGGATCAGTCCCAAGAAACACATGGACTTGTACGTGGCTGGGAGGAGGTGGCTGCGGACCATGTCGTCCTTAGTGACCCAGAGGACTCCGGACCGAATGCCTCAGCAAACCTACGCTGCATGGCCTCCCTGATCCTGCAAAGCCTGCTTAAGGATCCTCGTATTCGTGGTATCAAGGAGAAGGACCAATACTGGCTGGCAACCCTCCTTGATCCACGTTACAAGGATAAGGTTGCGGACCTTATCTTGCCGTCGCAGAGGGAGCAGAGGATGAAACATCTTCGGGAGGCCTTGCAGAAAGGTCTGTGCAACGCGTTCCCAGAGACTGGGAGGTTACAAACTCTTGTTTCTGGACAACGTGTTGCTGAGGCTTCGGTCAGTCAAAGAAGGAGCGGTGGAGAAGGTGGCCGTCTGACCGATGCGTTCAGACAATTTTTTATTCCGCAGCCCCAAGGTATGATCGGTTTCAGCAACCATCGCCAGCGTCTGTTTTACATGGTGCAGGAATACCTAGGGGCAAGATCTGACTTGGACACCTTTCCCACAGAATATCCTCTGGGTTACTGGGTCTTGAGGATGGATCACTGGCCAGAGCTTGCACAGTATGCAATTGAGCTACTGGCCTGTCCTGCATCCAGCGTTCTTTCGGAATGCACATTCAATGCTGCTGGAGGCTTTGTAACTGATCACAGGGTGTGTCTGTCCACTGACTCGGTTGATTGACTGACCTTCATAAAAATTAATCAGTCTTGGATCACCACCAGCTACCAAGCACCTGATGCTGATAATAATTTTTTTTTTGAAATGTCAGATCCCTTCAAAGACTGCCTATGCTGATGCTGAGTGACTATCCTGTTATGCTGAGTAATTATCCTTTTCCTCCTCAATGATCATGCTGATAGCTTGTAAGAACATTTTTGGTTCTGGGCGCCGACACCAGTGCCTAAGGCCCAATTTTTCAGCCCCTGTTTAACAGGGGCGTGTAATTACAATTTTTGATGCAATACTTTGCAGCAAGGCCCGGTCCTGCGTTCCAACTAGAGTATCTGTGAGGGGTTGCAGTGTTGTGTCAACAGCACCAGTGCCTAAGGCCCAATTTTTCAGCCCCTGTTTAACAGGGGTATGTAATTAGAATTCTTGATCTAATATTTCACAGCAGGGCCCGTTTCTGCGCCCACCAAGATTAACTGTGAGGACTTACAGTGTTGTGGCACCAGCACCACCACCACCACCAAAGGCCCAATTTTTCAGCCCCTGTTCAACAGGGGCATATAATTACAAATCTTGATCGAATATTTTCACAGCAGGGCCCGTTTCTGCGCCCACCAAGATTAACTGTGAGGACTTACAGTGTTGTGCCACCAGCACCACCACCACCACCAAAGGCCCAATTTTCCAGCCCCTGTTCAACAGGGGCATGTAATTACAATTCTTGATCTAATATTTCACAGAAGGGCCCGTTCCAGCGCCCACCAAGAATAACTGTGAGGACTTATGGGGCGTACACACGGTCGGACTTTTCGGCTACAAAAGTCCGACAGCCCGTCCGAAAAACTTTTGACTGACTTTTGGCGTACTTGCGGCGGACTTTCTAACGAACGGACTTGCCTACATACGATCACACAAAAGTACGACGGATTCGTACGTGATGACGTACGACCGGACTAAAATAAGGAAGTTGATAGCCAGTAGCCAATAGCTGCCCTAGCGTGGTTTTTTGTCCGTCGGACTAGGATACAGATGAGCGGATTTCTGGGTCCGGCGGAGTTACGACGTAAAGATTTGAAGCAAGTTCCAAATCTAAAGTCCGTCAGATTTGCGACTGGAAAAGTCCGCTGAAAGACATGGCTGCACTGGGGCAAAGCTGCACTGACATGGCTGCACTGGGGCAAAGCTGCACTGACATGGCTGCACTGACATGGCTGCACTGACAAGGCTGCACTGGGGCATGTAATGTAATGGTGCAGGAATCAGATCGCATGGGTGTTCACACCCATGCGATCCGATTCCAGTGCGGACCAAATAAAGGGTCCTGTACCATTTTGGTGCAAATGCAATATGATTTAGGGCCGGTTCCCACTGCTGCGGTGTCCGGATGTGATCTCGGACACCGCAGTGCAGTGCAAATCACATCCGATCTCTGTGCAATGCGATTTCAGCCATATAGATAGTATGGCTGAATTCCCATTGAATTCGGACCAAACTCGTACAGGACCCTTTTTTTTTGGTCCGCAGGAGAATCGGATCGCATGGGTGTTCACACCTATGCGATCTGATTCCTGTCCGAGGTTGCAGATCCCACTGCGATATGCAAACTGATTTGGGGGTGTCGTTAACTTTTAGGCCCGGTTCACACTTGTGCGATGCCAGACATCGCACAGGCATCGCATGTAATTCGCAGCGCACTACCGTTCACATTACATGTGATGTGTGTGCGATATCAGCCGTACAGAGAGTATGGCTGATATCGCACTGCATTCGGTGCAAACACGCACAGGACCCTTTTTTCTGTTCGGGCCAAAATCGGACCGCATGTGTGTTCACACACATGCTATCCGATTCATGTCCGAACTGTCAGTTCGCAGTGCGATATGCAAGCTGAACTGGGGGTGTCGTTAACAATGTATTGACACTCCCCAGCGATTCGCATATGGCAGTGTGAACTGACATGCGAGTCGGTGCGATGCGGGAACCCACAGTGGATTCGCAGTGTTCTCGCATCGCACCAGTTTATCAATTTTTATATTTATCAATTATGAAATATATTTTATTTTAATTTATTAATAAATATTTATACTTGTATACTTTATTTAAAAAAAAATTTAATGATTATAAATGTGTTTTGCATTTATATGAATGGTGTATAGCTGCATTACATATGTGGATTACATTAATTTACTATACACCATTCACATTTAAATAGGCACATGTATGATCATTAAATATTGATAAAAATAATGTTTTTTTAATAATTAGGTTAATGTATATTGAGTAGGGGGAATTTAACTTTATTATTTTATTAATATGTTGGGGAATAATGTGTGCTGATTTGTGTTACACTTTTGTATTTTACACTTCCTCATACTGTAATCCCGCTACATCACGCAAGATTACAGTGAGAGGAGCCGTTCTCAGAAGTTCCCAGCGTTTGTAGATCGCTTTTCAACTCAACATGAGAAGCGATCTACACACTTTCATAAATAGGCACTCAGAGGAGAGTGATCTCCTCTGAGAATGCCTGAGAACTGAAAAGCGGTATTTTACCGCAGTTTCATAAAAGGACACCATAGTCCCTAGTAACAATTTAATATACTTTATATTTTAAAGTGATACTTTTGTAGAAGCTTTTGGTAACAATAAAGAGTGTAATTATTTTTAAGTACCGTATATACTCGAGTATAAGTCGTTCAGAGTATAAGTCGAGGCCCTAATTTACCACAAAAAAAATGGGAAAAACTTATTGACCCGAGTATAAGACGAGGGTGAGAAATGCACAGCTACTGTAAGTGGAAAAGAGGGTCAACGATGCCCATTTGCAGCATCACTGTGCCCATTTGCATGCCTCACTGTGCCCATTTGCAGCCATAGGTCCCCTGAACTTCAAACTTGGTAGTTAAGGGTTCCTAGATGCCCCCTAGCTGCGGCCAAAATTTGGGGTCTCTGAACCCAAAGGGTCCCGAAATGACATTGCTGCAGATGGACACAGTTGACCGAATTTGGGGCCCTGTATCTTGGGGCCACTTAGTGCTAAGAACCCCAAATTTGGTGTGCAAACCCAGTGGAACTAGCACCATAAAATGTCCAAAGCTGGGGTTACTAGCACCAAGTGGCCCTGAGATACGGGGCCCCAAAACCGGTTTGGACTCGAGTATATACGGTACTTGATGTCTATGTGCCTTTAAAGTCCAGATAGTCTAATACTGTATCCTAAGAGTTCTGCTTTTTGGGACTTGGCACGGACTATCCACAAGAGTACCCATGGTACCATATTTATGCTCCATATGTTGATGTCATTCAGACTCTGACCTGATACAGTTCATGTCTGCAGTTTCATTTCTAACCCACAGTGCTAAGTGGATATGATTTCTAGGCAGAAACTTTACCAGGTTTATAAGTTTTGCCCTTACTCATTGAAGAAATTACAATTTTTTTTTTTTTGTCCATAGGTTGATGTCAGTCAGACCTGATACAGTTCATGGCTGCAGTTTCATTTCTAGCCCACAAAGACAAGAGTCTATAATTACCAAATTCCAGGCAGAGACTTTACCAGGTGTATACATTTTGCCCTTACTCATTGTGGAAATGACGGTCCTGTTCTTTTTGAATTCTTCATATGTTGTGGTCAGTATGCCATACGACAGGTTGCCCAGTGGCCAGCAATTAGAGACAAATTGCTAGGGAGTGGCTGCAGGAGAAAGGCTAAGAGGCTGCCCGGTGGAAATTTATGTCTGCCCTGTCCCTGGATACCCTCCCCCTGCCTGATGCCCAGGGCCATTGAACCCTTGGCCCCACCCTCTACATGCCACTGACACAATCACACCCATATTTATAGTCTCTTCAAAAACCACATATTCCCTGTACCTGGCTAACAAAGGTGTCTTCTCTGGAAGGAAGTGAGGAAAGATCCCTGGTGCCGCACATCCACGGAGCCCTATGGTGGTATGAGAGAAAACCTTTAAGGTAACCCACTCAAAACCTCCTGCAGTGTGATGGCCACACCAGCATGCTGGGTGCAATGTGTGTTTGGAGGTGGAGCACGTCGGGACTTGGGAGATGGCACTGTCCCAGTGTCCCCACGCATGAAAACATTTGTCTACCCTTGTCCCAGCCCTGGGTTTAATTGGCAAATTAATGTCACAGCTTGTCCATTACTGTAGTCCAAATAAAGCTCTCAAAGTGAACCAATGTACAGTTCCGTGCTTCTCTTCCTCCACTCTCTAACCCTGCTTTTCTCAAAAGGGATGCTGCAGCAGCCCTAATGAACCCAGATGGGTGCTCTAGTTGAGAAAGGCTGACCTAGACCAAATATGCAAATGTGACTTCACATTTCCCTTGTTAATCTGTAAGCTTTTTCCAAGTCAAAACCAGTATGCAACAAGGTAGGCAACCAGTATTTTTACAAGGAGGCAAGCGTAACATCTATATTTTTTTTTTAGCATATTTCTCAAAAGGCCAGTTAAAGTCCCACACTTTGATTTTTGCTTTAATGAATACTAAATCTGTAAATAATTTTATGGTAGACTTTCTGATAACAAAAGTGGGCCAAAAAGTATTCACTATACCAGATTTCTCTGCTTACAGTTCCATCAGTTCTGTTTCTGAGGTCCCTTGATAACTGAGAATGGCAAAATCAGCAGAGGTCATTCAGTTCCCTTAACGTGCAATGACAAGCAATTGCCAGCTGCCCCATTATCATTCTCCATTAGTTGTGCTGTCTGCAGCTTCAACATTCCATCTTATAAGAAGCGGCCAAGATGTTTCCTGCCTAAAAGACGCTTTGGAAAAAGCTTTGCCCTGTCACCTGTCAACCTCTATTTTGTCACTGCTAATCTGGCTAGTGACTGCTATAGGAACCATTACAGGGTTAATAGTCTGACCTCAGCAGATTGAACCACAAGGTCCCCATTGCTATACTTGGAACTTTGGGAAAAATGTCCACCAAGATATAAATAGACACACAGAGAAAACATTTACAAATGGTTATTATGTTAAAATGAAAATGCAGACTATTGTTTAAATAATGGCCATCCTAAAGTGCATGAAAAGCCTGGCAATGAATTTCTTATATTTGCCCCATTTTTTTCTTTAAATATACAGTTGAAAGTGTTTTGTTATATCTGTTCAAGAAGTGCAATAAATACCTGATGATCAAGTTAGAAGTTCATAGTTGTCCTGTGCCTTCTTTATCCCCCTAGTTCTTCTCTTGGGACAACAGAACAATTAGCCTTTATGATGTGGAAGCCAGGACAGGGGGATGGTTTGAGTATTTAGCAAAAGACAACTGGGCAGGTCTGACGCCTTAGTCCAAAACATTACTGTGTGTTGGCCCAGCTGAGTGCATTTCTGACAGATAAACAGGTAATTGCTGTACTTGCAGGGATGAAGCATGGGAAATGTGGATGTATTTCAGAAATTTACTGCAATGTTTTGATTTATATATTATTTTGCCTTGATATACACTTTAAAGCCCAATTAAATCTTACATGCACTCCAGTTGCATCAAAAACAAAAGGTGTTCAATGATTTACACTGTATACAAATCTTTTTTGAATCTGATAAAAAATTGTTTGATCCCATGGTCTAGCTGCCATCACCCTTGGTGGGTTATCCCACAGGAGTAGTTTACAAGGCTATGGGGGAAAAAAAGCAGGCAGCTGTTTAAAAAAAACAAAAAAACAAAGGATACAAGGGATACATTTTAAAAAGAAATTGACACAATTGCAGAATAAGTTGCCAATCTGAATAGACAATACTGATGGGCTTATTTTAAACTCAATTTAACACACTTTTTTATTTTAAGAAATATTGGCAAATTCTTATGAAGGACAAAACCATTTTCCTCCAATACCTAAAATTCTCATGCCTGTTTTGGAACTTTGTGTGGCTGGCCCATGCAAGGTTTGGAGCTGCTCTCGTGTTTTTCCCATTGTATTTTTTTCTTTTGCTAAAAGAGTGAAGGCAGTATTCAGTCTGGTTGTTTTTTTATTTTTGTTTTGGAAACTATGAAATATCTCCCTCACGTTTGTATCTAAATGTTTGTCTCATGTCTTAGTCTTCTCATTGTTTGTATGTAGTAACATGAATATGTTAGAACCCACTGCGGCAGCCCTCCTATGCGCCGTGGCCGTTGTATTTTTGTAGGAACGTGAAACTAAGAGTTACAGAGGGTTTCGTTGTTGTCGGTTTTGGGGAGTGTCAGTGACAATTTACCAATGTACAGGAATATTGTATTGGTTGCCATTCTTTGCAGGTTAAAGATGAAGGATAGAGTAATAACTTTTGTTTAAGTATCTTTTCAGGTCCAGTGAGTTTCTGAAGGTGTATGCAGGTAGCTGTACACATGCATAAATACACATGCCTAAAAGAGGGTAAAAGTATAATAGGCTGTTTCATTGTGTCATTGTTTTTTTTCCTGCACCATTCTAAACCCTGCGTCTCTTACTCCGATTTGTAAGGAGGAAGAAAATGGGGGATAGTGGTGAGAATTACAGTTTTCAAACTAATAATACTAACCGCTCTAAATCGAACCAAGTTTGTGACCTAGTAGGATGACGTGTTCCACAACTGTCTTTCTTTGATGGAATTTGAATCAGCAACCAGCAGTCTGGTGAAGGAGGCTCCCATCCAAGATGAAGAACCTTTTTGTCAATGGTTCCAGATATTACACCCCAGATGGTAAGGTGCAATGACCACAATCATTGAGTTCCCACGTCTGGGTTTTCACCATATGAGGTTTGTTTGGATCGAAAAACAGGGTTGTACTTTCCTCAGCAGCTGTCGCCTACATTCTCAGCTTATGGGGTAAGTGCAGTCACTGTAACGTGAACTTCAAAAGGTCCACCACAGGGTTCATGAGTTCCTCCTGGACCCTGACACAATAACTGGTTTACATTCTTTCCAACCAGGTGAATGGGTCATTATAAAGAAGCTTGAGGGACGAGACGACTGGATCAATGCCAGCCACTGCAAGAAGCTGCTCAACTACTCCAAAGGATGAGGAGTATCTTTGTTTATTTATATTTTCAGCTTGGTGTATTTTCCAACTAGCTAAGAAAGTGAACAGGACCAATTGCTGGGTCTACTCTGAATCTCAATCGAGCTTTAGTACCCCAGGGATGACAGCGGCACATGCTATATATGATGTTCATATTGGTATGAGAAGTTTTGACAAACTAGTAAAAAAAAACTCCAGACACTTGTAAATAAAACTTAACAATACAGTTCTAGAGGGTAAAATTAGTTATCGTTTTAACAATAGCTCTGGTTCTTGCCAGTTTGGGTATCAGGACAACTAGGAAGCCCACAAATGTGCTTCAACTTTAGTTTGGCATTCATGTGGGTCTACAGCTTATGAGGTAATTCCCCTTAATGCAAGAGGTTCATGCATCCTGGTGAAATTCTTCCCAGCATCTTATGTCGCAGGCGATCGTGAGGATCTGATGGTGCAAGAGAAGATAAGAATGGCAGGGACAGCGAGAAGGGAATTGTTCACCAACCCCGACCAGGTCTGTGTATGGTTTCCTGCTTGTACATGGTGGGGGCCTGAGCTTATGAAACGATTGAACAATTTCTCATCCGTTGTGGATGAGATGTTCAATTAAACTGTTGAAGCCACAAGGAAGATCCCACAGGAACAACGGCAGATCAAGACCCTTCTATTAAAAGATGGCCCATAATTATCTGTTGATATCCAAAGGGGGTTTCTGTGAATTTATAGGTAAAGATTGTTGTACCTGGATCGGGGATACTAGTGACAAAGTTCAGGCCCATATGGATAAGGCCTGCGGATAAGGCCTGGATAAGGCCTTATATGGATAAGGCCTGCAAGGCAAAACCAGAGCTATAGCTAGTGAAGATTGGAATCCTTTTAAGAGTCTGGGAATCTTCGGGAATTTTTTTATTTTTCAGCGGATCACGGATGAAGGAAGTAGGGGTATATATACTCATGATGTTTTTGTTTCTATTCCTTCTATATGCCATGATGAGGTGCTACTGTTGCCTGATTGGACGAGTGAACAGAGCCCGAGCAGATGACCACATCTTCCTCGCTGACATGAGATGCCCCGAAGCCCAACCCACGTACAAGGCACAAAGGATCCCAGGCCTTTATGTCCTCCTCTAAGTCATCCCACCTGAAGAATAGAGTCTACAAGTCAAGCTGTGTTTTTTTCCTTTTTATGGACTGTAAGGACTGATTCATTTCCAGGTGTAAGAAAAAGATCAAGATTTATCGACAGACACATGGGAGCATATGACAAAGAGGAAGGACTGTTGTGGAAATTTTATTATATGGATTTATGTGGACATTTTATTCTAGGATGTGTGTTTTATAGATTGTCATCTGTCTCCCTTTGTCTGATTTAACTGAGGAGCGATCTAGCAGAGCGCACTTGGGTTGAATCAGGACCAGCGGTAAAACCGTCAGTATGAAAACCTTTTTATTGGCTTGGAGATGTGCTCTCCGTGTGTGGGCGTTTGCCGGTTTGTAAGTATCAAGCGCAATGCGCTGGGCTTCTTGCCTTCAAATTCTCTGCACATTAGAGAAGCGAAGTCCGCATAACGAGAGAAACATATTATATCTCTGTTGTGGCTACGCTTTTGGATACATATCGGCTTTTATAAGAGGACATTGATATCTGCCTTGTTGGTATACTCGTACCGTATATTGACAACAGCAATAGCAATTATCTTCTCAAGCCTGTAAGAACAAGTAGAATGATCTTACTAGATACTGGTTACTCTGAACAGTATTGAATGGGCTTCATGTTGACCAAGATGGTGGATGTGCATGCATGTGGCTGGGCGGGGGGCAGTGTACATGCCACAAGTGGGTGAGACATGTGCACTCCCCACCCCACTCCTGTGGATGCCCTCCCCTTTACTTTTGTAATTTCCTGTGTTGTTATTTCCTGTGATGTCATTTTGCATAGAGGAAGCGATTGGCTGTTGGGGCCATGACTTCCTGTTCGTCATTCCTTTTGTTGCTGATAAATAAAAATGAAGTGCCTGTGCTCGTGAAGGCAGACAGTCGAGACGGTCGAACTGTGTAACTAAGGATGTAAGAATGTCTGTGTTACTTGGGAACATATGGGAAAGAGGGTCGTACTAAGATGCATTATACCAAAAGGCTGAAAGTGACATGGATTACGCGCAGCGTATAGTGAAATTTCCACCTCACTACAAATGTCATAAATTGAGTTGCAGTTCAGTAAATAAAATAATTATATGATCCCCAAGCAAAACATGACTTAGTACTTGGTGGAGAAACACTTGTTGGCAAGCACAGCGGTAAGACATTTCTTGTAGTTGGTTACCAGGTTTGCACACATCTCAAGAGAGATTTTGGTCCACTCTTCTTTACAGATCTTCTCTAAATCCTCAAGGTTTCTTGGTTGTCTCTTGGCAAGTCGAAGTTTCAGCTCCCTCCCTAAATTTTCTAAAGGATTAATGTCTGGAGACTGACTAGGCCACTCCATGACCTTAATGTGCTTCTTCTTGAGTCACTCCTTTGTTGCCTTGGCGGTATGTTTAGAGTCATTGTCCTGCTGGAAGACCCATCCACAACCCATCGTCAGTGTTCTGACTGAGAGAAGAAAGTTCTCCAAGATTTTACAATACATGGTCCTTTCCATTGATCTCTTAATGCGGTAAAGTCAGCCTGTACCTTTAGGCTCTGTTTCCACTATTGCGTCCCCAAGGTCGCGCGATTTACACTGCGACTTTACAATGCAATTTATGTTGCGATTTAATGCGACTTTAAAAACGACTTTGTGCGACTTTGATGTTCTGCGATTTAGTCAGAGTGATGTAATTCCTTATCCTGCTTAGTTATTCCCCCTTCCTGTTTCGTTGTCACATGTTGTATGTTGTTTAGCAAATATGTTGGCTATGCAATATGTTGGGTCAGCAGTCATTATGTCTGCTGTAGCAGCATTAATAGATGTAGAAGAAGAGGATAACCGGAGGAGGAAAAGGCATAGATTTTGGATCCATCCCATCATCGCCCAAAGGGAAGGGAGAGGCCAGTTTGGGGTCCTTTACAATGACCTACGTGCTCATGAAGACAAATTTTTCAACTACACACGGATGTCAATTAGAAGGTGAGATTATTTTTTATGTCAACTTGCAAATGCTCCAAGATATATTTCTGAAAACGTGTATATGCCTGGTCAGTATGACTGTTTTTCTAATTTTTAGCTTTGAATAGCTAGAATCATTTTATTTTACAATGGCACTAGATTGTTTAATTTTTGATTTTTACATGGACAATGTAGATAATAGCCATACATTTTATATTTACAGTTTTGATGAATTGTTGGCTTTGCTCTCTAGCCATCTAGAGCGACAAAACACCAATTTCCGAAGGAGTATTCCAGCTGTTGAAAGACTGATTATAACATTGAGGCAACTGTTACCTACTTTTTCTTCTTCTTACCTCATATGTGGCATTTGGATATCCACATCATTCTTTCATCCTCTTTACATGAAGTGAAATAATAAATCCTAGCATGTTATTGTGGATGTAATTATTTTTCAAATATTATTTTTCCCTCTACATCACCAGTGTCTTTTTCCTGCTCCTCTTCTTCCTGCACTTCTTTCCAAGCTCATTTTTAGATCTAATATCGAATTAGCTTATTGTTTAATATGTATCATTATAATAAACTGTTCCATTTTAGGTACCTGGCAACTGGACATTCCTTTGCAAGTTTGCATTATGAATTTTTGGTTGGCAAAACTACTGTCAGCAATATTGTCCACGATACCTGCAGAGACATCTGGAATGTCCTTAGGGATGTGGTCCTGAAGAAGCCCACTTGCGAAGATTGGTGCAAGATTGCGGAAGTTTTCTGTGATTGATGCAATTTCCCTAATTGTCTTGGGGCAGTTGATGGAAAACATATGAGGGTAGTGATGCCCATCGGCAGTGGAACCAAATACTTTAATTACAAAAAATATTTTTCTTTTGTATTACTAACAGTGGCTGATGCCAATTATTGTTTTAGCTATATAGACATAGGATCGTATGGCAGCAGCTCAGAATCCAGTATTTTCCAAAGATCATCTTTTGGAAGAATGTTGCGGGAAAATGGTCTGGACCTGCCACAGGACTGTCCGTTGCCAGGAACAAATGGGCCGCCAATGCCATTTGTGTATGTTGGGGATGAGGCCTTTGCTCTCAGTGAGCATTTATCTAGGCCTTATTCCAATAGGTGTCTGAGTGAAGAGTAATGAATCTTCAATTACCGGTTAATGAGGGCAAGACGAGTGGTAGAATTTTTATTTGGCATTTTAGCAAACAAGTGGCGTTTGCTACATACACCTATAAATTTAAAACTAGAAAATGCAATATCTGCAGTAAAAGCAGCATGTGTGTTTCATAATTTTGTAAGAATTTGTGATGGTTATCTTTTTGAAGATTCCCTCTTGCACGATCTGGAGGGTGCACAATGGAGTGCCGGTAGGGGCACCACCAATGGTGGTACTGTGCGTGAGGAATTTTCGTCGTATTTTATGTCTGTGTCAGTACTAGGATCCCTTTAGGACCCAGCACAACTCACCTGACACAGCCTTTACCTGGGAAACAACAATGATTGGCCAGCTCACCTTTAAATAACTTGCATCAACATTCAATCATTGCTCGTGTTAGAGTTTACCTTGTGTTTGATCCAGTTGATATCTGCTCTGTGTATTTCGTGTATGACCCGGCTCGTTTGACCCTGTTTGCTTGCTTCTGATTCGGTACCGTTTGGACTCTGATCTTCCTGTGTATGACCCAGCTTGCCTAGACTACGTTTTTGCCTGATTCCACTAGTACCTTCATCTGCAGCAGTGAACTAAAAACACCAGACACCATCAATCCTCATCTGCAGCGGTGAACTACAAGGTCCAGCAAACATCTACCTACATCTACAGCGGTGAACTACAAGTCCCAGCTGTCCTGCTCTGCTCAGACCTGCTCATGGTATGTGCTCTTGTTCTTTGAACTCTTTGCATAATCAGAACACCTGAACTGTTACCTGTTATATGCTCTAGCCTGACAGTCTGCTGCTGGTTCTGTCCCCTGGCAGCAGGATGCCATTGCATAATGTATGTCAAGCATTTTTGATTTTACTATTATTTATATGTCTGTTATGTTTAATTGCATCCAAATGCAGAATAACAGGTCTTTTCACAAAGTATAAAAAAGGATAAGTAGAAAACGCATAATTTAACCAGAATAATTTTTATTTTCCGGATTTTTGTGCAAGAGTGCAGCAAAAAAATTTTTTGTTTTGGGTGAACTACACCATTTGTTGGTTTTTTTTTTTTTTTTTTTTTTTTTGAACAACCACAACAAATAATACAATTATAAAATATCTCACTTTGAACAACACCAAAATAAAAGTCATACAAAAAAAAAAATATATAATCGGAATCTTTTTTTGCAAGAAGGCAAAACAAAAAAAATAGTTCCATGAACTCAAAATTTTTTGGCTTGTTGTTTTGGCAAACACAATCAAAAACAAAAAATAGAACAAGTCTCAAAACCACAGCAAAAATTATCTAAAATTACAATTGCTGGTAGGTTTTGTTTTCAGTGATCCCAGTAAGTGAACTATTGGTTGGTCCAGGGAAATCCACTGATGGTCCCGGGTAGTATTTCCTTTCAAGAAAAGGCGTAACCTGACTGGGTGTAGGCTGCCTAAGTTGGTGAGTGGTTGGGGGGCCAAGGGTAGAGGTAGTGGGGGCAGGAATTGGATGCAACATGCGTGGCCTGGAGGGACTCAGCATATTACCATACTGGTCACAGTATGGCTGGTTTATTGGTAGAGCATACTGTGTACTTTGAAAGTGAGGGTATTGTTGATAAGGGGGATATTGGGGAAGGGGGGTTGCATATATGGTGAGGATGTTGTTGGCCCCTCACCCACAAAGGATTGAGCAGTTGACATTAAAGCCATCCTGAGTGCATATTTTTTCTTTGGGGGTACCTGTTTACATATTCCTAAAATTACAGTGAGAAATGCTGTGTCTTCACACTGGTTTTCAGCCATTTTAGTGGACATCTGACTGACTACATCTAAGATTTTATCCATGGGTTTCACAGGCCTGGCACTTCCTCTTGAAGATCTTCGCAAAGGCCTAGAGACATTGCTAGGCCCTGGTTCTGCATCCTCCTCATTCATTGAGTTTGTTGTTGACCTTGATTCATCTACGAACAGTTCCTTGTCAACATTGTCTTGGAATTGTTCTTGCTCCTCCTCCACAGCAGCTTCCTCTGACTCATCTTCTGGTGCCAAACCCTGTGTGCTGTCTTCCCAGCTTGCTTGGGTTCTGAAATACAAATCACATATTTTTAAAGTAAGCATTACAATTTGATATGTACAATTCATAACATATGCCTGCTGATAACTTACTCTCGCATTTCCAACACTGGTTTTAAAAAATCAAGATCCCCGGCATGGGCATATGGGGCTAATCTTTTTGATCCGGAACCACTTCTTCCTTCTTTTAATTTTCGTAAGTACCGGTTGTAGCAGTCTTTGAGACTTCTCCATCGAGTTTGTAACGAGTGCACTACAAAATATAAAGAAAATGCTAAATTAAAAAAAAAATCTTTATTAACTGCCTATAGGTCATTCATTTGCTAGGCTGCATAATTGATATGGATGGTGTTAAAACAACCGCTAAATATATTACCCATGACACCTGCATAATTTGCCATGTGCTGAAGGATGTCGACAGGGCCATCTTTAATACTATTTAATATTATTTGACCATGGTCAAATATTATTTGCTGGCCCACACACACACACACAGATTTACTTTCCTGCAGCCACAGGTTACAGGAAAGTAACTAGATAAATTCCACCATCAACACAGATAGTGTTGACAGGGGATTCCCTCCTGCCAAACCATTGTGATCTCCTGGCAGGAGAAGCAGTCTCCACCAAGAAAACACAGTGCACATTGTTAACACACACCCATTGGTTGCTGAATATTTAAATAGGTGCAAGGCGCAAAGTGCTAAGCAGCATATATCAACCACTTACTTTTTGAAGACCGTTCTGTGGCTGATAAAGAGTCCCAGGTATCATAATATATGCGAGCCACTTCCAACCATGCTCTCTCCTTCTTTGCATGATCTTTGTAACCTGGATCTCTGAGGTCATATATATTGCCGGACGTTGTCTGACAAGCCGAATAATTTCCTCATTGTCGTGAACTTGTCGCTTGTTCTTTCTAGCCCTAGGCATGCTTCCTGCTGTCTTCCACACTCACATAGATCAATATAGGAAGTGATGTATTTGGGAGGAGCAGAGATAATGTGCTTCCATAGACTTCCGTGGAAGTCGCAACAAAGTCGCGGTGTCAGACATGTACATACGACTGCATTGCGACTTAATACCATACTATGGAGAACAAGTCGCACTGCAGACGGAACAAAGTAGTGCAAGAACCTTTTTGGAGTCACTGCGACTTAAGTGGCACCAATTAGAACGGGGACCATTGAAATACATGGGTTTTGACTTGTCATGCGACTTGACATGTGTCAAGTCGCAAAACAACTCGCAGTAGTGGAAACAGAGCCTTAGCAGAGAAACTGCCCCAAAGCATCATGTTTTCACCTCTGTGCTTGACTGTAGGGATTGTGTTCTTAGGGTCATAGTCAGCATTTTTCTTCCTCCAAACACGGCGAGTCGAGTTAATGCCAAAGAGCTTCATTTTGGTCTCATCTGACCACAGTACTTTCTAGCAAAATCCTTCTCTGAATCATTTAGATGTTCATTGGCAAACTTCAGACAAGCCTGTACATGTGCCTTCTTGAGGAGGGGGACTCACTATGTTTGGAGGAAGAAAAATGCTGACTATGATCCTTAGAACACCATCCTCACAGTCAAGCACGGACATATTTTATTTGAAGAAAGTAACACAGTTTCTGAGACCAAGAGGCGGGGGAAAGTTTCTAGTAAGGAAGGGACTGCTTTGGGCTTCAACAAAATGGCTGTCTTTAGCTAGAAGAAAAAGAAGCAATGTTGGTGGCAACTTACAGCACACACTAATTTTGGTAGCATAATTAATAATGTAAAATGTATGTTCTTTTGTTAACAACTTGTCGACCAGCCACCTCAGTTGTACTGTGGCCAGGGCCGTCTTTAGCGCAGGGCAAACGGGGCACTTGCCCTGGGCCCAGTCTTTGTTGGGGGGCCCGCGCTAGCCGTGAATTGGGGCCCCGATCACAGCTTTGCAGAGCGCACAGAGGACACGGGAGGATGTATTCCTCGCTAGCCAGCTGAGAGGGGGCGGGGCCGGGAGCTCCACTGACGCTCTGACCCCGCCCACGTGCAGCCTGTGTACTCGGAAAAGAGCTTCTGTAGTGAGAGCCAGTGATCAGAGTGGGAGTGTCAGTGGAGCTTCCGGCCCCGCCCCCTCTATACTGGCTGTTGAATACAGAGGTCCGGGGGCGGGGCCGGGAGCTCCAATGACACTCCCACTCCGATCACTGGTTCTCACTACAGGCGCTCTATTCCCAGTACACAGGCTGCACGTGGGTCAGTGGAGCTCCCGGCCCCGCCCCTCTCAGCTGCCTAGCGCGGGATACATCCTCCCATGTCCTCTGTGCGCTCTGCAAAACTGTCATCAGGGCGACAATTCACGGGTGATGTGGGCCCAGGGCCCACCCAACAAAGCATCAGTGGAGCTCCCAGCTGCTTTAGTGAGAGCAGAGAGTGGAAGCCCCGCCCACAGTCCTGAATGTATGTAGTGAGTTTGGCTGGCCAGGTATGTCCTTACAACCATAGAATGCCTGAATGTTTAAACCCTGAGCTGTGTTATTTAACTGTAAAGCTGTGCACTGCTGAAAGTTCTCTGACCATGCCCTGTATAATGTCTGCAGTCTCTGAGTGTCTCCTGCAGTATGTCCGCAGTCTCTGATTGTCTCCTGCAGTATGTACACAGTCTCTGATTGTCTCCTGCAGTATGTACACAGTCTCTGATTGATTGTCTCCTGCAGTATGTACACAGTCTCTGATTGTCTCCTGCAGTATGTCTGCAGTCTCTGATTGTCTCCTGCAGTATGTACACAGTCTCTGATTGTCTCCTGCAGTCTCTGATTGTCTCCTGCAGTATGTCCGCAGTCTCTGATTGTCTCCTGCAGTATGTGCGCAGTCTCTGATTGTCTCCTGCAGTATGTCCGCAGTCTCTGATTGTCTCCTGCAGTATGTCCGCAGTCTCTGTCTCCTGCCGTATGTCCGCAGTCTCTGGTAATCTCCTGCAGTATGTCCACAGTCTCTGATTGTCTCCTGCAGTATGTCCACAGTCTCTGATTGTCTCCTGCAGTATGTCCGCAGTCTCTGATTGTCTCCTGCAGTATGTCCGCAGTCTCTGATTGTCTCCTGCAGTATGTCAGCAGTCTCTGATTGTCTCCTGCAGTATGTCCGCAGTCTCTGGTAATCTCCTGTAGTATGTGTATTAATGTGCCCCTTTACTTGCTCAATTATTTGGGATTGCTCCACTGCTCAGTGAGAGGTAATGATGTGCATGAACCTCTAGCAACCAATCAGCAAACAGTAGTGATCTGCTTTAATCTCTAGCAACCAATCAGTAAGTGCTAATGATGTGCTGTAACCCCCAGCAACCAATTAGTGAGCGCTAATAATGTACATTAACCTCTAGCAACCAATCGGCAAGCAGAAATTATGTGTTGTAACCTCTAGAAACCAGCCATTGAGCAGTAATGATAGGTTGTAACCTCTGGCAAACAATCGCTGCGTGATCTGCTGCAGTAAACTGATTTTGAGTCTACCTGCTATTTTTTTGTATGTCTCAGAATGGAGGGGGGGGGCCCCAAGAAAATGTTTGCCCAGGGCCCAATCAAAATTAAAGACGGCCCTGACTGTGGCAGGTTGGCACGGCTGCGCGAGCCGCCATCGTATGTTGGCCGCTTTAAGAGCTATTGGAGGCGCGCATGTGCCCCCACACAATGCTGGAGCCGATGCGCATGGCTGGCGACCGCAATGTCTGCCAGCCACCCTTAATCGCTCCACAGAGAGCCAGAACGGGGATCTGTCAATGTAATCTGTCATTATACTGCGGCAGGTTGGCTCGTTCCCGCAAATTGCCATAGGTGTAAGTCGGCCCCTTTATGAGAGAAAGCAGACGCACACGCCTGCTGCATGGCAGAGGACCTGATGCGCGTGGCTGGCAGCCGCGATGTCCACTGGCCACCCACGGGAAAGAGAGCCAGAATGGGGATCTGTCAATGTAAGCAGACAGATCCCCGTATTGACTGGGAAGGAGAGAGAGATCTGCTGTTCCTAGTGATTAGGAGCAGCAATCTCCTTCCTCCTCCAGTCAGTCCCATCCCTCCCAGTTAGAAACACCTCCTAGGGAACACATTTAACCCCTTGATCGCCCCTAGTGTTAACCCCTTCCCTGCCAGTGACATTTACACAGTAATCAGTACATTGTTATAGCACTGTTCGCTGTATAAATGTCAATGGTCCCAAAAAAGTGTCAAAAGTGTCCGATCTGTCCGCCACAATGTTGCAGCTAACAATCATTATCACTGCCATTACTAGTAAAAAAAAAAAAAAAATGCCATAAAAATATCCCCTATTTTGTAGACACTATAACTTTTGTGCAAACAAATCAATATACGCTTATTGCAGGGTTTTTTTTACCAAAAATATGTAGTAGAATACATATTGGCCTAGACTGATTAAGATATGTGTTTTTGTTTTTTTTTTTTTACATTTTTTTTGGGTTTATTTATTATAGTAAAAAGTAAAAAATATAGTTTTTTTTTTTTTTAAATTGTTGATATTTTTTGTTTATAGCGCAAAAAATTAAAACCGCAGTGGTGATCAAATACCAAAAGAAAGCTCAATTTGTAAAAAAAAGGACATAAATTTTGTTTGGGTACAAAGATGCACGACCGAGCGATTCTCAGTTAAAGCGACGCAGTGCCGTAACGCAAAAAATGGCCTGGTCATTAAGGGGGCAAATCCTTCCGGTCCTTAAGTGGTTAAAGAACATTAAATTGTTTTCAAAATATTATGGGTAAAGTTTTGCTTAAAAAAAAAACAAAAAAAAAAAACATGAAACTACCGGTAGTTTAAAAACCATGAAATTGGTATAAAAAAAATAGACTGAGGACCCCCATTGAACAACTAAATGATTTATTGAAAGAGAAAAAACAAGAGCCTATACAAGAGTTCGTATATATAATTTTTTAAATGTTGTACTCAGCTGCTCATCTGCTAGTCACTATTCAGCTTTAACGTCATGTGGAGTTGTTTCTTTCTTACAATCCTAGTAAATGTATTTGTATACTTCTCTATTTCATGCTGAACTCTTTATTTGATTTCTTTTTTTTTTTTTTTTTTGTATGTCAGTCAAGCAGCTTGGTTGTTATTATCTTGATGAAACTCACTGGAAATGTACTGCCAAGAAGCCTTGGAATATCATGTTGTGTGCTCGGGAAATACTCTGATTTTGTTAAATTGACATGGCGAGACAATTTGTATCCAGTACTACCCAGTGAGATGAATCAGACAATTCTATACAGATACCAAGATGCCTAACTGGGTGTACTCTCAGTGTGATTGAGCTGATTTCAGGGTAAAATCAGGATGCTTTTTCAGTCACTGATGAGAGATTAAAAATAATTATGGGAAATTATCAAAACTGGAGCAGCTGTGCATGACAGCCAATCAGCTTCTACTGTCAGCTTATTCAGTAACCCTACGTTCACACCTATATGTTTTTAGTACATTTTGCAACTGGTGCATGCTGGACTGCAGACTTCACAGTGGGACGGTGCCACCAGGTGACGTCACTGCGTGGCCTCACCCCATGGCTAATTAAGAAATGTCACACAGCGGGGCCGGCAGGCCGTGGGAGCGTTCGTTGCAAGAAGAGCTTTTTTTTTTTCTTTTCAGGTCTGGCGGTGGCGGCGGGTGTCGTGATTGATGATGGGTCTACATCAGGAGACATTTATTTTTTATTTTTTAATAACGGACTTGTCAAAAACTGTCTTTATTCACTTTTACACTTTTTGGTGAATGGGTAGGGGTACTATGTCCCCCATATTCATTCACATGGTCCTTGTCCACATAAACATTCTTTCTTTAAATTTTGGCATTAGGTTGCCCTCCAAAACCATACCAGACCTGAAGAGTCTGGTATGGATTCGGGGGGGCCCAAGCTGTTTTCTTTCTGAGTTTCATTTGCCAGCAATTCTTTTTTTACATTCAGCGGGGAACCCTGCTGACAGCTGATGACTCAGCTTCCCGGCTTCCCCGCTCCTTAGCAACCAGCTATATACAGTGTGTTTGAAGAAAAAAAAAACAAAAACAAAACACAAAATGCATGAAAATTGCATGCAAAAACGCGGGTTTAAAAATGCAAAACACACAGCAAAACTTGCCGGAAAAAGGCATCAAGTGCAGCCTGCATAGATGTGAACCTAGACTTAAGCTTTGAAAATAGAAAGATAGAAGCTGATTGGTTGCCATACATAACGACTCCAGATTCTGTATGCTTAAATCTTGATAAATTGCACAAAAAGGGAATTCATAAAAGACTTTAGTGACATCCACCAGGAACCTTTAGATATATCCAATTAGGCATAGAGATAAATGGCTAAGGGGGTACCACATCCATATATAGGAAGAAAAAAGAAACAATAGCAGCGCTAAAATTGATAAAAAGTGAAAAAAAATTAATATAATAATATTTGGTGAGGCATCAATGTGAGTAAATAAACCATTGACAATATCTATAACGTGAAAAAACCTTACCCCTGAGGGTATAGATAACATGGAAAATAAAATAAAATAAACAAATTATTGATAAATCAAATATTTTTATATAATAATCAAGGAGGTGCAAAAATAAAGTTCAAATAAGATAAATTCCGTGACAAGTCCACCACCGCATCCAAGAAGTGACCACCATGAGAAATGAAGGCTTACCAAACAGCAAGCAAAGGAAGTTTGTGACCTTAACCCGCTCCGGGCCTTTATGCCTTTATCCCAAGATAAGCAGGTAACTCTGAGTGCCAAGCTGGTCTTAAGGACAGAGCAGATGTCTCAGGGAAAATCAGCGTTCATCGGATGACAAAAATGAGCTAACTCTCTCAGACCGGAGACCTCCGACATACGGTCACATAGAATGCAAAAAGGAAAGGCTCGCCATGGTGTTATAACATCAGGATAATTTATTAAAAGTAAATAAATGTTGCACTTACAAAAGGTTAAAAACAATGAGCAGGGAAGGCCGGCTAGCTAAACAGAAATCACTCGTCCAATAGAGTCTCTGGTACGCAGTGACGTCAGCACGTCAACTCCTCCCGACATACGTTTCGACAACAAATGACATCGTCTGGGGAACGCATATATAGATTGTTTAAGAAGTTTAGGACATATTGAGCGGATTTTACCAGTACCAGAAAAGGGACAGCATTACATAATATTACAAAATCCTTTTATTACATAATTACAAAAAATTGTTATTTCTAACACGAAAATTGAAGCTCTTTAATACAACCACCTAATATATATCAAAATTGATCCCTGTTACTACTAAGTCAAAGAGGTCGACGTTTTGCAAAATGCTTCCTCAGGACCTTATTTCTTTGACTGTAAGTAGGGATCCTGTATAAGAAGAGAGGAGGGAAATATCATACTTTGATCATATGAAAGATGCAGCATAACATTTAAATAGTATAGACACATATATATATATATATATATATATATATATATATATAATATAATATAATATAATATAATATATATATATAGAGTTAAAATGTACTGAAAGTGCCACTCACAAATCACAGAGAGCCTTCATATATATGGAGTGCCAGGTGTTATCAGGAAGCAGTTCAGATCGGCAGTGTCCTCCCTAAGTTAATTAGCCAATAAGCAAATAGAGTAGACCAAATATCCCAATTCTAGAAAGGACAGAAAGAAATTAAGCCTCCAAAATAATACACAAAATGCTAACTGCCAGTTAAAGCCATAATGGTGTCATACTTACTGGGCAAAAAACACCCCCAGGATAGATACACTGGAGAGTGAATCAACCACAAGTTCACACTATCTTCTAATTTAGCTAGTTTATCAGGATCACTCCTACAAAGTTTGAAAAACATAGCATGGTCAACACTGCAGGCAATGAAACCCTTATCCAAACAGTCACTTTAGAGTAAAAAATATTCCTAACTACCTTGATGGTATAGAGGTGGAGGTCAGCAGTAATATTGGTTACTGAAGCTTTCAGTATCCTCAAAAAATAGTCTACCAAATGGAATCTAGAAAAGATATCATAATCTAATGTCAAATTAATCATATTAATCAACCAGCATATCATTACAGATTAGGAAACAGTTCCAATTAGGAACTGCAGCAAACTGAAAACTCACCAAAAGATCAGTGTTCAGAAGTCCACAAAAGTTACCATGCTTTGTATGGCCAGAAATTCTTTCTACATCCAATATCAACTGCTTCAGCCAAACAAACTAAAAAATATTCATATAGATGCAGACACACTTAAATCAATGATCTCCTCAACACTGGTGAAAGTCACCATTATTAAATATCGCAAAGGCTCACCTAGCAGCGCTTCCCTGAACAACAACCCAGCATCCATTGCTACAAGCATCTACAGCCAGCTTTAATAAAGGGAGATTGTGGCACCAAATCGGCCAGTTAGTCTAATTAGAATCAGTGGTGAAACGGACGGAAGGGGGCCAGATGAGAGAGGCAACACCCTAAGAGGAGTGTCCAGAGAACATATGCAGCGTCAATACACAGCGCTGCACCATGCCGCGCATGCGCCATGAAATTGTTACAACCTGCATCTAAATCGAAAGTGCGCACATGTGCAGTAGCATGGCAGCTGATGAGGAAGTGAACATAAAGTTCATAGGTAATAACTCACAACACTTTTAATGAAAATAGTATACAGTTGTGTACACTGTGTGCATGGGCGTCCGCAGAACTTTTTTCAGTGGGGGGCATCATTTTAGAGTCACCCATGCGCCACCCCTGTTCGACAATGTCGTTATCACATTGTCATGGTCAGAGACTGCAGACATAGTACAGTCCCTAGGATAAGCAATGGATAATGCCCGACGGGCCCTGTTACCAGACCAAGGGAAACTACAGAAGTGATCCCTATTGCTGGACGATCGCTCGCTCTGGGTTCCCCGGGGGCGATTCTGGTCAGTAGTGTAGCATGTCTGTACCGTGGCAGTGGCTCAGTCTTTTACTCTCTGGTAGCGCTTGGTAGCGTGGCTCTCTCTCTGGTGCAAGGTAGCGTGGCTCTCTCTCTGGCGCTGGGTAGTGTGGCTCTCTCTGGTGGTGCTGGGTAGCATGGTTCTCGCTCTGGTGGAGGTGGGTAGCGTGGCTCTCTCTGGTGGCGCTGGGTAGCGTGGCTTTTTCCTCTGGTGGTGCTGTATAGCGTGGCTCTCTCTCTAGTGGTGCTGGGTAGTGTGGCTCTCTCTCTGGTGGCGCTGGGTAGCGTAGCGCTCTCTCTGGTGACGATGGGCAGCGTGGCACTCTCTCTGTTGACACTGGGTAGCGTGGCACTCTCCATGCTGACACTGGGCAGCGTGGCGCTCTCTGGTGACACTGGGCAGCGTGGTGGTTGCTGGCTTCCGCCCAGCACACGCCTCTTTGTTTGTCCTGTAGCACTCACTCCCTCAGCTTTTTTCCAGGCTGCAGTCTCTCAATCTCCCTCTTGATCGAGCTGTAGCCTCCTCCCCGTGGAAAATGGGGCTGCCAATCTCCGGGACTACATGGCCCATGATGCTCTAGTCTCCTTTGATTGGCCCTCAGTTATGGCCAATGGGGTAGGAATGGAGGAAGGCAGGAAGCTGGGTGGGGAACCTGGTGAGAGCCGCCGTCTCTTCTCCCTGACAGGACAAAGGTGCGGCGAGCGGGGGAAACCTCTGACAGCCCACAGCTTGCCTTTCTCCTGACACGGCACCACCGAGTTCTCTGCTGGACTGAGCAAGGAAGAGAGCCCACAGTCACACTACACGATGGGGGGCTTGACAGAACCTTGATGGTGTCACCCCACTGGCTGCCCGCACCCCCATAGCGATGCCACTGTGCTAAATGTGCCGATCTGATCCCTGATTCCAGGGGGGGCACTTGACCCCCCTTGCCCCTACCTGCGAACACCCATGACTCTCCTCCTCCTGTGGTCTGCAGTAAATGAAAGGAACAAGGGATCAAGCAGGGTGTGTGCTGAACTTAGAAAAGCCCTCCTCTCCTCCCGAAAACTCCTGGGATGTATGACCTTATTTGCCTAGACTTGGAAACCAAGAAGTAACTGAACAAATGTAAAAAAAAGTTTCATACAAATAAATATGATATACCTTCCTATTTACTAATGCTAGAAGCATGAGGATTAAAAATTGTCAATATTGATTGAAAAAGTGAAGTTTTGCAATAAGTGCAATACACCACATTGATATCAGCCAGAGGATGGTCAAGTATACTATCTACCTTCCCTCACACATATATTTATGCTTCCGTTAAGTAAGTTGGGGGCATTTAAAGAGATTGTAAAGGTTATTTTTTCTCTCCCAAAAATATTAAACATGGTGTACTAACTTTCTTTTCTGGGTTCCCTCACTGGTACTCTAGGCTCCTCCTCTTCTGTGCGTGCCCCCCAGAGCAATCCATTATAGGAATATCCATATCTGGCATTGTTCTTTAACCACTTCCCGCCCGGCCTATAGCAGAATGACGGCTGGGCGGTGGTTCAGTTATCCTGACTAGGCGTCATATGACGTCCTGCAGGATAACAGCCGCCGTGCACCCGTGGGGGCGCGCAGCGCGGCGATCGGTGGTGCGGTGAGTTAGTCTGACACACTGCTACACCGATCTCGGTAAAGAGCCTCTGATGGAGGCTCTTTACTACGTGATCAGCCGTGTCCAATCACAGCTGATCACGATGTAAACAGGAAGAGCCATTGATCGGCTTTTCCTCATTTCCTCTTTTCCTCATTTCCAACACACAAAGATTGAGAGTAGGCTATAAACTTTTCCGACAACAAAATCAGTTTGCGTAAATTCCGACCGTGTGTGGCCAATTCCCACGCACAAAGTGCCACGCATGCTCAGAAACAAATTCCGAGACGGAACTGCTCGGTCTGGTAAAATTAGCATTCGTAATGGATATAGCTCTTTCGTCACGCTGCAATGTTTTAAATTGTTTAATGCAGCGGACTCTCTTCTTCTTTATAATGAAGAAGAATGAAGTTGTTTTTCTGCTCATATTCACACACTTCTCACAAACGTCTTTCTTTATTATTTCTCGTGATTTCATGAATATAATATTTTGATTTGTCACATCTACTGAAAATTTCTTTATTTTTTTAAATATATTTTTTGGTATTATTTGTTGTATTTTTAAAAAAAACAGATCTCCTGTTTTTTTTTTTTGTTTGTTTTTTGGTGATCTCCAGAATAGTTTTGGGTGTGTTTTGTGTGTCAAGTTACCACAATACCATTATTAGCTTGTCTTGGTGTCCCTTGTTAATTTCGCATTGTATTTTTGAAATGTACCTGCCTACTCACAAACAAACTGTCCTTTTTGAAGGAAAACACACATAGGCAAGTATTAGTTGCAAAAAAAACCTTTATTAACCACTTCAGCCCCAGAAGAAATTACCCCCTTCCTGACCAGAGCACTTTTTGCGATTCGGCACGCGTCGATTTAACTGACAATTGCGCAATCGTGCGACGTTGCACCCGAACAAAATTGATGTCCTTTTTTTCCCACAAATAGAGCTTTCTTTTGGTGGTATTTGATCACCTCTGCGATTTTTATTTTTTGCGCTATAAACAAAAAAAGAGCGACAATTTTGAAAAAAATCGCATTATTTTTTACATTTTGCTATAATAAATATCCCCCAAAAATATATAAAGAAACATTTCTTTCCTCAGTTTAGGCCGATACGTATTCTTCTACATATTTTTGGTAAAAAAAATTGCAATAAGCATTTATTAATTGGTTTGTGCAAAAGTTATAGCATTTACAAAATAGGGGATAATTTTATGGCATTTTTATTAATAATTTTATTTTTACTAGTAATGGCGGCGATCAGCGATTTTTATTGTGACTGTGATGTTATGGCGGACATGTCGGACATTTTTGTCACATTTTTGGGACCATTGTCATTTATACAGCAATCAGTGCTATAAAAATGCATTGATTCCTGTATAAATGACACTGGCAGTGAAGGGGTTAACCACTAGGGGGCGGGGAGGGGTTAAGCATGTCCTATGGGAATGTTTCTAACTGTAGGGGTTAGCTGTGTCACTACTCTGATCACTGCTCCCGATGACAGGGAGCAGAGATCAGTGACAATTGTCACTAGGCAGAACGGGGAGATGCTGTTTACATCAGCATCTCCCCGTTCGTCCTCTTCGTGAGGCGATCGCGGGTATCCCCACAGCGATCGAGTCCGCGGGACCCGCGACCCGACTCAAGGAGCTCCCGGCCGGCGCCCGCGCAATGGCAGGGCGGGGAATTCAAATGGACGTACCTGTAAGTCCATTTGCCCAACCGTGCCATTCTGCCGATGTACATCGGCGTGCGCCGGTCGGGAAGGGGTTAAGGGGTCCTAACCAAATAAAGAGGGAGGCAACGCTGGAGAAACAGCAGAAATTGGCAAAGCCTTTGGCCCCCCAGGGCACACATCAACTATTTTCAGGCAAAATTGGTGGCCTGAGGAGTCCTTATCTAAGGGAGTACAATCTGGTCCAGAAGTCCAAGAGATCATGAACAGCAGCAGATGACATCTATTTCCCCAAGCTGTGGTCATACAAGAGCCTGCATCTTTTGTCAGACCAGACTGAACCCAGGTCATCACTTTCTTGTCTTCCTTCCACTCTTCCTTCCAGGCTGTGTCTGTGGTGTTGGAGTTGTGGCAAGAGGAGGATGATGCAAATCATACAGGTGGGTATTGGGTGTGATTTCGCCCCTCAACACCTTATTTAATGTTTTATAAATTATTTCCTCACACATGAGGCATTGCCCCTCCTGCATGTCCTGCAGTTTTGTGGCAGCCATGGAGGCAAATGCATCTTCACGAGTGGGGGTGGCTCTGAGGGACGCAGAAGCCTCCTGAATCAGCCTGAGCACTGACTCCTCCACGTTCCTCCCCTTCCTGGGTCTTTTGTTTGGAAGGCAGAGGGGAGGAACCTGTGATTGTGTGAGGCTCCTACTCCTACAGGCCCTGTCACCTCCTGGCTGCCACATATTTCGGGCCTAATTCTATTAATAAAAGTTTGTTGTCTAGATGGGTTTGTAACTAGAATGAAATGCTAACTAGATTCTGTGTAAGGAGAGGACACTCAGCAGCTGTTTACACATCTGGACGCTGGAGCACTAGTGTGGGACAAAAAAACATCCTTTTTATTAGGGGGCCCCACACACGTGCTCCAGTGAATAATATAGGGGTGTCTCCATCTGTGAAGCTTACACAAAACAGGTAAGTATTCAAACTTTACAAAGGACAAAGAAATCTCTTCAGCTTGGAACTCTGACAAAACAGACAATTGTACCCCACTTCCAAGCAATGTTTCATATTCCTATTTCTGCCATCAAATATCTGTGTGCTAAGTATACCTATTTTTGTTCACATAGGGTAGAAAAGACTCGGAGGACACCACTCATCAGAGGAGACAACGGACTCCCCACCTCAGGAAGAAGGGGAAATCCCCCAAACCCAACCAGAGGAGGAGGAGGGAGATGTTGTAGAAATTGTCACCACAACAGGTGAGTGTCTGCGACCACAGCCTCAGGTAAGAGATGGATGCCTGCATATTTATAATACCTGGTTTGTTTTTTTGTTTTTTTTTGTAGGTAATCGGGATGTTGTGGAAGAGGAATGTCATTTCACCAGTGAAAGTGCCCAGATCCTCATCGGGGAGATAATGGGGTGTAATCGAGATTTAGAAAACCTAAAGCAAAACATCAATGATGTTCAAAACAAAATGAAGAACAGCACTGATGTTTTAGGGAGAATCTAAAACACCCAGAAATTCCTAAATTTCTTTTCTTTTTTGTAACAAAAATTTTTTACGTATGTTAAAAGAAGAAATAGGATTATTCTCACGGATCTCATGGAGCAAAGGCATGTGACAGAATTGGTCACGCTGGAGCAACCAATTCTTGGTCCATTAAATCCTCCCCACCCTGTTCATGGACTGGACTTGTGTCAAAGTAAGAACCCCAACACCAAGCCCCTGTACAGCATAAACTCTACGATGAGTACGTACAAGCAACATGGCTTCAAAACGGTCGACTGGTCAGAACGAAGTAACAGAACACACTGAAGAACAGCAAGGCCTGGGAAGAGCGACCTGAAAATCAGCAACGAGCGGACAATGATAAACCAATGGGAACACACTACATGCACTGAAGAGCAGATACAAACCCACAAGCACAAACTGACCAGCAGAAAAACGAACTGAAAACCACGAGTCTGAAAAAGCGTGAATCGCCTCTCGCCAAACTTTTACTAATACGAGATTAGCAAAAGGAGCCCAAAGGGTGGCGCGCTTGGTATTGAACTGCCCTTTTATAGTCCCGTCGTACTTGTTGTACGTCACCGTATTCTTGACGTTCGGAAATTCCGACTACTGTGTGCGACCATGTGTATGCAAGACAAGTTTGAGCCAACATCCGTCGGAAAAAACCTGATGGATTTTGTTGTCGGAATGTCCGATCGTGTGTACAGGGCATTAGAGTGGGTGGGGAAGGGATGCAGCATCCTCCTAGGAAAGTATTACGGTATTTCTACAAAAAAACAGATTCTTGTACTTCTCTTTCAACATCCCCTTTCCAAACTACATTGAAACTATTATGAATAGAAATCTGACTCTCTTCATGACTATGACAAAAGCACAGAAGCCATGAATATTGGATGTTTTTCAGAAATTAGGCAACACTGACCAACAAAAGACATTTTCTCAGCACACAGACATTTCCTATTTGCATCTTCTAAGTGTATATAAGATGCAAACAGTGATACAATGGGTATTGATGCATAACATCTGAAAAACATGGAAAACTGGCTGAATATTTCCAGCATGGTCAATTTAATCCCAAACTAAAGTCCCAAGAACTTTTTGTACCCTTTTATGCAGTCTAAATGTCATTCAGAGCTGTCAGAAGGATATGGTTGGTATTATCTGAGAAGTGAGAAGGTAATAGTAATTGATTCAGCTGGAGGTGAGGAGGTCAGGATAGGCAACAAACAGGCAGAAAATAATTTTAAACATCAGTCCTTGTATGAGAAAACATCAAAGCAGTTTTTATTTATCCCAAGCAATGCACCCATTAGAGTGGGGAGAGCAACGAGGGTGGGACTTTAACCACTTAACAACCGGCCCATAGCCGAATGACGGCTGCAGGGCGGTTGCTTAACTCTGGGAGGACGTCATATGACGTCCTCCCAGAATTCCCCTCTCACGCACCCCCTGGGGCGCGCACCCGAACACATCCGTGACCGCCGGGTCCAGAGGACCCGGAGCATAACGGATCCCGGTAAATGACCGCTGATTGCGGCCGTTTACCATGTGATCGCTCCGTCAAATGAGGGAGCGATCACATGTAAACAAACCGGCGTCATCTGATGACGCCGGTTCCTCTCCTCCCCGCCTGTGTACCGATCGGTACACTGTGAACGGAGAGGGGGATGGATGGATGGCTGCAGCGCTGTGGGCTGGATGTGTAGTGCCCACAGCGCTGCACAGTGACATCCATCCATCCATCCATTCATGCTCAGCCATCCCTCACTACTCTGCAATGCCCTGCAGTGCTGTGCAATACTCTGCAATGCCCCGCAATACTCTGCAATGCCCTGCAATACTCTGCAATACTCCCACAATACTCTGCAATACTGTGCAATACTGTGCAATACTCTGCAATACCCCGCAGTACACTGCAATACCCCGCAATACTCTGCAATACCCCGCAATACTCTGCAATACCCCGCAATACTCTGCAATACCCGCAGTACTCTGCAATACCCCGCAGTACTCTGCAATACTCTGCAATGACCCGCAGTACACTGCAATACCCCGCAATACTCTGCAATACCCCGCAATACTGTGCAATACCCCGCAGTACTCTGCAATACCCCGCAATACTCTGCAATACCCCGCAGTACACTGCAATACCCCGCAGTACACTGCAATACCCCGCAATACTCTGCAATACCCCGCAGCACACTGCAATATCCTGCAATACTCTGCAATACCCCGCAGTACTCTGCAATAACCCGCAATACTGTGCAATACCCTGCAATACCCTGCAATACCCCGCAGTACTCTGCAATACCCTGCAATACTCTGCGATACCCCGCAGTACTCTGCAATACCCCGCAATACTCTGCAACACCCCGCAGTACACTGCAATACCCCGCAGTACACTGCAATACCCCGCAGCACACTGCAATACCCTGCAATACTCTGCAATACCCCTCAGTACTCTGCAATACCTTGTAATACTGTGCAATACCCCGCAATACCCTGCAATACCCTGCCATACCCTGCAATACTCAGCTATGCCCAGCCATACCCAGCCATACCCTGCCATGCTGAGCCATGCTCGGCCATGCTCAGCCATGCTCGGCCGTACTCAGCTGTACTCGGCCTCTGTTTGTGGCCAGGCTGTGGAAGTCTCACACATGTGGTATCGCTGTACTCAGGAGGAGTAGGAGAATCTATTTTGGGGTGTCATTTTTGGTATGTACATGCTATGTGTTAGAAATATTGTATAAATGGACAACTTTGTGTAAAAAAAAAAAAATGCATTTTAACCACTTCCCACCCGCCGGCTGTCATACAACGTCCTTGACTTTGTGCGGGGATATTTGAATGATGGGTGCAGCTACAGGCATCATTCAGATATCAGCTTTTTCAGCCGGCGATTCCCTACACCGTAAGAATGATCATAGTGGCTGTTCCACTGCTTGATCATTCTTACGGGAGGCGAGAGACGGGATGTCCCCCCCTCCCGCCGCCCTCCGGTGCTTCTACCAACTCACCGCTACGATCGAAGCCAGGATCTTTTTTTTTTTTTTTATTTCAGGCTTCCCAGCCTAGAGGTGAGATGTGGGGTCTTATTGACCCCATATCTCACTGTAAAGAGGACCTGTCATGCCATATTCCTATTACAAGAGATGTTTACATTCCTTGTAAGAGGAATAAAAGTGGTCAAAAAAAATTTTTTTGGGAAAAAAGCATCAAACTAAAATAAATAAAGTAAAATGAACAATAAAAAAAAAAATGTAAAAAGCGCCCCTGTCCGCGTGCTCGCATGCAGAAGCGAACGCATACGTAAGTCCAGCCCACATATGAAAACGGTGTGAGGTATCGCTGCGATCGGTAGAGCGAGAGCAATAATTTTTGCCCTAGACCTCCTCTGTAACTCAAAACATGTAACCAGTAAAAAATTTTAAAGCGTCGCCTATGGGGATTTTTGAGTAGCGAAGTTTGGCGCCATTCCACAAGCGCGTGCAATTTTGAAAGGTGACATGTTGGGTATCTATTTACTCTGCGTAACTTCATCTTTCACATTATGCAAAAACATTGGGCTAACTTTACTGTTTTGGTTTTTTTAAAGCACAAAACTGTTTTTTTTTTTTTAAACGCGTTAAAAAAATTGCTGCGCAAATACCGTGCAAGATAAAAAGTTGCAATGACCACCATTGTATTCTCTATGGTCTTTGCTAAAAAAAATATGTATAATGTTTTGGGGTTCTATGTAATTTTCTGGCTAATGAATGATGATTTTTACATTGTTATAAAAAAGGAGAGAAGGATTGTGGGACTTTGTCGAGGCACACGGGAGCAACAAAAAAATGGTTGAATATAAATATTATTAATTGGTTCACATTATCATAAATTTATTCATATCAAAATAATTAATGCATTTTGCTTTATATAAATATCTGTATATTTTATTACAATTCAACAGAACCAAGTATTGTACATACATACACATTCCAACAATAGGTTGGTGCAGATTATAGAATAAGACATAATTATTTGGACAAAAATAATATATCGATTATAACAATGGAGTAAAACTGGTATGGAAGACAAATTAAAAATGAAATTAAAAATAAGTATAGACAAGGAACGGCCATACAAAGTATTGCAGAAATGTATACATATCGGTTGATGTTAGCTCTACGCGTTTCAAGGCCTTATAGCCTATCATCAGGAGCAAAACCTTGGTAATTGTCTATGGATAGAAAAAACAAAATAAAATTGTAAAATGTGAAGATAAATGAAAAATGAAGGTATTCTGAACTAAATCAGAGGGTGGGAGGGTGAACCCAGGACATGGAAGTGACCCCCATGGCCTGAATTATCCCACGCACTTACATGTGTAACCTTGCATGGAATCTCCAAGACCAGTTATACAGGGCCCCAAATGGGAGCTGAGGGGACGCACTGCCGCCGGCACAGCCAAACATGAACAACGCCCCACGTGGGTAAGGTTGTGTGTAGTGATGGTGTTGTAGGGGGTAACCACCTTTGTGGAAGACCTCTGTGATAAATGTGACAAAGAGAAAATATTAAAGCAGTGAGGTAAGAAAAGAAACAAAAAGGGTGTAATCAAAAGCAAAGTGTAAAGTGAAATAAAATATGTGAGTGAGATTACCTGATTGTCAGTGTCTGGGAGAGGGGTGAAAAAATACCTATATGCCTCGTCTACACCTCTGTTCCATGTTATTTTAGATTTCACACACACTTTCTCCTGAAGAGTGGACTTCAGCCACGAAACGCGTGGAGCTACCAAATGTCGTGTGCTTTATATATTTTTACATATTCTATCCAAGCTCCATTTATTGTTACATAACTTACCTCTCAGGATATCGAGGCCATTTGTCACGCAGGCATTACCTCATGTTCTAATGTTTTATTTAATTTTGTCTGGTGTACTGTGGGAAATTGCAATATCCATACTATTTTGAATTCATGCTGTATTCCTGTTTATTGTCATATTTCTATCAAGTGTAACTGTTATCATCAGTATATGCATGTTTTATCTCTTATGAATCTAATCATTGTATATGCATGTTATTATCTTTTATGAACCAATACATTTTCCAAGTTGTACACCTGTTTACCTCATTGCAAGTACGCACTTCATTTAAAGTCCCACCCTTGTTGCTCTCCCCACTTTGATCAGTACAGGGACGGAAACATGTGACCTTGCCAGGCCACGGTTTCTCTTAAAGTCCCAAGGGATGGAAATAGGTGACCTTACCAGGCCACAATTTCATGCAAAGTCCCTAAACCTCCTCCTTTCTTTATCATTAATGCACCCATTAGGAAAGATTTCTACTGGAGGATAATTATTCAACAGACCAGGTTGTGTTACCACTGTTAATGTGGTAAATGTGAGATAAGGAATACGCTGTACTCAAGTGCAAGAAAAACAGCAGAAATCAATAGCTTGTCTAGTGCATATGTTGCGATTATGCCACCTTAACATGTGCTAAGACTTTCAATGTACAATATATAGCCCAATTGTATGCAGCCCTTGTACATTCCTGAGTGAACTAGACAAGGACAAAGGTAATCATAAATTATGGGCCAACAGGTAAATGCACAGTTAAATATATGCACACGAGCTGTTTTATCTGCCAAAAGGATACCCTGTTTAGCCAGTCTTGTGATCCAGACATCCATGCCATTTAGCAAAGCTGAGCCCTGGACCTCAGTAATGGCTACACTGTAGTGAGGGAATGCATTTTGGACAGTACAAACAAATGGCCACTGCCACTGAGCCGGGAATTTATTTGAATGAAACGAACGGATGAATGAATGAATGGACTTGCCTACACACAATCCACCAAAGTCCGTCGAATTCGTACGTGATGATGTACGACCGGACTAAAACAAGGAAGTTCATAGCCAGTAGCCAATAGCTGCCCTAGCGTGGCTGAACTAGCATGCAGACGAGCGGACTTGTCGACCGGACTCGATTTCGACGGATTGACTTAAAACATGTTTCAATATAAGTCCGTCCACCTTTTGAGAAAACAAAGTCCGCTGGAGCCCACACACGATCGAATTGTCCGACGAAATCCAGTACGCCAGACCAAGTCTGCCGTAAAGTCCGCTCGTGTGTACGCGGCATAAGCGATCACATGACCACAAATATTATATACCTTCCTATTTACTAATGCTAGAAGCATGAGGATTAAAAATTGTCAATATTGATTGAAAAAGTGAAGTTCTGCAATAAGTGCAATACACCACATTGATATCAGTCAGAGGATGGTCAAGTATACTATCTATCTTCCCTCACACATACAGTATATTTATGCTTCCGTTAAATAAGTTTAGGGGCATTTGAAGAGGTTGTAAAGGCTTTTTTTCTCTCTCCGAAAATATTAAACATGGTGCACTAACTTTCTTTTCTGGGTTCCCCCACTGGTGCTCTAGGCTCCTCCTGTGGCAGGTCTGGGCAATGCCAACAAAGCATATGATAAAAAAATGCATAGGTAGAGGTTACCTTCAGTGCATGTCAAAACTATAAGTAGATTTGCACATTTAAATATTCATTTTAACTTTGTTAATAGAATAACTTGGCTCTGCCCCTTTTTACCTCCCAAGCCTCCCCATTAGTCATTAATGCCACCTATTACATTAAAGGACCAATAAAGGACTAGAAGAGCAGAGTAAGTAGGGTAGAATTCAACTTTTGCAGGAAAAGTCCAGATTAACATCCAATTTCAGCTGCCTGTATTTCTATATTTACTGAATGTTTTCATATTAGGCTACTATAAGCAATAGAAATTCCTATAAGCAGGTCAGCTCCACTATGTCCTGCATAAATTCTTAATATTGCCACCACAGAGGATCCATTTCAAGAAAGACTGCTGTGTCAGTGACATTTTAGTCTTCTATATTTTCTAGTTAAACCTGTATCATACAACAGTTTTATAGCAAGGTGATGTGTGGTACAGCAGGCTTTTTTAGTTACCTGCTTACCTTACCTTACTGCTTATCTGCTCAGTGTAGTGGTTTTGCACAGAGAAGCCCAGATCCTGCTTTTCTCAGGTACCTCTTCGGTGTTCCTGGCCTCTACCTCTTGTTAAGTGCCCCCACAGCAAGCAGCTTTCTCTTGAAAGCATTCAGAGCAGCTCATGAGCTGCTGGACTGCTTTCAGAAGCGTTGCAAAGGGAAACCCCCCCCCCCCCCCCCCCCGCTGCTCGTCGGTGTCTCTCTGGCTTACAGTTTGCTCAGTTTGTCCAAGAAATGATCCGATGGTGCCGTCGACTGGTCACAGATACGATCAAAGAGTAGATCGGCTTTGATTGCCTCTATGACCTTGGAGGACCGGAGCAACATCATGACATCACTTCAGGTCCTGGGTGGAAGTAAACATTTTTTTTTAAAGCAAAAGATCAAAAAAAAGTTTTTGTTTTTCTTTGATCTTTTGCTTTTAAAAAGGTAAAGAAGAGCTTTGGGGTCTTTTTGACCCCAGATCTCTCCCTAAAGAGGGCCTGTCATCCTTATTTCTATTACAAGGGGTGTTTACGTTACTTGTATTAGGAATAAAAGTGATCAAAAAAAAAAAAAATTAAAGGGACGGTGTAAAAATATAAAATAAAATTTAATGTGCTCCCATCCCTCCGTGCTTACGCACAGAAGTGAACGCATACCTAAGTTACACACGTATATGTAAACTGTGTTCGCACCACACCTGTGAGGTATCGCTGCAAATGTTTGAGCGGGAGCAATAATTCTAGTGCTAGACCTCCTTTGTAACTCTAAACCTGTAAATGCGTAACGTCGCTTATTGAGATTTTTAAGTACCATAGTTTGTCGTCATTCCACGAGCGCGCTGTGACATGTTAGGTGTCTATTTACTTTGTGTAACATCATCTGTATATTATATTATACACTATATATATATATATATATATATATATATATATATATATATATATATATATATATCACTGCCTTGCTAAAGAAGCTAAGGGTAAAGGTGATGGACTGGCCAAACATGTCCCCAGAGCTAAACCCTATTGAGCATCTGTGGGGCATCCTCAAACGGAAGGTGGAGGAGCGCAAGGTCTCTAACATCTACCAGCTACGTGATGTCGTCATGGAGCAGTGGAAGAGGACTCCAGTGGCAACCTGTGAAGCTCTGGTGAACTCCATGCCCAAGAGGGTTAAGGCAGTGCTGGAAAATAATAGTGGCCACACAAAATATTGACACTTTGGGCCCAATTTGGACATTTTCACCTAGGAGTGTACTCACTTTTGTTGCCAGCGGTTTAGACATTAATGGCTGTGTGTTGAGTTATTTTGAGGGGACAACAAATGTACACTGTTATACAAGCTGTACACTCAATACTTTACATTGCAGCAAAGTGTAATTTCTTCAGTGTTGTCACATGAAAAGCTAGAATAAATTATTTACAAAAATGTGAGGGATGTACTCACTTTTGTGAGATACTGTACTTTCATCAGAGTAGTTCAGTGTCACCATACACTGCACTACTCTGAGGCGATTAGGGATGTTTTGTTTTTTTACACTGTGAGTGCTGTTGCAGAGATGATCACTGTAACAGCAATGTTTTGAACTGTCATGAATGGGTTACATTTATAACAGCTGTGATTTACTATTATGTGCTGTGCTTGGCCCATATCTATCACATGGTACAGGGTGCTGTGATTGGCTCAGGTTCCATTTGATAGCTGTGGGCCAGTCACAGCATCACTATAGGCTATACAGCTGTTATGAATGAAATTCCCTCATAACAGCTTTGTTGATAGCAATCACATGATCCCCTGGCCGATCAACGCAGTCAGGTAGCAGGAGCCTGGTGTGGTGGGCACAATGGTTATGGGAGTGGCACACTGCATGCTTCTAGCTGGGAAGAGGCAGGATCAGGTACATGTACCTGATCCTGCCTGCCCGTGTGGCCCTGCCACAGTAAATGTGCTGTGGCTAGGCGCAAGTGGTTAGATTCAACTCCAAACAAAAATAGTGTCTGTATCCCAATGGAGAAGACTGAGATTGGGAAGGAAATCTCCCTATTGGGGACACATACACCAAACCTCCGAACTCTACAAGAAAACCTGTTATTCTGCTGACTGGGTCCCCATGGGGGGGGGGGGGGGGATTTCCCATCACTTCCTGTTTTATCAGATGACCATACAAGTTGACAGAAGTTCTAATCCTTCTCTACCCAAATCGAAAACATTAGTGCTGGCCTTTAAATGTTTGCAGCAGTTTTGCAGGAAATGTATTTAGTGCAGACATGCTGATTTTCTTTATAATGTAGACTGATGCAAGTTACTGTTAAATAGGGATGAGCTTCGAGTTTGAGTCGAACCCATGTTCGACTCGAACATTGCCTGTTCGATTGTTCGTTGAATTGCGAATGCTATTGGCCGTTCGTGCCAAATTCGAGTGGCAATCACGGGCCATAATTCACTGCGGCATCGCAGTGCATTGCTGGCTGATGATTGGTCAAGCATGCACTATGACCCGCATGCTTAGCCAATCACAGCGCCGTCTGTACAGAGAGCGGTAATTGGCCAAAGCCAGGGTGGCTTTGGCCAATTATGGCTCAGGGGGTTTAGTACATGCCCCACACTATATAGGGCCACCTGCGTGGTGGCCTTATATAGAGAGATAGACAGAGAGACAGTGTAATTTGATTTAAGTTAGATAGAGTAGGCAGGCGAGTCAGTTAGCTGCACCTACAGTGTATTGTGTATATATATGCATCCTAGGTGTTGTGTGTATATATATATATATATACACACTGTATTCAGTTTAGCTAGATCCGTTGCTGTTATTCTCTTCCTAATATACTGACAGGCAGGCAGGTGTTTTTACAGTATTTACTGTATTTACAGTTAGTGTACTGTGTCCTTTGCACACTGTGTACCTAAAGCTACCTGAAGAAAATTGCTGGTATTCTTCTGATCCTAATAATACCACAGGCAGGCAGCTGCAGTATTTACAGTTAGTGTACTGTGTCCTCTGCACAGTGTGCACCTAAAGCTACCTGAAGACAATTGCTGGTGTTCTGAACCTATTAATACCACAGGCAGGCAGCTGCAGTATTTACAGTTAGTATACTGTGTCCTCTGCACAGTGTGCGCCTAAAGCTACCTAAAGACAATTGCTGTTGTTCTGATCTTATTAATACCACAGGCAGGCAGCTGCAGTATTTACAGTTAGTGTACTGTGTCCTCTGCACAGTGTGCACCTAAAGCTTCCTGAAGACAATTGCTGTTGTTCTGATCCTATTAATACCACAGGCAGGCAGCTGCAGTATTTACATTTAGTGTACTGTGTCCTCTGCACAGTGTGCACCTAAAGCTACCTAAAGACAATTGCTGGCGTTCTTCTGCTCCTATTAGTACCACAGACAGGCAGCTGCAGTATTTACAGTTAGTGTACTGTGTCCTCTGCACAGTGTGCACCTAAAGCTACCTGAAGACAATTGCTGTTGTTCTGATCCTATTAATACCACAGGCAGGCAGCTGCAGTATTTACAGTTAGTGTACTGTGTCCTCTGCACAGTGTGCACCTAAAGCTACCTGAAGACAATTGCTGGTGTTCTCATACTAATAATACTACAGGCAAGCAGTTGATTCTGCTAGCTGCAGTATAATCAGTATATATATATATATATATACATCCCAGCTTTGTGCAGCTACATCTCACTGCAGGCCATTAGTATATCTGGAAGGCCAACAAGGAGAGGCAGACAGTCACAAGCCAATAAAAGAGGGCAAGCAGGCTCTGTGTCTAGAGGCAACTGTGCTGGTCGTGGACACGGTGCATCCTCATCAGCACGTGGCCATGGGACACGCTTGTCCTTTTTTTCAGCAGCTGGCCGTGTTGTGCCGCAACATGCCAAAGACTTGGTAGAGTGGATGACCAAGCCGTCCTCATCCTCCTCATCCTCTCTCACCCAGGCTCAGGGTACTCTGTCTGGCAAAGCAGCTGCCAACGCAGCCTCTTCCCTCGGCTCAATGGCATCAGTCATTCCTTCCCTATCCCCACCATGGAGGATGCCCAGCATTTTGAAGGCTCTGATGATGGTACCCAGCTAGAGGAAGGCAGTAACGTGAGTCCAGAGAGAAGGGGTTCCCAAGAAGGACAGCAATCTGGCAGTCATGTTCCCCCTGATGCAGCATACTGCCAGCTTTGCTCCAGTGATGAGGAGGGAGGGGATGATGAGGAAGTCACTGACTCCATGTGGGTGTCTGATAGGAGAGAGGAGGAGGCACATCTCCAATGAGGCATGATGCCCTCCAGGTGCCAGCTTAAGGGCAGCACACTGACTGCATCACACCGCAGAGCTCCGCATGTGCAGGCCGCTGCTGTTTCTGCGTGTTATTCCAAAAGTTCTTTGGTGTGGGCCTTTTTTGAGACAAGTGCATCAGATCTCACCGCTGCTATTTGCAACATATGTCTCAAGCGTATCTCGCGTGGCCAAAACATAACCCGCTTGGGCACCACATGCTTGACCAGACATATGTCGACCTGCCATGCAGTTCGTTGGCAAGCGTACCTAAAAGACCCACGCCAAAGAACAAAGCGGACCTCTCCTTCCTCCTCATCAGCTGGGATCTCCAATATACCTTCAGTCCTCTCTGAAACCTGCACTGAGAGGAATGAAGGTGTAAAAGTAGGTGTGTCACGGCCAAGTACTTGCGGGCAATCTGCTATCAGTACACCGACGTCAGATTGTACCAGGCAAATTTCCCTGCCCCAACTGCTGCACCGCCGAAAGAAGTTCGCTCCCAGCCATCCACATGCCCAGCAGTTGAATGCTAGCTTGGCTAAATTGCTAGCACTTCAACTGCTGCCTTTTCATTTGATAGATTCTGCCCCCTTTCGTGAGTTTGTGGAATGTGCGGTTCCTCAGTGGCAGGTTCCCAAACGCCACTTTTTCTCACGGAAGGTGATTCCTGCTCTCTACCGGCATGTGGAAGGCAATGTCTTGGCCTCGCTGGACAGGGCGGTCAGCGATAAGGTGCATATTACTGCTGACTCATGGTCCAGCAGGCATGGACAGGGACGTTACCTATCTTTCACTGCGCATTGGGTGACTCTTCTGGCAGCTGGGAAGGATGCAGGACAGGGTGCAGTAGTGTTGGAGGTTGTTCCGCCACCACGCCTCCAAAATTCTTCTAGTGGTGATTCTGCCACACCTCTCTCTTCCACCCTCTCCACTTCTTCTTCCTCCATGGCCTCTTCCTATGCTGATTTGTCCTCGGAACCAGCGGTGCTCCATAGGCGTTCAAGGGGCTATGCAAGCATGCAGGCAAAAAGATGTCATGCGGTGCTTGAGCTGGTGTGCTTGGGGGACAGGAGCCACACTGGGGCAAAGATCCTGTCAGCTCTGCAGGGGCAGGTTCAGAGGTGATTGACGCCATGCCAGCTTAAGCCAGGAATGGTGGTTTGCGACAATGGCACCAACCTCCTCTCCGCCCTCTGACAGGGACAACTGACCCATGTGCCCTGTTTGGCTCACATCCTTAACTTGGTGGTGCAGCAGTTCTTGAGCAGGTACCCGGGCTTACAGGATGTCCTGAGGCAGGCCAGGAAAGTCTGTGTGCATTTCTGCAGGTCATATAATGTCAGTGCTCGGCTGGCTGACCTCCAAAAGGAATTTAACCTACCCAAGAACCGCCTAATCTGTGACATGCCCACCAGGTGGAACTCAACGTTGGCCATGCTGCAGCGGCTGCACATGCAGCAGAGGGCCATCAATGAGTACCTATGCGACTATGGCACCAGGACAGGGTCAGGGGACCTTGTTTTTTTTTTCCCACGCCAGTGGGCTATGATCAGGGATGCATGCACTACCCTGTCACCATTAGAGGAGGCCACGAGGATGGTGAGCAGTGACAGTGCAGGGATAGCCAACATGCAGGGATAGCTCTTTTGGAGGCCAATAATACATACAATGCCAATTTGTTCAAGGGTTTTCCCAAACAGGGGACTGGGAGGCCTAGAAGGAGATGAACTGGATCCAACGGAACCTGGGAAATCAAGAATCCGCTGGAGCATGGACACAACCATGGACCAAAAAGGAGCTATCAAATCGCACTGCCAGAAAATTTTATAATGGGAACCTCTGATCCTTCCGCATCTCCAGCATAAAGGAGAAAGGGAAGCATCATAACGGTGAATAACCTCAGGGGTCCTATACCAAAAAAGAAGCACCTTATAAGCTGTCTCTCTTTGCGCCACACATTGGGATATTTTGGATGTTGAGGTCCAAATTTTAGCCCATTGGGATGGGGAGATTTGTTGTTGTGTCAAAAGTGACCATTTACTCATATATGTGTGGGGCTCCACGGAGAGTGGAAGGTTCTCTTGCAGAAGGCTATATATGCCAGATATCAGTCGTGGTTGGTATGGACCCTGAGAGCAAAGAACTTTGAAGTGTGTAGGTTTGGTCAAAGTAAGAGAGGGTGAGAGGGATGCTAGATAATGTGTTATTTGGAGGTATGAAAAGAACAGCTGGTTTGGAATTTGGTTTTTTGTTTGTAAGTCCTGGAAGGAGTAAAGTTTTCGGGTGACAGGGTGCACAAAATGTCTGATCTGAAACAAACCCACCTTGGCCCATGGGAACATCCGGGAGTGTGAGAGGCTATCAGGTAGAAGGGGGTTAAATAGCACATTGGAGAGAGGTGGGCAGGAGGAAGCCAATGAGTACTTGGTATAGCAGGATCGCCAGATCCTGAGTGAGAACAGCATGGGTCCCAGGCAGAGATCGTGGAGCTTGGGGTCAGTAAATAATGCAGGAGACCACACCAGGGAACAGGGGTGGGTCGGGAACAACGAACCCATCTCTATCTCCGTCCACCTATTTGGGGGATACAAGCTTGCCCAGGACACCACCGCACAGAGGTGGGAAGCCAAATAGTACTTATGGATGTCCGGTGCTCCCATACCTCCCTGCCCCCTGGGGGAAAAAATGACCGAGCTGGCTACTCTATGGGCCCCATCCCTCCATATAAAATTGAGGAACCATCTTCTAAGGAGTTTCAATTGGGCCATTGGGATAGGAACAGGAAGTATAACAATAACAATATATAACAACTTGGGCATCACTGACATCTTCAGAACATTTATCCTGCCTATCCAAGATATCGGTAGGGGATTCCATCTATTTAACATATCTTTGATAGATTTAAATAAGGGGACGTAGTTGGCTGAATGAAGGGTAGTTCAAGGGATCATTTACAGTCCGAAGAAACCCATGGACTTGTACGTGGCTCGGAGGAAGTGGCTGCGGATCTTGTCGTCCTTAGTGACCCAGAGGATTCTGGACCGAATGCCTCAGCAAACCTACGCTGCATGGCCTCCCTGATCCTGCAAAGCCTGCGGAAGGATCCTCATATTCGTGGTATCAAGAGGAGGGATCATTACTGGCTGGCAACCCTCCTTGATCCACGTTACAAGGGTAAGGTTGCAGACCTTATCTTGCCATCGCAGAGTGAGCAGAGGATGAAACATCTTCGGGAGGCCTTGTAGAAAGGTTTGTGCAACGCGTTTCCAGAGCCTGGGAGGTTACAATTTCCTGGTCCTCCTGGACAACGTGTTGCTGAGGCTTCGGTCAGTCACAGAAGGAGCGGTGGAGAAGGGGGCCGTCTGACCGGTGCGTTCAGACAATTTTTTAGTCTGCTGCCCCAATGTATGATCGGTTCCAGCAACCATCGCCAGCGTCTGATTCACATGGTGCAGGATTACCTAGGGGCAAGATCAGACTTGGACACCTTTCCCACCAAAAATCCCCTGGGTTACTGGGTCTTGAGGATCGATCACTGGCCAGAGCTTGCACAGTATGAAATTGAGCTACTGGCCTGTCCTGCATCCAGCGTTCTTTCGGAACGCACATTCAGTACTGCTGGAGGCTTTGTAACCGATCACAGGGTGCGCCTGTCCTCCGAATCAGTAGAATGGCTGACCTTCATAAAAATGAATCAGTCTTGGATCACCAGCTACCAAGCACCTGATGCTGATGTAACTGAATAATTTTTTTTTAATGTGAGATCCCTTCAAGACTGCCTATGCTGATGCTGAGTGACTATCCTGTTATGCTTAGTGACAATCCTCTTCCTCCTCAATTTTCATGCTGATAGCTTGTAAGAACATTTTTGGTTCTGGGCACCGTCACCAGTGGCTAAGGCCCAATTTTTCTGCCCCTGTTTAACAGGGGTGTGTAATTACAATTTTTAATGCAATACTTTGCAGCAGGCTCATTCCTGCGCTCCAACTAGAGTATCTGTGAGGGGTTGCAGTGTTGTGGCACCGGCACCAGTGCCCAAGGCCCAATTTTTCAGCCCCTGTTTAACAGGGGCGTATAATTACAATTTTTGATGCAATACTTTGCAGCAGGGCTCATTCCTGCGCTCCAACTATAGTATCTGTGAGGAGTTGCAGTGTTGTGGCAGCAGTGGCTAATGCCCAATTTTTCTGCCCCTGTTCAACAGGGGCATGTAATTACAATTTTTGATGCAATACTTTGCAGCAGGGCTCATTCCTGCGCTCCAACTAGAGTATCTGTGAGGGGTTGCAGTGTTGTGGCACCAGCACCAGTGCCCAAGGCCCAATTTTTCAGCCCCTGTTTAACAGGAGGGTATAATTACAATTTTTGATGCAATACTTTGCAGCAGGGCTCATTCCTGAGCTCCAACTAGAGTATCTGTGAGGGGTTGCAGTGTTGTGGCACCAGTGCCCAAGGCCCAATTTTTCAGCTCCTGTTTAACAGGAGCGTATAATTACAATTTTTGATGCAATACTTTGCAGCAGGGCTCATTCCTGCGCTCCAACTATAGTATCTGTGAGGGGTTGCAGTGTTGTGGCAGCAGTGGCTAAGGCCCAATTTTTCTGTCCCTGTTTAACAGGGGCATGTAATTACAATTTTTGATGCAATACTTTGCAGCAGGGCTCATTCCTGCGCTCCAACTAGAGTATCTGTGAGGGGTTGCAGTGTTGTGGCACCAGCACCAGTGCCCAAGGCCCAATTTTTCAGCCCCTGTTTAACAGGAGGGTATAATTACAATTTTTGATGCAATACTTTGCAGCAGGGCTCATTCCTGTGCTCCAACTAGAGTATCTGTGAGGGGTTGCAGTGTTGTGGCACCAGTGCCCAAGGCCCAATTTTTCAGCCCCTGTTTAACAGGAGCGTATAATTACAATTTTTGATGCAATACTTTGCAGCAGGGCTCATTCCTGCGCTACAACTATAGTATCTGTGAGGGGTTGCAGTGTTGTGGCAGCAGTGGCTAAGGCCCAATTTTTCTGCCCCTGTTTAACAGGGGTGTGTAATTACAATTTTTGATGCAATACTTTGCAGCAGGGCTCATTCCTGCGCTCCAACTATAGCATCTGTGAGGGGTTGCAGTGTTGTGGCACCAGTGCCTAAGGCCCAATTTTTCTGCCCCTAGTCAAGAGGGACATGTAATTACAATTCTTGATCTAATATTTCACAGCAGGGCCCATTCCTGTGCCCACCAAGAGTATCTGTGAGGGCTTACAGTGTTGTGGCAACACCACCACCACCACCAAAGGCCCAATTTTTCTGCACCTGTTCAACAGGTGCATGTAATTACAATTCTTGATATAATATTTCACAGCAGAGCCCGTTTCAGCGCCCACCAAGAGTAACTGTGAGGACTTACAGTGTTGTGGCACCACCACCACCACCAAAGGCCCAATTTTTCTACCACTGTTCAACAATGGCATGTAATTACAATTTTTGATCTAATATTTCACAGCAGGGCCTGTTCCTGCACCCACCAAGAGTAACTGTGAGGGCTTACAGTGTTGGGGAAACACCAACACCTAAGGCCCCAATTTCTGCAGAGTATATAGGGCAGGCCCCCACTATCAAACATCCAACTTACAAACGACTTCTACTTACAGAAGGAGACAACAGGAAGTGTGATGAAATCTACCCCTAGGAAGGGAAATTCTCTCCTGTAAGAGTTAATATGGGAAAAACGTGTCTCCTCTCCACTGATGCTTTATCACCGATCCTTGTTTCACTAAAACCCCCAAAATTTTTAAAAAACATTTGTCATTGGGACAGAAAGTGAGGTGAAATCTTCTGAAGAGGTGCACAGACAGTAAAACAAATGTTACAGGGGTGATAACCCTTCCCCATGTTTTCCAAAAAGCTTAGAATAGATTTTTTGGCTGGAGCTACACTTTAAAAATGTACCAGTTCAAAATTACAGATTTTACTTAACAACAAACCTACAGTCCCTGTCTTGCCTGTATACTGCTGTTCAGAGTATATAGGGCCTGGGGGCCCCACGCCTTTCCTTTTTTTAATTTGGGTGCAAGGTTCCCCTTAATATCCATACAAGACCCAAAGGGCCTAGTAATGGACTGGGGGGGGGGGGGGGTACCCATGCCGTTTGTCTCACTGATTTTTATCCATATTGCCAGGACCCGACATTACATTAAAGCCGCAAGCAGTTTTAAATAACTTTTATTCCTTTACAAATGTAAAATTTGGGCAGGGACTGTTCTAAGCACGGGAAAAACGTGCCACTTTACAGGCATACTATAGACACCCCCCAGGTATGATATTTAAAGTAGGTAATGCTTTGAAACGTTTCGTCATATCCAACTTCAACTGAGGGCATGATCTCACAGCTTGACATCCAGGCTTTTATTGGTCCGTCGCTCGGCCCGCTTACCCTTCATGAGCCGCACGCTTCAACTAAAAAAGTGCACGCAAGTGGCATACCAGCACATAGAGGCAATCATAATGTGGCCAAGCGATCGGAGCATATACCCACATACTGCTTAAATGTAAATGATTGGATGTCACACCTCCACAGCGACCAGAAGTGACATCTGCGTGTCACAGCCAACTGGAGACTATCAGGAAGAAACAGCGTGACTGTGTAATACACACTAAAGCTCTCCTCTGCAGCGGACTGATGACTGGAGTGATTCACATTCTCTAACCTGGCCCGCATTGCTGATGACTCTCCTTTAAAGTGATAGAAGGATTATCTTTAAGGCCTGTGATATACTAAGCTCTGGTGAGTGTAACCCCATAGGGGAGTGTGCCTCACGTGGTGAAGATATGGGTGTTTGGTGCACGCTTTGACAACTATAGGATCACCTGCTATCCTCAGAGTTTGATTCACTGAATGTCATCACACCTTTATGTATACTGAGAAGTATATACCTGTTGGCCAGAAATTTGATGGACTGACACAAGCGTACCCCAGATGATGTCTTATTAAGATGAAACGCGTCGGTACAGGCTCTGCTGATGCCACGGCGATCTTTGATTTTACTTACATGCTTTTAATATCTCTAAAATGCGAGTGACCATTTTACTTATTTCAATAAATGTTTTATATGTAAATGGAATCACACTATGTGGCCCAATTTTTCTCCTATTTCCATATATAATACTGGGAGGAACTGCTTTTGATCTGTGGTCACTATACCTCTGGTGGATATCCATTGATGTCAAATACTGTGATGGACCTCTGTTTGATTGGTCTATATTGGAAGCCGTGTATGCTGATCCTCTCCCTGGGTGCGTTACACTAACAAGCTCTGTTGACTCATTAGACATATGGTGGTGGATTATCTACAGGTAACTAGCTCACAAGGATTCACTTTACAACAGCCACTTTATTTTTGAGTCAATTGATGGACTTTATTTGAATATGCACATGCACTGTTGGTTTATGTAAATTCACCATTATTGTTTGCATATTTTGAATGTATTTAATTTATGTTTTACACATTGTATGCACATATGCTATTTTTGTCCTTGGTTAGTAGTATTTCACTTCTATTATCTCAATTAGCACTGCACTATACCACTTTCTAACTTATACAGTGATTAGACTGGACTTTATGTTATTGCATTTTATATATATATATATATATATATATATATATATATATATATATATATATATATATATATATATATATATCAAATTCTAGCAGTGATCCTCAAGCCACGACAGACTATTGATTACCTTCTCACCTGCTCATATCTATGTTGCCAAGTTATCCAGACCCTAGACCACATGTTTCAAACACAAGGTCCGTGGGCCAAATCTGGCCCACCAGGCCATTTCATGTAGCCCTTACACCTCTCCTGCAGCTGCGTCACTCCACTGGTCTCCACCCCCCATACTTTGTATCAGCTGTTGAAAGCAGAAAGGATTACAGAACTTCTCCTACTGATCTGCAGCCCTCTCTCTCGTCTCCGTCTCCCCTGGTCTCAGCATTCAGCAGATTCTGTGTCAGAGAGGTTACCTGGTTGGGCGCCGGGGCGCGCCAGGGCGTGTTGGCGCTCGCGTTCCTGTCCGTGCTGGGGCGCGTGTCCCTGGGGGCGCCGGTGTGTCTGGGCTGGCCGGCCGTGGCGTGCAGGGTGGCGTCCGGGCGTTCGTGCGTACGCGCGTTCGCGCTAGCGCGCGTTCGCGTTAGCGCGCGTCCGCCTGTGGGCGTTGCTTTTGACGCGACCCGGTTCGGTGGGCGTGCACGCCGGTGTCGGGGGCGCGCTCGGGCGCGTGCGGGGGTGCGGCGCGCTTTGGCAAATCGGCGCGTGCACGTGCGCGGCGTTTTGGTGCCAATCGGCCTATTTGAGGCTTGCCTCCATGCTGACCCAGTGCTGCCTGATCAAACAGCTCTGTACCTTGTTCCGTGATCACCCTGTGTTCCTGTATCCTCGTTGTGCTTATCCGTTGTGACCCGGCTTACCCTTTGGACCTTCCTTGATTGCTGCCTGAACCCGACCCCGGCTTGTCTGACCTTGTTTCTGCCTTACCCTCTTGTACCGCTGCTGCCAGCCCGTTGCCAACCTCTGCCTGTGTGTGACCAGCCTGACCAGTTCCTGCCCAGCATCTGCTCTATCCAGTCTGAAGATCCACCGGTTGCTTGCCAGACCATTGTGCTCCAGGACTCTACTTCAGGCCCTCATACCACTCCGCATTCGTGGCCTCCTGTCTACTCTACCAGGGGCCCCGAATCGGATACGTAAGGGAGCATACCCTCTGCCCAAGTGGACTCACCTGTCTGGTAAGTGTGGGACCTGACAGTATCAGGCAGCCATGACTGAGTCCGGGCAGGGGGCCTCCCCCATAGATGAACTGTGCAGGCACCTAGCGGGCCTTACTCAAGCTGTTAAAAGTCTGCAAGAAGGCTACACAAGATTGGAAGGGCAGGTCCAGGCCCTCTCAGCCTCTCCTTCAGGAGCAGCGTCCAATCCGGCTTCGGCACCCTCTGTAGTGATGCTTCCACCAGAGCCCAGGGTACCTACACCCGAGAAGTTTTCTGGAGATCGCAGTAAGTTCCAGGCGTTCCGCAACGCATGCGAACTATATTTTGCCCTGCAACCCCATACGTTCTCCCTGGAAGCTACTAAAGTGGGGTTCGTCATATCCTTGCTGACTGGTGAACCTCAAACCTGGGCCCACCATCTACTGAAGCAAAAGGCTCAATCTCTTGACTCCGTGAGTGATTTCTTCCTAGCCATGTCTCAACTGTATGAGGACCCTCAGCTAACGGCAACGGCTGAAGCCACTTTGCATTCCCTCCAACAAGGTCGCAGAGCGGCTGAAGATTACGCCGTGGAGTTTAGGCGTTGGAGCTCCGACACGGAGTGGAATGACGCTGCTTTGCGTCACCAATATCGGCTGGGATTATCAGATCCCCTAAAGGATGAACTGGCACGAGTGGGGGTTCCCCAGACATTAGAGGAGCTCATCAATTTGTCAATCCAAATTGACCGTCGCCTCAGGGAAAGACGCTCTGAAAGATCCGTTGGTCATCCACGTCTCACCTGGATGTTGCCCAGGGTCCCTAGTGCCCCGCACCAAGCTCCATTGGTCTCATCTGCTTCCGCCCAGGAAGGCTCGGAACCTATGCAGTTGGGACTGCTCCGTCCCTCTCTGACTCCGGAGGAGAAGACACGAAGACGCACACTCAACCTGTGCTTGTACTGTGGAGAGCCCGGTCATTTTGCAAGAGCATGCCCCAATAAAAGACGTAAGTGTCTACCGTCCTCCTCATTGTGTGCACCTGTCCTACCTAGTGCCGGTAGCCATTTAACACTCTCCATTGTCTTACAGTTACCTGGAAGGAACATTCCAGTACCGGTCATCATTGATTCGGGGGCATGCAGTGGATTCATTGACCGGACCTTCGTTGAAACTCATCACATCCCCACTCAAACTAAAGCCCAAGGACTGGCAGTTTTTCTAGCAGACGGTTCCACCCTCCGTTCCGGACCCGTCACCCAAGAAACGGTTCCTCTTTTGGCCACCATTGGCCCGGAACATCAGGAACTATTACGCCTAGATGTCATCTCCTCTCCTCTCTTCCCAATTATCCTAGGAATACCTTGGCTACAGGCCCACAATCCTAGCATCAACTGGGCTACGGGCAAAGTTCAGTTTTCCTCTGAATATTGCAGACAAAACTGCTTACGGGGAATCCCATCAACCTCCTCCCAATGCCTGTGCATGGACTCTGAAACTAAACTCTACCAAGACCTTCCTGAACCTTACCGGGATTTCCTAGACGTGTTCAGTAAGAAGGGGGCAGAAACCCTTCCAGCACATAGATCCTATGACTGCCCAATAGAACTTCTACCGGGTACCGAAGTCCCTTTTGGTAGGATCTTTCCCCTAACTGAGCAGGAGCTGGGCACCTTGAAAACTTACATAGACGAAAACCTGAAGAAAGGGTTCATTCGTCCTTCCACGTCTCCAGCTGGGGCAGGCATCTTCTTCGTGGAAAAGAAAGATCACTCCCTACGTCCCTGCATTGATTACCGGGAGCTTAACAAAATTACCATAAAAAACAGATACCCGCTACCCTTGGTTCCTGAGCTATTTCAGAGGTTAGGATCTGCTACCGTGTTTACTAAACTAGACCTCCGTGGAGCCTATAACCTGATCCGTATAAGAGAAGGAGACGAGTGGAAGACAGCTTTTCGTACTCGATTTGGTCATTATGAGTACCTTGTCATGCCTTTTGGTCTGTGCAACGCACCGGCAACATTCCAGCATTTTGTCAATGACGTCTTTCATGATTTACTGGATTTATATGTCATCGTTTACCTGGATGATATCTTGGTCTTCTCCGCCTCCCTGATGGAGCACCGCAAACACGTACGAACCGTACTCTCCCGGCTAAGACAGCATGGGCTTTACGCCAAACTTGAGAAGTGCGAATTTGAGCTCCAATCCATCCTGTTCTTGGGTTTAATCATCTCTCCTGATGGCATTAGAATGGATCCTCAGGAAGTATCCGCTATTCTGGAGTGGCCTGCACCGACTGACAAAAAAGGAGTACAACGTTTTATTGGCTTCGCCAACTTCTACAGAAAGTTCATCAAGGGATTTTCTTCAATCATAGCTCCCATTACGGAACTTATTAAACAAGGATGCCGGTTCCACTGGACCCCTAAAGCACAAGAGGCCTTTGAAAGACTCAAAGCGTTGTTCACCTCAGCCACTATTCTTAAGCATCCCAATCCTGCCTTGCCTTTCGTCCTGGAAGTGGATGCTTCCGAAGTTGCAGTCGGAGCTGTACTGTCTCAGAGACAGGGTGCCAAAGCACTCCTGTACCCAGTGGGATTCTTCTCACGTAAGCTCTCTCCTTCCGAGAAAAATTATGACGTGGGTGATCGGGAACTTCTGGCCATCAAGGCAGCTCTGGAGGAATGGCGTTATCTCCTGGAAGGTGCAGCACATCCCATCTTGGTCTACACAGACCATAAAAACTTAGAATATCTAAGAACGGCCAAGAGATTAAAACCCCGGCAGGCCAGATGGGCACTTTTTTTTTCTCGATTTATTTTTCATATTACGTACAGACCTGGATCCAAGAATGTCAAATCCGACGCCCTTTCCCGAATGTTTCTCGACTCTGAAAGAACCCTGTCCCCAGACACCATTCTCCCTTCTGGAAATTTCCTAGTTCTACAGGAAGACATAATTTCTCAAATCAGGCGAGCCTCCTCGAGAATGCCCCCACCTGCTGAAGCCTGTGCCAAGGATGGACTACTCTGGTTCAAGAATAGGATTGTGGTCCCTGAGGAGCTGAAAGCACGAGTACTAAGCTTGTGCCATGACCACAAACTTGCTGGTCACTTCGGCACACGGAAAACAATTGACCTTGTCCAACGCTCCTTCTGGTGGCCTCATCTTACCAAGGATTGTAAGGCATATGTGGAGTCCTGTGATACATGTGCCAGAAATAAGACTAGCCGGTCAAGAGCATGGGGCCTACTGAAGCCATTACCAGTCCCAGAGAGACCTTGGGCCATGATTTCTATGGACTTCATCGTTGAGCTCCCACCATCAGAGGGTTTTTCGTCCATTTTTGTTGTAGTAGACAGGTTGTCTAAAATGGCCCATTTTCTCCCCATGAAGGGCACCCCCTCAGCCATGGAGACCGCCTCTATCTTCATCAAAGAAATCGTCAGACTACATGGAGTCCCAACCAATATAGTCTCAGACAGAGGCGTCCAGTTCACCTCCAGATTCTGGAGATCCCTTTGTGGTGCCCTTGAGATCGAGTTGTCCTTTTCCTCAGCCTACCACCCTCAGTCCAATGGACAAACCGAGAGGACGAACCAAACCTTGGAGCAATACATCCGCTGTTTTTCAGCTTTTTCCCAAGATGACTGGGCCTCCCTGCTTCCCATCGCAGAGTTTTCATATAATAACTCATTACACTCAGCGACTAATCAGTCTCCGTTCTATGCCAATTACGGTTTCCACCCATCCTTCTTACCTGGAGCATTTCCTGAATGCCCTGTTCCTGCAGTATCTGAGACCTTGAATTTTTTCTCCAACAACAATAAATTGCTACAGGAAACCATGACCAAGGCTCAGGAAGACTACAAGAAGATCTTTGATAGAAAGAGACGGGGAGAACTTGTGCTAGAACCTGGCAATTCTGTCTGGCTGTCCACCGCAAACCTCAAGTTAGCTTGTCCATCCAGGAAACTGGGTCCCAAATACCTGGGTCCTTTCTTGATCAAAAGGAAGATCAACAATGTGGCATTTGAATTGGACCTCCCTAATTCCCTGAGGATACATCCAGTATTCCACGTATCTCTCCTAAAACCGGTCACTCCTAATTTCTTTCCTGGTCGTTGCATTGGTCCACCCAAACCGATTAAGGTTGATGGCGAAGAGGAGTTTGAAGTGGAAGCAATTCTTGATTGCAGAAGAAGGCGCAATCAGGTACAATATCTGGTAAAATGGAGGGGCTATGGTCCCGAAGATAATTCGTGGGAACCAGAAAGCAATTTACATGCTAACGAACTTCTACAATCCTTCAAAACCTCTCATCCCGCAAAGATGGCCCAGCTGGGCATCCGGAGTCTGCCCTTGAGGAGGGGGCACTGTCAGAGAGGTTACCTGGTTGGGCGCCGGGGCGCGCCGGGGCGTGTTGGCGCTCGCTTTCCTGTCCGTGCTGGGGCGCGTGTCCCTGGGGGCGCCGGTGTGTCTGGGCTGGCCGGCCGTGGCGTGCAGGGTGGCGTCCGAGCGTTCGTGCGTACGCGCGTTCGCGTTAGCGCGCGTCCGCCTGTGGGCGTTGCTTTTGACGCGACCCGGTTCGGTGGGCGTGCACGCCGGTGTCGGGGGCGCGCTCGGGCGCGTGCGGGGGCGCGGCGCGCTTTGGCGAATCGGCGCGTGCACGTGCGCGGCGTTTTGGCGCCAATTGGCCTATTTGAGGCTTGCCTCCATGCTGACCCAGTGCTGCCTGATCAAACAGCTCTGTACCTTGTTCCGTGATCACCCTGTGTTCCTGTATCCTCGTTGTGCTTATCCGTTGTGACCCGGCTTACCCTTTGGACCTTCCTTGATTGCTGCCTGAACCCGACCCCGGCTTGTCTGACCTTGTTTCTGCCTTACCCTCTTGTACCGCTGCTGCCAGCCCGTTGCCAACCTCTGCCTGTGTGTGACCAGCCTGACCAGTTCCTGCCCAGCATCTGCTCTATCCAGTCTGAAGATCCACCGGTTGCTTGCCAGACCATTGTGCTCCAGGACTCTACTTCAGGCCCTCATACCACTCCGCATTCGTGGCCTCCTGTCTACTCTACCAGGGGCCCCGAATTGGATACGTAAGGGAGCCTACCCTCTGCCCAAGTGGACTCACCTGTCTGGTAAGTGTGGGACCTGACACTCTGGCAGCTAACTTCAGCCCTCCTCTGGTCCTTTCTGATTCACAGATGTGCCCCTCAGCTTTCTCCTGGCAGCAGCACCAGGTAAGGGGGGTGCACTGTGATGTAAGGGAGGGCAGGTGTTCTTGACATATGATGTAAGGGGGTGGTTGGTGCTCTGAACATCTAGTCTTACAGATACAACCGGCCCTTTGAGGGCAACCATAATGCTGAAGTGGCCCACAATGAAATTGAGTTTGGACACCCCTGCTCAATAGAAACATGATAATTTTTTAACTGCTTTAAAGGAGATTAAGTTGGCTACCGGTGCTGATTTCTCAAAAATGTCAGTTGCTTGTTTGTAATATCGATCCAAAGGCTTCAGTACTTGCTGAGTCACTTATCTTGAACTTATATTGAAGGAGGCTGATCAGTAGGTCTACCAGTGGCAGCTGGTGCTCCATTTTTTTGGAGAGGGGGGCCCAAACAAAGCCCCAATCCCCCCCCCATCACTCGTCCCCGATAGGGCCTTCAGACAGACAGATCGATAGATAGACAGAGACATAGACAAATAGATCGATAGATAGACAGACAGATCGATAGATAGATAGATAGATAGATAGATAGATAGATAGATAGATAGACCTGGTGAAGGTGAGAATATACTGTAAACCAGGGATATGCAATTAGTGGACCTCCAGCTGTTGCAAAACTACAAGTCCCATCATGCCTCTGCCTTTGGGTGTCATGCTTGTGGCTGTCAGAGTCTTGCTATGCCTCATGGGACTTGTAGTTCTTCAACAGCTGGAGGTACGCTAATTGCATATCCCTGCTGTAAAACATAGCTGTAGCAGGACACAGTGCTAGGACCCCTCATGGTATACAGGAGATGTGTAATGAATTGCTCCAGCAGATTGTCAGGTGAATGGCTGGAGGTTGATTCCCAGGCAGAGAAGGAACAGGGCACCCTCCACCTTCAGTCCAATCACAGGATGAGAAGGTGGACAGCAGTACAAGGTGTTGCTGTATATGGATGTACAGACACTCAGAGTGTCAGATCACATTACCTGGCTTCTTCATTCACGGAGTCGATTTCACGTTGACACAGAAACCTGAAGTGATGTCACTACCCGGGAAAAGCACGGCAGTGCCAATCAACAGAAAGACATCAGAAGAATGACACGTAAGGGAGTGTAGAGGCGCCTAGCTTTGCGCTACAAAGCATCACAAAACCCCGAAAATGAAGTGTCTCGCCTCCAATCACGTGATTGCATTGGTGTCACGCTTCTCATACTTCTCATTCTCTTTAAGGACTTTTTTTTGTGACTAGCTTTGGGGGGTGGTGCTCATGTGCCCCCTATAAAAACGGGCTGCCACTGAGGTCTACTACCTCTCCTGGTAATTTATTGACTGCCTGCTTGTTACTTTATGACCTAGAGACAGCCAAGGCTAGAGGTATACTTCCAGTTCCCCCTCTGAGCCAACTGTCTTGTGCCACCCCCTTCTATACCAGTCCTCTGACTTACTTTAGTATCCCACTAACAGGATCAAACATTTTAGTCACACATAGCCAAAGATACACTTTGCCCATTTTGTATCAGTACACCTAGATCCACCATGGAAGACAAAAGGAGACTGTCACCATACTCAGCCAGCAGGTTGGTTCTAGGTGTTTAGGCTCAGAGTGGTTTGGGTGTACATACCTAGAACATTATTCCACCAAAAAAAATATCCAAGCAATGCACGTACAGCAACAATAACAATCCAGCTGCATTGCACAGATAGGCAGGGTGGCTGTCTGGAACCTTTCATACATAGTTACATATAGTTACATAGTAGGTGAGGTCGAAAAAAGACACAAGTCCATCAACATGGCCAGTCAGTAACATGATGTCTGGCTGATCTGCGACTCTAGGCCGTGACTTATGTTGGCTATGCAGAAATCCAGCTCTGCAGCCGGGAAGCTAGCATATTTCTCAGTACAGTTCCCTTTATAACAAATGTTTTTTTTCTGAGCAGTTTAAACAGTTCAATGCTAAGGATCCAGAATATGTCACAATGAGTACACACAATCCCTTACACTATGTTCTCTGCCGAAACTGATTATCAACAAAGAAATCAAATAAAAGCACAATGCTGAAATGGACAAGAAATAACTGCAGACTATACTAAGCAGAATTTGAATTCTGCAGTTAACACAGTTATTAAACCCTTACACAACCCAGCCCAATTGAAGGAAAAATAATAATATCCAAGACATTAAAGTGCATTTGAGCCCAAAAACAACAACAATAATTAAGTGGCAGCTTTAAAAAGCTATTTTTGCTCCTGATGCAGTGGTAAGACCTATAGTGTGGGTTACGTAGCTTTTGGACCTTCTAATTTTAACAACAATAATTAATATATTGCAACTTGCTAGTCCTAGACATGGTGACTGCATGAATTAGTTTTCTTTTTTGCGTGTTTTTAGTTTATTTTAACCTAATGCTCCTGCCAGTAACACATTTTCAGTCCTAGGGTGATATCAAACATTTACCCTAATGTATCAAAGCAATCGAAAGCAGATAGGACTATGGAACTCGGCCCTCTAATATTGTCCATAACATAGCTAATCAGCCTTTCCTCCCCTTCTTGTACATGTGCTTTTCATGATTTTATGCCAATAAAGGCATTTTGGATCTCAGCATTGGAGTGCAGCCATCCGGATTTCTTTTTCCTTGATAGCTAATCGATGCGTTCTAGTCCTCAAAAAACAATAGAATTGATAACAGTATCTGTAAAGGCAGAAAGCACAGGAAATGAAAAGCTCACAAGATTTCCAGCAAGTATTTTATTTTATTTTTTTTTTACTTTCAATGGTATATTTACAAACTTAAAGTGCACCAACAAAAGAAGTTAAAGGATAACTAAACCTTCTTATTTTTTTTTTAATAACATACATGTCATATTTACCTCCTTTGTGCAGTGGGTTTTGCACAGAGTGGCCCCTCCTTTTCTTGTGTGCCTCGTTGGAGAAGCGCTCTCCCTCGGGGCACGTGGGCATGCTCCCGTATCCTGCTGCTGCATCTATTGACACAGACAGCAGGACTCAGCCCCGCCCCCCAGCTCTCGCATCAATGGATTTGATTGACAGCAGTGGGAGTCAATGGCTGAGCTGCTATCAATCTATCCAATCAGGTTTCAAGACACCGGCTGGAGTTGGTGTGCTGGTTCTCGGCGCTGGAAAGACCGGGCTCATGTAAGTAAAAAAAGGGAGGTGCTGCACTATAGAAGGTTTTTTACCTTATTACCTTATTACATTGAATGCATTAAGGTGAAAAACTATGAGGGTTTACAACCCCTTTAATTATTATGACTTGATAACTAAAGCAAAACTAAACTTTCAGTCCAGTTACTGTGTGACGAACAAGCCTCATAAAATAAACAAAAAACTTACTTTAACTTTCCTGACTGTGCCAAATCCTCTTTTGTGTCTAACATGTTCCACCCTTCCAGACACTGCAGCTCACAATGGGAGGGTTCCCCAATAGCTGCAGTGCTGCCAATCCAGAAATCTTTGGGCAGGACTACAGTCTTGTGAATCTGCAGAGACACTACTCATAGCAATGCCACCCTGCAAGATTCTCTCTTCCCATTGTTGTGCAAACAGGCTCTGGCTACTTGAGAGTGGCAACTCTGCTCTGAACTTAAGAGCAGTGCAGAATCATTGCCACCACATCAGGTAAAGCTACATTAGGTCGACTTCACTGACAGGCTCAACAGGTATTTGTGGGACTTTGCAGGAGGACTAAGAGATTATGTAAATGCAGTTGCACGTATTACTAAATGCTACAGCACATATTGCTTTTATTGGTAGATGATAGTTTTACTTATAAAAAAAATACTTTGCTAGCAGGTGCTGTTTTTTTTTGGTAGATGAATATTTGCATGTTTTTTTTCTGCATGTACATCACTTGCATAACAAGCGCAAGGTACACATGGGGGATTGGATCCAGGTGTGGGGACAATGTAACTCCAGGGCGCATGTGCAGGAGGTACATTATCAATGGTTGAAGAAAGAAGGCCCCGGAATGGAGAAAGACTAGGAGAAAATAGCAAGGGAGTACGGACCTTGCATTGCTGGAGGACAAACTAGAAGTTAAATCTCCCAGCACCAAAAGTTTGGAGGACCCACTGAGCTTAGCTCATTATTTGTACAATGGTGAACATTTTTTTTTCAATTATGATTAAAACCATAGCAAATATAAATAACATTTGTGCATGAATAACATCTTTTTAAAATAGGGACATTGGGCATAATAAAGAAGGCAAACTAAGTGGGCCTAATCAGAATGGACAATTTAGGATCTCTGTCAGTCAGCCAAAACTCTGCAGTAGGGGGTGATGTAATGTGCCTGCAGAAAAATTACACCAACAACTTTTTGATAAACATGTAGACAGGTGCAGTCTATTTTCTCCACTGCAGATGGTGCTGAACTGCGGAGGCAGAGGAAGTTGAGGGAAACATGATTCCTTTATGGTTTCCTGGGTTACTGGGACAGTGATCCAGTTGGATGCTGGCAGCCCATGTGGCTCTGACAGCCATCGTAAGTCAGGCAGAGTCTATTTAAGACCCTGGCTCCTGGGATTTTGCGTATGGATAGTATAGGGAAGAGGTCACTTATCTGACAAGGAGAGTGAATAGCTGTAGGGAGAGGTTCAAGATGAGTAGGGAAAGGATAGGGACATGCAATCCTTTCTGGAAACCTCCCACTTGGGTCTGAATCAGCCAGGCCTCATTATTGCCCTCAAGACAGATGAAGTTGGCACCTCCAGACCTGTTCTGTTAAACTCTGCTGCCAAATCCCGAGCGTGTTCCCGGTTGGGTGACTACCCACTGGGCGTTTTTTTGTATATTGCTGAACTCTACATCTTTAATACAAGTTCTTTTTCTGCACTGGACTGTGTGTGCTAACTGTCGCCGCACCATGCTGCACCCACACACAAACAGGACACAGGTCACATGACAGAGTATGAAGTATCACCAGTGGTCTATACCAGGAAAGGAGCCCTATGTTAGTTCTTTGTATAATAATGCACAAGGAGAACTGTCATAGTGCACAAGACTGCAGCATACTTACTCACTATTCTGTATCTATAAAGAAACTGCCTTGTTACCCTAGGACACGAAATGTGTTAGAACTTCAGAACACGTCGCCTCATCTTTATAACATGTTCTGTAGTCCACAGAGAGGATTGGAAACAATTCTAACTGATAACAGTGCGGCAAACACAGAGACCAGAGATTACTAAATATGAGGGCAGTTTTGCATACAGTGGGGAGGAGTAAGAAACTTGTTTGGGTTTTATTGTTACCCAAGTGTTTGTAGTGAGATTTGCCCTCACTTCATGCCTATGTTGTTATCAAGACAAGAAGCAAAGGAAAATTACCAACTAAAAAGACAGCAATAAAATGCTTACAGGGGATTCTATCTCTTCTCTATGCTACTAAAAGTAATGCGCAGCAAAGATTTCTGGAGGGGAGTGAAAAAAATATTTTACCAGGCATCACTAAGGGGGCTAGGGGAATTTATTAATGGGGAACTAAACCACTTGGGACGATTAGAGAGTTTTTGCCATAATGTTGAAGTAGGTTGAGCGCCCTAATCTTGATTGGCTGGGCTGGGATGACCTTACTTTGTCCTGGCAAAGAATCACTCCAGGTATGTACACTGTGTTGCCACTTGCACAGCTCAGTGTACATTTAGATGGTAGAAATGCCTACCTGTTTTTTTGTTTAAATGTACTGCCTCTTTAATGGGCAATTGCACTAAAAGTTCTGTTATCCTTTAAGGTTACGTGCACAATTTCTAAATAAAGACTTTAATTAAATATAGGCAATACCAAATAGAAAGTAGTACAAATCTTTAAATTCAAAGAATGAGAAAGGTAATCAATAATTCTCAAGCAGATACTCCACGTCTGTGATTGTAGTGATGGAGCTGTACGCCATTCATGAACTCATCTGAATGCAGATGCCATCCACAATCATACTTGCCTTGCTCTTTCTTTACCGTTTCAAAGTAATGCCTGCAGGGCTCTGACTAGTACCAGCATCATTGTAAGCCAACAAGCTTTCTCATGTGGTGAGATACTCAATAATTTATTCTCTAGGGCCTCTGTATAGTGAGGCAGCAAGCAGAAGATAGCCTTGTGTATTGCTGAATACAGGGCAGGGATCCTTCCTGTGCAAATTACTTTCTTGATAAGCTTCTGTTCATTTAGTGCCTGGAATTTGGAGTGTGATATATTTATACAATATTAGTTATTCCAGTCTTGTGTCTATAAGCTTCATATGCAGCTCCTGGACTGGTCATATTTCTTACAGTACTTCTGTAAGTTTAATTGGGAGGTTAAGAAAGCAAATTACCTTACAAAAACAGGAGTATGTTTAGCATTAAAGACAAACTATTAAGCCAAGCTATTAGGCCTTACGCACACAGGATGTTTTGGAAACTCTCCTGAAAGCCTTTCCTCTTGGCAGCAGTGTATCAGCAAAAATACACCTGATGTTTGTAAAAGTATGTAACGCGTTAAGGCACATTTAGGCGTGTTTACAGAGGCGTCAAGTGGTTGGGCATTAATTCATTTAATTGACAGAACAATAATTTAGTCTGGCCATTGAAATGAATTAACGCACAAGAGCTAAACACGTCTAGTGTTAACAAGTGTCAAGCATTTTTTCTGCCTCTAAAAGCCCCTGCCTCTGATGTCCCTAGGAGCAGCTGCAGAAACGTCCAGTATGCATGAGGCCTTAAGGTGTATTTTACTCAGTAGTGGATGGAGATGTGTAATGCCGCGTACACACGGTCGGACTTTTCGGCTACAAAAGTCCGACAGCCCGTCCGACAGACATTCGACGGACTTTTGGCGGACTTGCGGCGGACTTGCAGCGGACTTTCTAACGAACGGACTTGCCTACATACGATCACACAAAAGTCCGACGGATTCGTATGTGATGACGTACACCGGACTAAAATAAGGAAGTTGATAGCCAGTGGCCAATAGCTGCCCTAGTGTGGGTTTTTGTCCGTCGAAATAGCATACAGATGAGCGGATTTCTGCGTCCGGTGGAGTTACGACGTAAAGATTTGAAGCATGTTCCAAATCTAAAGTCCGTCAGATTTGTGGCTGGGAAAGTCCGGGGAAGCCCAGACACGATCGGATTGTCAGCCGGCTTTGGTCTGTCGGCGTCCGTCGGACTTTTGTACACGAAAAGTCCGACCGTGTGTACACGGCATAAGTTTCAACTACAACTAGTTTACAGTGAAGATACAGCCTAAAATGAAGAGTGATGGTCCAAGCTTATTTAATGCTTCCATCAGAGTAAAACAAAAGTGGCTTCTTTAGAATCTTGCCATGTAACAACCATAAAAAAAAAAACAATCAACTGAATAAATGAACCAGATGGACACAAAAAAATGGACCTCCCAAATGGGAGGACTCCACTGCCGCCTTCATTTTATATACAAGCGCTTTTTAACTTCTTAAATGTAAGTGTATTTCTTTTATAATAAATTCATTGTGTTTACGGAATTCCACTATGTGGCCCCCTTTTTTATTCCATATGGGCTGCACTCTGGGATATGTGACTACCCGTGTGGAGAGGATATTTCCATGAAAACATTTGGGACCCCTATTTCTCCAGGTTGCCAAGACCCCCCTCATTGCCGGTGGGCAATACAAGCTGGTTTGACCCTTACAGTATATGCTGTTTCGGGTTCAAACCCTCCGGTAAGCCTCCACTCTTTTCATATAGGACACTGTGGTGGATTGTGTTCAGTTTTGCCGGATTTTTGAAAACCTTTGTTTACACTTGATTGATGAACGACCAGCAATCATCACCATACAATTTTAATTTTAATTTATTTTGTTTTATGTTATCTGGGGGCACAGGACAGCCCAGATTGTTTTCACTTATTCTTGTGATAGCATTTTCACTAACTTCATAGTTAATGACCATAATGGTCCTATTCACATATGGACTATAATGATGGCCGGTCTGCATGCTCGGATAAGGGTCTGGTATGGATTTGGGGGGATCCCCACGCCGTTTTTTCGGCGTAGGGGGTTCCTCCTAATATCCATACCAGACCTAAGGGCCTGGTATGCCCCTGGAAGGGAACCCATGCTGGTTTTTTATTTAAAATTTGGCGTGGAGTTCCCCCTCAAGATTCATACCAAACACAGTGCCTGGCATTGGCGGGGATCCAAGTCGGATCCCCACACCAGTGTCAACCCGGCTCGCAAGGTGTCAATCTCGCCAATAAAAGTGGCGAGATTGACACAATATCAGACAACAATACAGAAGTTGACCAAAGGGTGGTGGTAAAGAGCTGAAAAACCACGTGATATGGCGAAAAGTTGGCTGGAAAAGTCCTGTCATCTGTATGCAAGACAAACTTTTGGGCAACGCCCTTTGTACAAAAATCCAAGGGAAAGTTTGTACAAAGTCCTATCGTGTGTATGGGGCTTAACACTTGTTTTGCCCCATCATCAGTCAATCCCACATCATGCACTTTCACTTCACTAATCACATCACTACACCCCATCCCCCACTCAACCTTTCTTCACTGCTAGCCAACCCTTTTTATAACAATCCAACTAACGAATAAACTACACTATGTCATGTATAACTTAATTCATTTTTCTATAACATGAATCCACTAGTGACCAAATAACAACCAGCCTACAGCTGCCAAGCACTTCTATACACTCCTCCAATATTATCTAAATGACTATTTACAAAATGTCTTTGCATGTCCATCTGCAGGTGTTTTACCCCCCATCCTCCTCTCCCGGTCCTAGAACGTGGCCCCCTGCAAGCTCAGTGGACTATGCACCCATCCGGAGGACGCGGGGGGGATGTGCGGCAGCGATGGGATCTTTGGACAACTAAAATCCTGCAATGCTGGTTTGTGCGATACATCTTCATGTCTTCATCCACCCATTGGTAACTATACCTCTATGTGTATGGAGATATAATTTTGCTCAATTCGAAATGCTATACTTACATTCTTTATATTGTCAAAGGACTTTAATTAGATACTTTGATATTTTCCTAGAATATAAATCCCCCTGAAGAGACCGAAAAATCGTAAGGGTCGAAATGCATTGGGGTTTTTCATGTGGATACATACGTCATAAATACAATTGGCAAACCATGCTTGTACATAAATATATGTTGTATGTGCCCGTCCCAAAAAACAACAATGCTCTTCGCTTAGTATGATATATCTAACAGTGTGTATATAGCACATAAATCGCTGTGTCACACATTTCACGGAGCCTGACTTCTGAACTACAGAAGTGCTGAGAGGAGGAGTTTCAGAAGGTGGAGTCAGTACAGGAAACACTTCTTGCAGGCAGCAAGGTAACTTTGAAAGGACAATAAAGACATAGCTGAAAAAACTGGATTTGGAAGAGGGAAGGTTACACCGATTTGGATTTTTAATCAGCACCCAGATCACTGGCCCCGGGGTAATTCTTGACCAACATGGAAAGCACAGCAGCCTTCTAGATAGCAGACAGACTCATTGTGGTGATCGGAGATGGTGCAGGAAGCCTTAGATCAGCTTGGCAACTCAAGAAAGATCCACAATAAACTGAAAATCTCACTAGTTTTTAAATTATTGGGATACCATTTAGAAAGCTACCGAGAGTAATACTGACATCCGGTGGTCGTTTGGAAAGTGGTGCAGATTTACCATTATTAATCAAGGCTCATATTGAATGGATTTCTGGTGAGTGTGTTCTTCATTGGGGACCCCAGCACGTGGTGTATCGCTTGGTGAAAGAAATTACTACCCTCACAGAATACAGCAATAATATTTATTAGTGGGACTCTTGCCATCTGTTCCATGTTTGAAATCAATGAATTTGATTGGAAAGGAGACCCTATTAAGTTGGGGCACACAGCGCTGCTGCAATACTGAAGGAACTTTATTTATTTAATTTACTCATTATTGCCTATATGCATGCTTGTACATAGGGTGTTCCTTGCTATGAGTGATGTTCCATGTTTGTTTTTGTGTCACACTACCTATATTGATTTATCATTGTTCATTTGAACTTATCATTGTCTGTTAATAAATGGTTTTTATATCAATTACTTTTGTACAAATTCTCTGCTGCTAAAAAAAACCCTGGGGAAACTTCCTATTTTTTTTGTATACATTTGGTTTATGCAGCTTCGGGGGCTCACACATTGTGTTTTTTCCTTCTATAGAAATCCCCTCTTGTAACCTCACTCACTACAGGTCTACAGGTTCTGGTGAGTGGGGTTACAGAGGGGATTTCTTGCTCTATATTGAGTGTGCTCTTCCTTTGAAGCCTGCTACCTGAGTTGCCGCTGGAAGCACTTGGCACTTCACTGTATATATAGTAATTACTCCTAGAATATCTTTGTGTCAAACAGTGACAGCAAAACATTTTGATCAAAGATTCAGAACAAGCATGTAACAAGTGAAGTTGCATGGAATTCAGAACTCCTGATTGGCGAGCTTGTTTCAGGTCAGTCACTGAGAAAGTGCTGCATCCAGTAAGCCACATTGTATCAATGAATAAGGATGGGGCGAACGGTTCAGCCCGAGCAAAAGGTTGGGCTGAACTTTGGTTGTTCGGATGTTCGACGAACACAGAACAATATGCAGTGTTCGGGGCAAATTTGAAAGCCGCCGGAACACCGTTAAAGTCTATGGGACACTAACATTAAAAATCAGAAGTGCTAATTTTAAAGACTTAGTGTTTGGGAACCTGGGTCCTGCCCCAGGGGACATGTATCAATGCAATTTTTTTTTTTAAATAACCGTTTTTTTGGGAGCAGTGACTTTTTTAATGCTTAAAGTGAAACAATAAAAATGAAATATTCCTTTAAATATCATGAGTGGGGGGGTGTCTATAGTATGCCTGCAAAGTGGCACATTTTTCCCGTGTTTAGAACAGTACCACAGCAAAATGACATTTCTAAAAGAAAAAAAAGTAATTTAAAACTGATCGCGGCTGTAATGAATTGTCAGGTCTCGGCAATATGGATAAAACTCATTGAAATAACAGCATGGGTTCCCCCCAGTCCATTACCAGGCCCTTTGGGTCTGGTATAAATATTTAGGGGAACCCCGAACCAAAACCTAAAAACAAAAACTGCATAGGGGTCCCCCAAAATCCATACCAGGCCCTTCAGGTCTGGTATGGAAATTAAGGGGAACCCTGCGTCAAATTTAAAAAAATGGCATAGGGGCCCCCAAAAATCCAAACCAGACCCTTATCCGAACACGCAACCTGGCAGACCGCAGGAAAAGAGGGGGGACGAGAGAGTGGCCCCCCTCCTGAACAGTACCAGGCCTCATTCCCTCAACATGGGGAGGGTGCTTTGGGGTCTGACCCCAAAGCACCTTGTCCCCATGTTGATGGGGACAAGGGCCTCATCCCCACAACCCTTGCCGGGTGGTTGTGGAGGGTATGCGGGTGGGGGGCTTATTGGAATCTGGAAACCCCCTTTAACAAGGGACCCTCAGATCCCAGCCCCCCCTATGTGAATTGGTAACAGGGTTCATTGTACCCCTACCATTTTACAAAAAAAAGTGTCAAAAATAGTAAAAAAGACAAGAGACAGCTTGGGACAAGTCCTTTATTATAAGAAAATAAAAATGTACCACAATGAATCCACACGGCCCGATGGACTGAAAAAAAAAAGCCACAACAGTTCCGCCTCCATGGGAGGCTCCTGCTGAGTGACGCTTCTTCTTGGTGACAGAATTCACATAGGTGGGGGCTGGGATCTGGGGGTCCCCTTGTTAAAGGGGGCTTCCAGATTCCGATAAGTCTCTCGCCCGCAAACCCCCACAACCACCAGGCAAGGGTTGTGGGGATGAGGCCCTTGTCCCCATCAACATAGGGACAAGGTGCTTTGGGGTCAGACTCCAAAGCACCCTCCCCATGTTGAGGGCATGTGACCTGGTACGGTTCAGGAGGGGGGGCGCTCTCTCGTCCCCCCTCTTTTCCTGTGGTGCCCATTTCACTGCCTAATGACATGAATAATTCTCATTGGGTCAATCGGCAGAGTTCTCATTGGGTCCTGAAGACTCTAGCAGCTGTGTGGTGACGTCATAACAAGGGCAGTGACAATTCCAGTCAGTGGAGCACTGACCTTCACCCCCACAAGAGGCACCATATAGGGTAAATTATAATGGCACCTTAATGCACCTTGCCAACAGATGTTTATTGCAGGGCACCACAACACATGATAGTGCACTACAATGTATTATGGGGGCTGCATAAAAAAAGTGCATGCAACCAAAAAGGCCCCAACATTTACACATTCTTGTTTGTCCAAGCACACTGATTATACTGTAGGCTTGAAGGAGGGAGACATAGTGGTAGCATTAAATGCAATCTTTATTGAAGGCACAAGATACTCAGACACTGAGGGTTAAGCAGGCCATGCATTATTATTTTCATTTTTTTAAATCATTCAACCAGGTAATTGAACGAAAACAAAATGTGCGATTCCCCCATCCACATATTCTAGGTGGAATCCCTTTTGCTGTGCTATTGTGTTCTCATGACAGGGGGCCTTCCCAGCTGTAAAAACCCAATGATCAGCCAGCTAGATTGGTTGGGAAAAACCCAACAGGCTGGTTGTTCAGAAGTAGATACATACAACCAAGGTGCCCATACCTGGATCGAAATTCAGCTGGTCTCTGCTGAACTGGCCGAATTTCGGTCAATGTTCACCTGACTTTAGAGATACTGATGATGTTTAAAGCTGTTTAAGACTAAAGTAAGCCTAAAGCAAAACTCTCACTAGGAATCCCCCCATCAGTCGTCTTAAATAACAGGCATGACAGTTTAGCATTACCAACAGCCAGGCTTCCTTTTTTTTCTTTACTAGCACCAGCAGCATATAGATCAACAAATATTGCATTTAGGCCTTAAATCTCATTTTTGCCTTAGGCTTTACATTTTGCTGGGACAGCTTTGACTACAGAGTAAATTACATTTAAATTAAGTAATCAAGCCTACAGCTACGACACAATGCAGACTATAGAAGAGTTAATACAATTTCTGGTCATTTCCTGCTGGTACCCAGGCTATAGATACCTCTAAAGGATTACTGCCAGCTTTAGGCTGTAAATATGACTCTGTTGTGCTTCCTATGCTCCAGCTGCAGGGTTGATGGAATTATCACGTCAAGGACATCCATGTGATCTTTGTAATAAGAGAAAAAGCATGGTAACATGGGCTGTATTAGCATGTCGCCTTGGCACTGGGAAAGAAAAGAGCTCATTAGACACCATTGTTTTTTGTAATTTTAGGCATATGACATGTCACATCAGACACAGAAGGTTAAAAGAGGACTTTGCTGTTAATCCTCTTCCACATAATGCCTGTGATATGATTTTTGAATTCACTTTGCTGTATATTTTAATAATTTCTTGGGATCTTGCTTCTTTTTCTTACTGTAGCTATTGCAAAATAGCACACCCAATCCCAAAAAGTCTCAAAATATTGGACAGATCTATAAATAATTATAAACCATTATAAATGTTAAATAATGATACTGGTGAATTGTATTATATGCAGTATTATACTGTGTGTATAACTACAGTACAATCAATCGTAGAGGTATCAATATAGTTTTAACTTTTTGCATTTTGACAAGCTGTTAATAAAATGAGTAGCTTGATATACCAAAAGACACAAAAATGTGGTTCAGTGCAATAAAAAAACTGCACTTAGAGCCCTTGCACACTGGGGCGTTAGAAAAACGCCCTAAAAATATATAGCGCTATTTACGCGTTTTTGCCGCGTTTTTACAGCGTTAGCGCTAAAAATAGCGCCAACGCGCATGCGTTTTTATAGCGTTTTTAAAGCGTTTATAAAGCGTCGGCGTTATATAACAACCACACCCCCTGACATCACATCCTGTGTACTTCCTGGTTAAACAGGACGAAGATGGAGTATTATGAGCTGCTGTTGATGTTTGTGCTACTCTTTTGGGAAGAAATCCTGAAAAAGAGACCACAACGTCGTTTTTGGGTTCACCCTATACATCAAATGCATGATGAAAGAGGACAATTCGTGCTGCTGTATCAGGACCTCAGGGTGCACCCTGATAAATTCCGCAATTATACCAGGATGAGCATCACAACGTAAATATAGTCACAATATACCATACCCAGAAACCCACCCTCTATAGTCCCAAACCCCTAACCCTAACCCTAATCCCACCCCCGTAGTCCCAAACCCCTAATCCTAACCCTAATCCCACTTACCATAGTCCCAAACCCCTAACCCTAACCCTAATCCCACTTACCATAGTCCCAAACCCCTAACCCTAACCCTAATCCCACCCCCCGTAGTCCCAAACCCCTAACCCTAACCCTAATCCCACCCCCCATAGTCCCAAACCCCTAACCCTAACCCTAATCCCACTTACCATAGTCCCAAACCCCTAACACTAACCCTAATCCCACCCCCCGTAGTCCCAAACCCCTAACCCTAACCCTAATCCCACTTACCATAGTCCCAAACCCCTAACCCTAACCCTAATCCCACCCCCCTTAGTCCCAAACCCCTAATCCCAACCATAATCCCACTTACCATAGTCCCAAACCCCTAACCCTAACCCTAATCCCACTTACCATAGTCCCAAACCCCTAACCCCTAACCCTAATCCCACTTACCATAGTCCCAAACCCCTAACCCTAACCCTAATCCCACCCCCCTTAGTCCCAAACCCCTAATCCCAACCATAATCCCACTTACCATAGTCCCAAACCCCTAACCCTAACCCTAATCCCACTTACCATAGTCCCAAACCCCTAACACTAACCCTAATCCCACTTACCATAGTCCCAAACCCCTAACCCTAACCCTAATCCCACTTACCATAGTCCCAAACCCCTAACCCTAACCCTAATCCCACCCCCCTTAGTCCCAAACCCCTAATCCCAACCATAATCCCACTTACCATAGTCCCAAACCCCTAACCCTAACCCTAATCCCACTTACCATAGTCCCAAACCCCTAACCCTAACCCTAATCCCACTTACCATAGTCCCAAACCCCTAATCCCAACCATAATCCCACTTACCATAGTCCCAAACCCCTAACCCTAACCCTAATCCCACTTACCATAGTCCCAAACCCCTAACCCTAATCCCACCCCCCTTAGTCCCAAACCCCTAATCCCAACCATAATCCCACTTACCATAGTCCCAAACCCCTAACCCTAACCCTAATCCCACTTACCATAGTCCCAAACCCCTAACCCCTAACCCTAATCCCACTTACCATAGTCCCAAACCCCTAACACTAACCCTAATCCCACTTACCATAGTCCCAAACCCCTAACCCTAACCCTAATCCCACTTACCATAGTCCCAAACCCCTAACCCTAACCCTAATCCCACCCCCCTTAGTCCCAAACCCCTAATCCCAACCATAATCCCACTTACCATAGTCCCAAACCCCTAACCCTAACCCTAATCCCACTTACCATAGTCCCAAACCCCTAACACTAACCCTAATCCCACTTACCATAGTCCCAAACCCCTAACCCTAACCCTAATCCCACCCCCCATAGTCCCAAACCCCTAACCCTAACCCTAATCCCACTTACCATAGTCCCAAACCCCTAACCCCTAACCCTAATCCCACTTACCATAGTCCCAAACCCCTAACACTAACCCTAATCCCACTTACCATAGTCCCAAACCCCTAACCCTAACCCTAATCCCACTTACCATAGTCCCAAACCCCTAACCCTAACCCTAATCCCACCCCCCTTAGTCCCAAACCCCTAATCCCAACCATAATCCCACTTACCATAGTCCCAAACCCCTAACCCTAACCCTAATCCCACTTACCATAGTCCCAAACCCCTAACACTAACCCTAATCCCACTTACCATAGTCCCAAACCCCTAACCCTAACCCTAATCCCACCCCCCATAGTCCCAAACCCCTAACCCTAACCCTAATCCCACTTACCATAGTCCCAAACCCCTAACCCCTAACCCTAATCCCACTTACCATAGTCCCAAACCCCTAACACTAACCCTAATCCCACTTACCATAGTCCCAAACCCCTAACCCTAACCCTAATCCCACCCCCCTTAGTCCCAAACCCCTAATCCCAACCATAATCCCACTTACCATAGTCCCAAACCCCTAACCCTAACCCTAATCCCACTTACCATAGTCCCAAACCCCTAACCCTAACCCTAATCCCACTTACCATAGTCCCAAACCCCTAACCCTAACCCTAATCCCACTTACCATAGTCCCAAACCCCTAACCCTAATCCCACCCCCCTTAGTTCCAAACCCCTAATCCTAACCATAATCCCACCCCCCATAGTCCCAAACCCCTAACCCTAATCCCACCCTCCATATTTCAAGAAACCATTTTATAGTTTATTGCAACAATACCATGACCCTGATACCTTCCCACATAGTCACTATTAACTTTTGATGTAATGGCTTATTTATGTACCATTTTTAATATATGACCTATTTTCCTTATCAGATTTGACTTTCTTCTTGAGCTTTTAACACCAGCCTTGGTGAGACAGGATACAAACTGCAGAGATGCCATTATACCATGTGAACGTTTACTTATAACTTTAAGGTAATTGATATGATGATTGAACATGTGCACGTATACTACGCATCAGACAAACACACACACATTGAACCCGAAAAGTATACATTTATTCTTTCAAATATAACAGCACAACATGTGCAAATAAAACACATATATGTCTTATAAAATAATGTATATATATAAAGGTGTATATATATATACATGTGCAAATAATAAACAGATAACCAATACGTATATACACATATATGTACGACCTTTAGTAGCTTAAGAACTTTATTAAAATATAAAAACAGTATATAGATATTATCAAAGAATAATTCCAAATGTATGAAAAAACAATTCTTTATTCAATGGAAGTTATAAACAATTTATAAATCTTGATAAGATGGTGGAAGAGGATGAGGATCCTCTCGAGGTGGTGGAAGGGGATGTTGGGATGGTGGTCTATATACAGGTGGATCGAAAGGGCCACCATGAAAACGGGCATTATGGTATTGCGGCATGGGGACCTGACCTTGTGCTATGGGTGGGTAGGACATGTTACGTATGTCATACGATGTACCTGCTGCCACTTGATTGGCATAACCACCATGCTGATTAGGATTATCAAAGGATTGTGAACGCTGAGAAGTTGATGCAGACCTTTGTTGATAAGATTGTATGAGTCTTATCATGTCCACCCTCATATCGCACTGCAATGCAGGGTCTATCTTCTTCATTTGAGGGATGAGACTGCGGAGAAATAAGGAGAGTTCCCCTGATTCATCTCTTTGAGCGTTCATGAGGGTTTTTACGACGTCAATAAAATCTTGAGTTTGATTTTTTACTTTTTTGGGTCTTGATCTTGATACTTGTTTGTCAGTAGCTTCCACTGGCTCTTGTGTAGTTACTATATCTTCATCTTCAAACAGTAACTGTGTCTCATCAATTTGATTATCCTCCAATTGTGTCTGATCAGCGTCCTCCTCTGTATCAGAGCTCATATTGCTTTCAGTTCTAGAAAATATAAATCAGTAAATTAAGTTATATAATTATTGATAGAATTATAAAGATTTCTATCATTACCAGTATTAACATGCAAGAATACATACTGTCTCAGCTGCATTACGGGCTTCAAGAATTGTAGCTCTGTGTAATGACAATACACGCGGCTCGACTTTCCACCTGAACCACTTCTTGTTTTTTGTTGTTTAATGTATTCTCTTCGATAGTTGTCTCTCATAGTCTTCCACCTTATTTTAAGCATATGAACTGAAAGATAAAATGTATATTTCTTTAATTACAGATATCTTGCAACTGGCAATACGTACACATCATTACAATACGAATTTCGTGTGGGAATATCAACTATTGGATATATTGTTAAGCATACATGTGATGCTATTTGGGACCTAAGACATATGTTTATGCCTATTCCAACTAAAGATAAATGGGAAGATGTTGCTCAGCGATTCATGACCAAGACAAATTTTCCTAACTGTCTTGGGGCCATAGATGGAAAACATATAAGGGTGATAAAACCCTGTCATAGTGGTAGTCAGTACTACAATTACAAAAAATATTTCTCTATTGTATTGATGGCTGTAGTGGACGCAGACTATAGATTCATTTTTGTTGATCTCGGAGCATTTGGGAGCTGTGCGGACTCTACCGTCTTTAAAAATTCTAAATTTGGAAAAAAGCTATTTGAAAATCAACTGGATTTGCCTGTTAACAGACCATTACCTGGGACAAATGGTCCAAACATGCCTTATGTCTTCGTGGCCGATGACGCATTTGCAATAAATGAACATCTTATGAAACCTTATTCTCAGAGAAATCTGGACACCAGAAGGAGGATTTTCAATTATCGTCTTTGTCGGGCACGTAGACTGGTCGAATGTTCTTTTGGCATACTTGCCAACAAATGGCAAATATTTCATAAACCCATAAACCTCAAAGTAGAGAATGCCTGCAAAGTCATAAAAGCAGCATGTGTGCTGCACAATCTAGTGAGGGAAAGAGATGGCATAAATTTCGAGGATACCCTGGCACATAATTTAGAACACGCCGCATTCCCACATGTTCGTGGTCCCAGGGTGGGTTTTGATATACGCGATGAATTTGCTGATTATTTCATGAGCCCTGCAGGTGCACTAAATTGGCAAGAGGATATGATTTGATCCAATATTGATGTTTATTAACCATAGTAGTATTGCATTTTATAGATATTCTGCACAGATTAGTTACTTGATGTTTATATGTAATGCATGAAATGTGATAATAAACATTATTTTTTTGTGCGTCTTAATAGTCCATTCATCCTACATAACATCTAAACACATCTATACAATCATTTTGTTATTAACTATAAATTATTTGTACAATCAGCTAGGTAGTATAGATTTAGTGTTTTAGGACTATGGTAAGTGGGATTATGGTTGGGATTAGGGGTTTGGGACTACGGGGGGTGGGATTAGGGTTAGGGGTTTGGGACTATGGTAAGTGGGATTAGGGTTAGGATTAGGGGTTTGGGACTAAGGGGGGTGGGATTAGGGTTAGGGTTAGGGGTTTGGGACTATGGTAAGTGGGATTAGGGTTAGGGTTAGGGGTTTGGGACTATGGTAAGTGGGATTATGGTTGGGATTAGGGGTTTGGGACTAAGGGGGGTGGGATTAGGGTTAGGGTTAGGGGTTTGGGACTATGGTAAGTGGGATTAGGGTTAGGGTTAGGGGTTTGGGACTATGGTAAGTGGGATTAGGGTTAGGGTTAGGGGTTTGGGACTATGGGGGGTGGGATTAGGGTTAGGGTTAGGGGTTTGGGACTATGGTAAGTGGGATTATAGTTGGGATTAGGGGTTTGGGACTAAGGGGGGTGGGATTAGGGTTAGGGTTAGGGGTTTGGGACTATGGTAAGTGGGATTAGGGTTAGGGTTAGGGGTTTGGGACTATGGTAAGTGGGATTAGGGTTAGGGTTAGGGGTTTGGGACTATGGTAAGTGGGATTAGGGTTAGGGTTAGGGGTTTGGGACTATGGGGGGTGGGATTAGGGTTAGGGTTAGGGGTTTGGGACTATGGTAAGTGGGATTAGGGTTAGGGTTAGGGGTTTGGGACTATGGTAAGTGGGATTATGGTTGGGATTAGGGGTTTGGGACTAAGGGGGGTGGGATTAGGGTTAGGGTTAGGGGTTTGGGACTATGGTAAGTGGGATTAGGGTTAGGGTTAGGGGTTTGGGACTATGGTAAGTGGGATTAGGGTTAGGGTTAGGGGTTTGGGACTATGGGGGGTGGGATTAGGGTTAGGGTTAGGGGTTTGGGACTATGGTAAGTGGGATTATGGTTGGGATTAGGGGTTTGGGACTAAGGGGGGTGGGATTAGGGTTAGGGTTAGGGGTTTGGGACTATGGTAAGTGGGATTAGGGTTAGGGTTAGGGGTTTGGGACTATGGTAAGTGGGATTATGGTTGGGATTAGGGGTTTGGGACTAAGGGGGGTGGGATTAGGGTTAGGGTTAGGGGTTTGGGACTATGGTAAGTGGGATTAGGGTTAGGGTTAGGGGTTTGGGACTATGGTAAGTGGGATTAGGGTTAGGGTTAGGGGTTTGGGACTATGGTAAGTGGGATTAGGGTTAGGGTTAGGGGTTTGGGACTATGGGGGGTGGGATTAGGGTTAGGGTTAGGGGTTTGGGACTATGGTAAGTGGGATTATGGTTAGGGTTAGGGGTTTGGGACTATGGTAAGTGGGATTATAGTTGGGATTAGGGGTTTGGGACTAAGGGGGGTGGGATTAGGGTTAGGGTTAGGGGTTTGGGACTATGGTAAGTGGGATTAGGGTTAGGGTTAGGGGTTTGGGACTATGGTAAGTGGGATTAGGGTTAGGGTTAGGGGTTTGGGACTATGGTAAGTGGGATTAGGGTTGGGATTAGGGGTTTGGGACTATGGTAAGTGGGATTAGGGTTAGGGTTAGGGGTTTGGGACTATGGTAAGTGGGATTAGGGTTAGGGTTAGGGGTTTGGGACTATGGGGGGTGGGATTAGGGTTAGGGTTAGGGGTTTGGGACTATGGTAAGTGGGATTATGGTTGGGATTAGGGGTTTGGGACTAAGGGGGGTGGGATTAGGGTTAGGGTTAGGGGTTTGGGACTATGGTAAGTGGGATTAGGGTTAGGGTTAGGGGTTTGGGACTATGGGGGGTGGGATTAGGGTTAGGGGTTTGGGACTATGGTAAGTGGGATTATGGTTAGGATTAGGGGTTTGGGACTACGGGGGGTGGGATTAGGGTTAGGATTAGGGGTTTGGGACTATGGTAAGTGGGATTAGGGTTAGGGTTAGGGGTTTGGGACTATGGTAAGTGGGATTATGGTTAGGATTAGGGGTTTGGGACTATGGGGGGTGGGATTAGGGTTAGGGTTAGGGGTTTGGGACTACGGGGGGTGGGATTAGGGTTAGGGTTAGGGGTTTGGGACTATGGGGGGTGGGATTAGGGTTAGGGGTTTGGGACTACGGGGGGTGGGATTAGGGTTAGGGGTTTGGGACTATGGTAAGTGGGATTAGGGTTAGGGTTTTGGGACTATGGTAAGTGGGATTAGGGTTAGGGGTTTGGGACTATGGGGGGTGGGATTAGGGTTAGGGTTAGGGGTTTGGGACTATGGGGGGTGGGATAAGGGTTAGGGTTAGGGGTTTGGGACTATGGGGGGTGGGATTAGGGTTAGGGTTAGGGGTTTGGGACTATGGGGGTGCTCTATGGGAATATTGGGTCCGAGATTGGTACTGGTACAAGGGATTTGTATTTGAACTTACTTTTATTGTTTTGCTGCTTCTTGTTGAGAGACGTCCAGTTTGGAATGTGCAGGGTGGCTACTGTTTCCCATCCTGCTCTCTTCTTGTTTCTGTTGGCATACCAGGGATTTTGTTTGTCCCACAGCTCTGGGTGATCCCTCATTGTTTGGATGAACTCCTCAGGTTCAACTGCTGATGAGGCTCTTTCTGGTCTATTTACATATTCAGCTCTTGGCTGCATGTCCTGGTGTGCTTCAGCATCCATGCTTCTGTCTCTGTCTCCTGTACTCCTCTCCACAGGATATCCTGGTTTCCCAGCATCCTCCACTGCACTGCGGTCATGTGACCTTCACACAGGCTGTGGGCGGTATTGCAGCGCTAATAGGGCGCATTTAAGGCGGTTTACATTCATTTCAATGGGGATGGGCGTTATTACAGCGCTATTTAAACCGCCCAAAATATGCTCCAAAGATGCTGCTTGCAGGAGTTTTGTCAGCGCACAGCCAGCGCAACGCCTCAGTGTGCAAGGTTCCATTGACATGCATGGGCAGTGTTTTGCAGACGTTTTTTAGGCGCTATTTTTAGCGCTAAAACGCCTGTAAAACTCCTCAGTGTGCAAGGGCTCTTAGAATGAAAGTTCAACCAACGCATTTTCTCATATTGGACAGAGTGGGTGGGGTTAGAATTTCCTTCAGCTTCTTTTTCTTGCCTCATCCTCCTCACTTCCTGTTACAGTGACACACCGGGAAGTAAGTAGAAACTTCCTCAATGTGATTGAGGAAAACCCATCTTTGACAGTTTGCACAGGGGCAGGTGTCTCCAATGACCTCCCCTCCTGTTAAAAAGGATTTTTCCTTGTCCTGACTGATATTAACTACTATGTAACTGTTATCAAGACATTGGCTAAGGGGTAATTTCATCTGCAGCAATAGAAGACTTATTTAATTATAAGGCTGATCAGGCTTTGGAATTCTCATCCCATGGACTATCAGTATAAGTGAATAAACATTTAGCTTTAATACCTTTTTTAAAATAAATAGCATCTATGATTGGGTATTAACCATCATAATAGTGACTTGTCCAAGGATATGTCTGATTTAAATTTCTAACATTTCTTCAGGGCAAACTAACAGGTGCTCTGCTCTGGAAAGAACTACCCTCTGTCTGCTTCAATGCTCCATCAGAATATGAAGTAAATACCTAAAGCTCCCCTCCCAGATGCAGTGCTCCGGACTAAGCAGCCAATTGTCAGGTCTGTTAAATCCTGATGGACTTTGGTAATTTTTTAACCATAATTGTTATATACAGTAACTGTGTATAAAGTACGACTCATTCCTACAAACTCACAAATTATGGACCAAAACCTATTTCCCATCCTTGATGTATATAGTACTGAAAACTGGACTGCTGTCTACATGTCAAATATAATTCTGAGGATAGGTTAACTTGATACAAGACCTTGAAGGAAATGGTCAGTCTTTCTTGGGAAGCCCGTGAAATAGAATGCCATATGTATGATTACATTTTAAGGACACCTCTTAAAATTTACTTTTCATTTTCTTTAACAAACTTATGCAAATTTCATTAACAATTAAGGTGATTCTGCCCTTCACTTGTGACCTTCCCTGTTAGAGGTCAGGAAATCATCTACTTTAGTTGATTCTACTGCACATCTAATGACCAGCCATTGACCACACTGTCTGATGCACCACACTGTCTGGTCACAAAGAGATTTATCTTGACAAGGGACCTAAACATGAATTAAGTAGGCCAGTCCGGCGCCAAACCCCATTCATAGAATCCCTCCGGTTTGCAAAGTTTATTATCTTCAGCTCTGTCTTCCTCTATATTTGCCAGATGTCCATCTGTAGTCATGAATTACCATCAATCTTACCAGTTCAAATTTTCTATTCTCTCAAAATTGATTATATGTAAATCAAAAGCAATGTCATACAAGTACAGTACATATAAGATCATACTAAAGGGACTATTCAGATACACAGGAATAAATCATAATTAAGACGTTTTTGCAGGTAATGATGACATATATTCCTTTGCAGATTACCTTAATATTTTGATGTTGATTCATATATGCACCAATTTCTTGTAACATTTCCTTTTAAGATAAAGTCTTCAAGTTACACATTTCTCAGTGAGTGCATGATGACATTTTCAGCCTTTTCCCTTTATATTGGTAGCTTCATTTATTTGGTATGTTTGAAACTGTTGCCACATGCTATTATAGTGTATAGCCCATGTGCTGAAAAAATTCCTTAAGTGATATGTGACTCCTTACCTGAATATTTTATATATATATATATATATATATATATATATATATATATATATATATATATATATATATTTTTTAATAGCAAAATAGAAAATACAGTTAATCAATGTACGTAGGCCTCAGGCACATAGGCACCTGTGTGCTGAGGCATAAAATCTCCACCACTTTCTGGTGCCTGGGGAGCCAAACATACCATGTACAGCCACTAATACAAGTGAATGGCTATATGTGGCCATGCTCTGGTAAAGGTTAGTGGCCTCTGTATCTGCGTCAACCCACACATGCATGTACAGTGTTTCTCCCTGAACTTGCCTCTTTTTAACTTGGCTAGAAGTCCCGTACACGCATGTGCAGGTAAACGCCAACAAAGAAGTTATCGATGTTTACCCAAGCACGGCTGCATAAAGCCATTCACTTGTAATAGGCTGCAGTATGCAGCACGTGTGGCTCCCCGGGCACCAGAAACTCTGGGGATTTTACACCTCAGCAAATAGGAGTTGCTAAACATCCACATGCAGGAGGCCATATATATATATATATATATATATATATATATATATATATATATATATGTGTTCTTAAAGTTGAGCTCCACCCAAAAGGGGAAGCTCCGCTTTGTCTGCCTCTTCCCCCCTCCGGTGACACCTTGTGGGGGGGGGCGAGCGGGTACCTGGTTTTGACAGGTATCCACTCTTACTTCCTGCTGTGTTCGCTGTGGCAAACTGAGCCAGATGTTCGACCCTTGCCACAACCGGCCCATTGAGATAGAGCAGTGCGATTTGCGTATGCGCAGTTGTACGTTTCCCTTGCCCAAGCTGTAAGGAAACCAGCAGAAATCGCCTGGCGAATGCGGTTGGGCAAGTTGCGCTTGTGCGCATGCATGTGCATGCACACGAGCGCGCCCTAGCACCAGTTGGCGCCAGTGGGCCTATTTAAAGGAGGCCCCAGCTACTGATTGGTGCTGACTGGTCTTCAGCTGTGTCCCTTTTACTCTGAACCTGTGTTATTCTGCCTGATTCCCGTTGCTGACTTTGGCTCCTGTTTACCCGGCTCTGAACTCTGTTATACCTGATCTCTGGTTCTTGATCCCGGCTTCCCATCTGACCCATCTCTGCCGGATGTTCTGGTACCCTGCTGCCCCCCTGTTGACGAACCCGGCTTCCCATCTGACCCATCTTTGCCTGATTTTCCGGTACCCTGCTGCCCGCCTGTTGACGAACCTGGCTATTCCTGTGACCTGGCCCTGGTGCCCAGCTTGGCCCAGCACAACTACCCGAGTGTCTGCAACTACAGTCCTGCGACCAGCTGCGACTTCCTGCTCTGCAATTACAGTCCTGCGACCAGCTGCGACTTCCTGCAACAGGGTTCCTAGTTTCCACCTGCAGGCACTCGTGTGCCTCCTGTTCATTGGCTCCTTCTGTTTCACTCTCAGCAGGACCTGGACTGGAGATACAAGAGAGGCCGACCTTGTCAATTCAGTCTCCCTTCAGGTACGTGACAGTACCAGTCAGCCAGTAATGGAGTCTAAAAGGGAGGTCTCTCTGCTGTCAACCCTCTGCCAAACAGTTCCTGCACTCTCCCACGTAGTGCAAGGGTTGCATATGGACTTTGCCCGCATCCATAACCAACTTCAGTATACATCCAGCTTTACTCCCACTTCCGAGCATCCAAGACTCAAGGATTTCTTTGCTCAAACTATTACTTTCTCACAAACTGAACTGTCTTACCTTCCTGAGCCCAGGGTACCCTTTCCCTGAACGGTTTTCCGGGGACTGTAAAAAGTAAAGAACTTTTCAGAATGCCTGTGAGCTTTACTTTTCTTTGCTACCCCGTACATGCTCTACAGAGGAAGTGAAGGTGGGATTTCTTATCTCCTTGTTGCTGGAGGAACCCCAGGCCTGGGCATTTCAGCTTCGGGAACAACGCGACCCTGTCTTGGCTTCGGTCTTTTTCACTGCTATGGCTCAATTATATGCCGAACCTTTCCGCCACCAGACAGCAGAGACTTCGCTGAGTCATTTACAACAAGGTTCTAGGCCTATGGAGGACTATGTCTCGGACTTTCGTTTATGGAGCACTGATACTGAGTGGAATGATTCAGCTTTACGCTTCCGATTTCATCTTGGCTTGTCAGAAGCCGTCAAAGATGAACTCGCCAGGGTAGAAATACCTACCTCTTTGAATGACTTAATCCACCTCAGCATACAAATTGACCATCGCCTACATGAAAGACGGTTCGAGAAAGCCGGAAATCTTCATCTAATGCCTACCTGCTCGACGGACCCATCACCTGCCTCCTTCTCAAGCGTGCCAAGAAAAGTTTCTGACATCAGGAAAATTCCACATGCCAGCTTTCCTAGGCCCCCTCTGACCGAACAAGAGCGGTCTCATCGTCGCCGCAATAATCTCTCTTTATTGTGGTGAGCAGGGGCACTTCCTACAGACTTGTTCCAGAAGGCATCGTAAAAGACCCCTCCGTCCATCTTCTACAGTCGTGGCATTAAGTTCCAGTCAAAACCACACCCTGCTGCCTGTTTCCCTTCAGTTAACCAGAAAGACTCTTACTATTTCTGCTATTGTGGACTCTGGGGCCTGTAGCTGTTTCGTGGACTCTGCCTTTGCAAATACGCACACACTCCCTTTGCGTGCAAAGAAGAACAGCTTCACGGTCCACCTGGCAGATGGTTCAGGCATCAAATCTGGGCCCGTCACTCAAGAGACTGAACTCATCCTGTGCCTCAAAGCTTCTGGGCATCATGAGCTGTTACGTCTAGATGTCATTACATCTCCCCTATTTCCTGTCATTCTTGGGCAACCCTGGTTGAAGGCACATAACCCCTTCATCAACTGGATCACAGGGGAAGTGACTTTTTCTTCTAAGTACTGTAATGAATTCTGCATTCCTCCTCTACCCAAGTCTGAAGAACCGCTCCTCTGCATTAACACAGACCCTGAAACCATTAAACTTGTGCCTTCCATTTACCATGACTTTCTGGATGTTTTCAATAAAAAGAGCGCTGACACTCTCCCTCTTCATAGACCATATGGCTGCCCTATCCATCTCTTATCTGGTGCAGAAATTCCCTTTGGCAGGATCTACCCACTCTCAGAACCAGAACTGGAGGAGTTGCGGAAGTACATTGATGAGAACCTTGATAAGGGGTTTATTCGGCCATCTTCTTCCCCTGCGGGAGCGTGAGTATTTTTCGTGGAGAAGAAGGATCACTCCCTCCGGCCCTGTATTGATTACCGGGACTTAAATAAGGTAACCATCAAAAACCAGTACCCCTTACCTCTTATTCCAGAACTAATCCAGAGGCTTCGGGAAGCTCGTATATTCACAAAACTAGACTTGAGAGGAGCATACAACCTGATCAGAATAAGAGAAGGGGATGAATGGAAGACTGCCTTCAGGTCTCGTTTCGGACATTTTGAGTACCTAGTGATGCTCTTTGGACTCTGTAATGCTCCAGCCACCTTCCAGCATTTTGTAAATGATGGGTTCCGGGACTTTCTTGATTTATTTACTATTGTTTACTTGGACGACATTTTATTTTTTTCCACCTCCTTAGAGTCCCATCGAATTCACGTGAAGAAAGTGTTAAACAGACTAAGGGAACACCATCTCTATGCTAAGGCGGAGAAGTGTGAATTCGAAAAACTCACCATACAGTTCTTGGGGCTCGTTATCTCTGCAGACGAAATTGCCATGGACCCACAGAAGGTATCTGCAGTACTCGATTGGCCTGCCCCTACTGATAAGAAATCTGTACAGCGGTTTGTGGGGTTCGCTAATTTTTACAGGAAGTTTATTAAAGACTTTTCCAGTATTGTATCCCCTATCACCCAGCTAACCAAGCTACGCACGACCTTCACATGGACCTCTGAAGCTCAGAAACTGAAAGGCCTCTTCACATCCGCACCCATCCTGAAACACCCAGATCCTGCTCTGCCCTATGTCATTGAAGTGGATGCCTCCGAAATAGCTGTGGGAGCCATATTGTCCCAATGACAAGGGACAAAATCGCTACTCCATCCTGTCGCTTTCTTCTCCAGAAAACTAAGTAATCCTGAAAGGAACTACAATGTCGGTGATCGAGAATTACTCGCTATTAAGTCTGTCCTTGAAGAATGGCGTTATTTGCTAGAAGGAGCTGCGCTCCCTATTCTTGTATTCACGGATCACAAAAACCTGGAGTACTTAAGAACAGTGAAAAGATTAAGACCTCGCCAGGCCAGGTGGGCTTTTTTTTTGCAAGATTCTGCTTCCACATCACTTACCGGCCGGGTCAAAGAATGGGAAGCCCGACGCTCTTTCCCGCATGTTTCAAGATACTGAAGCATCTCCCGAATCTGATACCATCCTACCCGCTAAGGACTTCCTGTTACTACAAACTGATCTCATCTCCCAAATCAAGACAGCAGTCCTGAATCAACCTTCCTCCCAAGAACTCCATCTCCAGCTTAAAGAGGGTCTCTACTACCATGGTAAACAGATCTTTGTTCCAGAGCAATTACGGACAGCAGTCCTCTACATGTGCCACGATCATCTTCTGGCAGGGCATATCGGGGTACACGAGACTTCAAAACTGGTCCTTCGCTCCTTCTGGTGGCCAGATTTAATACAATTCTGCAGAGACTATGTAAGATCTTGCACTACGTGCTTACGGAACAAGACAGACAGATCTAAGATTTGGGGTCTGCTGGAACCTCTCCCTGTAACAGATAAATTATGGAGCATGATCTCCATGGACTTCATTGTCGAGTTACCCCCATCCGAAGGGTTTACCACCATCTTTGTTATTGTGGATCGCCTATCCAAGATGGCGCACTTTGTGCCCCTAAAGGGTACCCCTTCCGCTGCAGAGACTGCCTCATCTTTCGTCAAGGAAGTGGTACGCCTACATGGTATCCCTGTCAACATCACGTCGGATCGTGGAGTTCAGTTTACGTACAGATTTTGGAAATCTTTGTGTGAGGTTTTGGGCATTAAACTCTGCCTATCATCTGCTTACCACCCCCAGACTAACGGCCAAACAGAGAGAACAAATCAGACGCTGGAGCAATATCTCTGATGTTTCTCTTCTTTTGCACAGGACGATTGGGCTTCTCTTTTGCCATTAGCAGAATTTGCCTAGAATAACTCAATACACTCTTCTATCAAGCAAACCCCCTTTTTTGCTAATTATGGGTTCCATCCATCTTTTTTGCCCGATGTCCCCCAAGAATCCTCAGTACCGGCAGTACAGGATCGTCTGGAGTTCTGGAAAGTTAACAACCTCTTCCTGTAAGAAGCTATCTCCAAGTCCCAAGTAGATGACAAGAGATTCTATGACAGGAGAAGAAGAGGTAATCTGGATCTGAAACCCAGAGAGAAGGTATGGCTATCTACCACAAATCTAAAGCTGGCCTGCCCTTCAAGGAAGCTAGGACCAAGATACATTGGCCCATTCCCTATTAAAAGAAGGATTAACGCCATTGCTTTCGAGTTAAGCCTACCAGAGAATTTAAGAATGCATCCGGTGTTCCATGTGTTACTCTTGAAACGATCCGTGGCTAATCCCTTTCCTGACCGAGAATCCGAGACTCCTGCTCCTCTGTTGGTGGAAGGGAATGAGGAGTTCGAAGTGGAGGCTGTCCTGGATTGCAGGAAGAGAAGGGGCCAGACCCAGTTCCTTATTAAGTGGAAGGGCTACGGCCCTAAAGATAATTCATGGGAACCCAGCTCCGATGTGCACGCTCCACGATTGGTTCAAGCCTACCTTCGCCTCCATCCTGAGAAAAAACCCTTAGTGGGCATCCGGAGGCTGCCCTTAAGGGGGGGGACAATGCAAGGAAACCAGCAGAAATCGCCTGGTGCGTATGCGTGTGTTCATGGGAGACCACAGATGCCCGTGCACGCTTGCGCACGCTACACGTGGCGTGCACGTGCAGGAGCGCTCCCTAGCACCAGTTGGCACCACTGGGCCTATTTAAAGGAGGCCCCAGCTACTGATCGGTGCTGACTGGTCTTCAGCTGTGTCCCTGTTACTCTGAACCTGTGTTATTCTGCCCGATTCCCGTTGCTGACTTTGGCTTCTGTTTACCCGGCTCTGAACTCTGTTATACCTGATCTCTGGTTCCTGATCCCGGCTTCCCATCTGACCCGTCTCTGCCTGATGTTCCGGTACCCTGCTGCCCGCCTGTTGATGAACCCGTCTTCCCATCTGACCTGTCTTTGCCTGATGTTCGGGTACCCTGCTGCCCGCCTGTTGACGAACCCGGCTATCCCTGTGACCTGGCCCTGGTGCCCAGCTTGGCCCAGCACAACTACCCGAGTGTCTGTAACTACAGTCCTGTGACCAGCTGCAACTTCCTGCTCTGCAATTACAGTCCTGCAACCAGCTGCGACGAGACTTCAAAACTGGTCCTTCGCTCCTTCTGGTGGCCAGACTTAATACAATTCTGCAGAGACTATGTAAGATCTTGCACTACGTGCTTACGGAACAAGACAGACAGATCTAAGAATTGGGGTCTGCTGGAACCTCTCCCTGTAACAGATAAATTATGGAGCATGATCTCCATGGACTTCATTGTCGAGTTACCCCCATCCGAAGGGTTTACCACCATCTTTGTTATTGTGGATCGCCTATCCAAGATGGCGCACTTTGTGCCCCTAAAGAGTACCCCTTCCGCTGCAGAGACTGCCTCATCTTTCGTCAAGGAAGTGGTACGCCTACATGGTATCCCTGTCAACATCACGTCGGATCGTGGAGTTCAGTTTACGTCCAGATTTTGGAAATCCTTGTGTGAGGTTTTGGGCATTAAACTCTGCCTATCATCTGCTTACCACCCCCAGACTAACGGCCAAACAGAGAGAACAAATCAGACGCTGGAGCAATATCTCTGATGTTTCTCTTCTTTTGCACAGGACGATTGGGCGTCTCTTTTGCTATTAGCAGAATTTGCCTAGAATAACTCAATACACTCTTCTATCAAGCAAACCCCCTTTTTTGCTAATTATGGGTTCCATCCATCTTTTTTGCCCGATGTCCCCCAAGAATCCTCAGTACCGGCAGTACAGGATCGTCTGGAGTTCTGGAAAGTTAACAACCTCTTCCTGTAAGAAGCTATCTCCAAGTCCCAAGTAGATGACAAGAGATTCTATGACAGGAGAAGAAGAGGTAATCTGGATCTGAAACCCGGAGAGAAGGTATGGCTATCTACCACAAATCTAAAGCTGGCCTGCCCTTCAAGGAAGCTAGGACCAAGATACATTGGCCCATTCCCTATTAAAAGAAGGATTAACGCCGTTGCTTTCGAGTTAAGCCTACCAGAGAATTTAAGAATTCATCCAGTGTTCCATGTGTTCCTCTTGAAACGATCCGTGGCTAATCCCTTTCCTGACCGAGAATCCGAGACTCCTGCTCCTCTGTTGGTGGAAGGGAATGAGGAGTTCGAAGTGGAGGCTGTCCTGGATTGCAGGAAGAGAAGGGGCCAGACCCAGTTCCTTATTAAGTGGAAGGGCTACGGCCCTAAAGATAATTCATGGGAACCCAGCTCCGATGTGCACGCTCCACGATTGGTTCAAACCTACCTTCGCCTCCATCCTGAGAAAAAACCGTTAGTGGGCATCCGGAGGCTGCCCTTAAGGGGGGGGCAATGCAAGGAAACCAGCAGAAATCGCCTGGTGCGCATGCGTGTGTGCATGGGAGACCACAGATGCCCGTGCACGCTTGCCCTGCTGCCCGCCTGTTGATGAACCCGTCTTCTCATCTGACCCGTCTTTGCCTGATGTTCCGGTACCCTGCTGCCCGCCTGTTGACGAACCCGGCTATCCCTGTGACCTGGCCCTGGTGCCCAGCTTGGCCCAGCACAACTACCCGAGTGTCTGCAACTACAGTCCTGTGACCAGCTGCAACTTCCTGCTCTGCAATTACAGTCCTGCAACCAGCTGCGACTTCTTGCTCTGCGACTACAGTTCTGCGACCAGCTGTGACTTCCTGCTCTGCAATTACAGTCCTGCGACCAGCTGCGACTTCCTGCTCTGCAACTACAGTCCTGTGACCAGCTGCGACTTCCTGCAACAGGGTTCCTGGTTTCCACCTGCAGGCACTCGTGTGCCTCCTGTTCATTGGCTCCTTCTGTTTCACTCTCAGTGGGACCTGGACTGAAGATACAAGAGAGGCCGCCTCGTCAATTCAGTCTCCCTTCAGGTATGTGACACAAGCACCCAAGAGCCAATTCAAGAATCGACTTGAGTGATGACACCGTGGGATCCCGGGACAGGTAAGTGTCCCAATAGTAAAAGTCAGCAGCTACAGTATTTGTAAGCTGCTGACTTTTAATTCCATGGGGGGGGGGGGGGTTGGCGCTCCGCTTTAACTTGTAAGGAGATGTTACAAGCTCTTTAAAGTAGAACTAAACCCAAACCCAATTTAACCATTTCCAAAAACAGTTGCATTGAAAGACTTCTGTAAATGATAGCTGTCACAGTTGCTTATGCTCTCAACCAAACCATTAACCGTCAATAGGCTGGTGTCATAACTGAACACATGTGCAGCACTATGGCAACTGCAGATCAAACAGAGGCCAAGATGGCAGCCTCCTTGGCTGTAAAGGAGAGGAGGGTTTAACTCTGCTTTAAGAGACATGCCCCTAGTATTTCACTCTAGTATAGTAACGGATGACCAACTGTCTGATCGGTGGTAAGTTTGTCCCAATGAGTAGAATGGGTGCCTACTGCTGAGGTGTGGAGGTCATTCTTTGGAAGAAAAGGGAAGGAGCTTCCTTGGCTGTAAAGAAGAGGAGGGTTTAGCTCTGCTTTAAGAGACTCTCCCCTGTTATTTCACTCTAGAATAGTAACAGATGTCCAACTGTCTGACCGGTGGGGAGTTTGTCCCAATGAGTAGAATGGGTGCCTACTGCTGAGGTGTGGAGGTCATTCTTTGAAAGAAAATGGAAGCATGTGCCCCAACCCCCCCCCCCCCCCCCGACAGAAGTAAAGACTGAATATTCAAGGTTAAAGAAGGATTTCTGTGGTTTAAAAAACCCGATTTTGCTGTATTCATTGTGCCTCCTTAAAAGCCATCTCAAGGGAAGCCTAAATGCCTCATCCCATCTTTCACCCTCAACCCTTTGTAAATTTTCTTTAAAATAAACTTTAAACCACTTTTTTTACTCACTGTCCACAACTACATGGCCCTCCTCAGTGCCTCATCCAGGAGTGGGAAGCCCATTAGGACCCTGACAATGGACAGCTAATGGGAAGTCAATGCAAATGGGAATTCCAACCATGCAGTGACATGATCACGCAAATTGAAGGACCCTTCCACCCACTCTGCAGTCCTTTGCCCTTTTTGAAATTCCAAATCAAGGGCTAAAAGTCCTGCAAATACACATTTATACAGTTATCCTATTTTATTATGTTCTGTGATCCACAACAACACATTTATCTTTGCACTGAATGCAGAATGACGAATCCATTGTCATGATGAATTCCAGGTAATTAGGTTTTGCAATGGCTATGTGCCAAGGGAATTCCACATCCTTGCCGCTCTTACAGTAAAGAACCCTTTACGTAGTTTAAGGTTAAACCTCTTTTCTTCTAATTTGAATGAGTGACCACGAGTCTTGTTAAACTTCCTTCCGCGAAAAAGTTTTATCCCTATAGTGGGGTCAACAGTATGGTATTTGTATATTGAAATCATATCCCCTCTCAAGCATCTCTTCTCCAGAGAGAATAAGTTCAGTGCTCGCAATCTTTCCTCATAACTAATATCCTCCAGACCATTTATTAGCTTTGTTGCCCTTCTTTGTACTCGCTCCATTTCCAGTACATCCTTCCTGAGGACTGGTGCCCAGAACTGGACAGCATACATGTGCGGCCGGACCAGAGTCTTATAGAGCAGGAGAATTACCGTTTTATCTCTGGAATTAATCCCCTTTTTAATGCATGCCAATATTCTGTTTGCTTTGTTAGCAGCAGCTTGGCATTGCATGCCATTGCTGAGCCTATCATCTACTAGGACCCCCAGGTCCTTTTTCCATCCTAGATTCCCCCAGAGGTTCTTCCCCCAGTGTATAGATTGCATTCATATTTTTGCCACCCAAATGCATTATTTTACATTTTTCTACATTGAACCTCATTGCCATGTAGTTGTCCACTCCATTAATTTTGTTCAGTTCTTTTTGTAAGGTTTCCACATCCTGCGGAGAAGTTATTGCCCTGCTTAGCTTAGTATCATCCGCAAATACAGAGATTGAACTGTTTATCCCATCCTCCAGGTCGTTTAAGAAAAAATTAAACAGGATTGGTCCCAGCACAGAACCCTGTGGAACCCCACTACCCACTTCTGATCATTCCGAGTACTCCCCATTTATCACCACCCTCTGAACTTGCCCGTGTAGCCAGTTTTCAATCCATGTACTCACCCTATGGTCCATGCCAACAGACCTTATTTTGTACAGTAAATGTTTATGGGGAACTGTATCAAATGCTTTTGCAGAATCCAGGTACACCACATCTATGGGTTATACTTTAAGTTATACTTTAAGTCTTCATGGTCCACTTAACTGGAGGTAAAGTAGGGTGTGTCCTTTGCTTGTACACATTGCACTAAAAGGTGTCCCTCTTTTTTATCTTAGAAAGCAGGGAGGTTTGGACTAGTGATCTTATAGCTGGTGGAGAATTTATTGAGCAGTAGCAGGAGATGTGCAGGAAGCACAAATCCACAGAAGGAATGAAGCAGATGCAGGAAGATCCTTGCACTGCAGATCCCCAGGTACAGGTTCCATTACAGCACGAAGAGCAGCACAGAAGTGACATTACAAAATCTCATTTCAAATCTCTTTTTCTTTTCTTTTATTTACAGTCAGTATTTATTAAGAATTTTACCAATGTATGCAACAAAACAGATGTACAAAAATGTTTAAATATACAAAAACAGATTTCTTAAGCTTAATCTAGGAGTCATTTGCTCCCACTGCTGTTACTCACAGCCAGTGAGGCAGTAGCACAGGGCGGGGCTGAACCGCGCTTTCTGTCTTATGGACGCAGAGTCAGCTCGGGAGTGAGCATGCACGAGTACCCCCACAAGTGCTATGGAGGCACTCGGCAAGAGGGAGGGGCCCAGAGGGCGAGCGGAAGACCCGAGAAGGGGAGGATCAAGGTTGTTCTGTGCAAAACCACTCCACAGATCAGGTAAGTATAAAATGTTTGTTTTTTTTAATAAAATTTTTTCCTTTACAATCACTTTAAGTAATAAGAGGGTACTTTTGCCTATGGTATAAAACTGGCCAGCTACACACATTTGTTATTAGTGTCAGGAGCCTCACACCAAAAACTATCACTCTCAGGCCCCTGTCACTGAAAACAAAAGGGTTGCTTGCTATCTGCATTTATTCATGTACATGTACTGTAATTCTAAGCAGAAGCCCAATGTTAATACATTTACCAATGTTATTAAAATTGATCATATGTGTGTTTAAAGTTTTTGACAGCTGGAATATAAATTTGCACTACCAGCCAGACTAAAAGTCATGCCAGAGAGGCACATTAATACACTGCCGCTCAGGGTAATAAGAACACCATTCAGGCCACCTGTCATTTTATTGATGCATATATAGACATAACAGCTCCATATTAGTACAAGTAAAGAGGCATAATGGGACACCTACATATTGTTTACAGAGCAGATATATTTATGTACTTTTCACATTAAGAATTATAAACTTTTAGTGTGTAGACAGTTACTACTGCTTAGATTAAAAAAATATATACATATAGGTTTGGCTTCACTATTTTCCAAGTCACTTACCCACAACAGCTATGCAGATTCAGAAGGTCGAAGGAAATTCAGAAGTCCTTACATTAATACTTGTTCTTGGTCTGTGAAAATGATCAGCAACCTTATAATTTCAGATATGTTTTTATTAAACGGTGAAGCCTGAGTTGAACTGGTTTTAATTTCTGAGAAAGTCCCTTCCAGTAAAATTATTTTGTACTTTCTCTGTTAATAGTCCTGCACTGCACTGCTGCAGAGGAAGCACGGCATGCATAAAAAAAAAAAGAATATGTACATAAATAATTAGGAACAGAAAAAAAGGTTTTAAAAAGTTAATAGATTACCAGTTGTGTGAGTGAGAGCCCCTGTCTTAGTGAAAATGTGTGTAAAATGAACACAGGACTCTCAAAGAAGCAATTTGAGAAGTTCCAGCAAAAGATCGGTGAGCAGAGAAAACTATGCTTTAAGTTTTCTCTGGATTTTGTAAGTCTGGATTGGGGCTGGAAACTTGAAAACTTCAAAGAGCATTGGGAGGGATGGAGTCTTCAGTCATGTGTCCAGGTTTTCCAGAAGCTCTGCAGGTTGTGTGTGTGTCCAGGTGCACACATGCGTTATAAGGCAGAGCTGAACATTGTTCAGGGTGTGTGGGAAAGGAGTTGGTGTTGGAGCAGTTGCTGCAGACAGGAAGGAGGTGTGCTACCGTTTAAGAATCCAGGTAACATCCTTGAGACGGTACTCCATGTGGGAGAGGTTCCAGGTCAGTGGACTGAGAGAGTTGGGCCAGCTGAGAGAGTCGGGGAGACCATAGCTGAGACAACTGGAAGAGAGAGTCTTGGGGACCAGAGGGGACCGTGAGTCTTGGAGGAGTGTGGAAGTCTGGAGTGTCAGGAGAGCCCCTTCCTAGAGGCCAGGAGTGGGCCTGTGCAGCAAGGAACTGCGCCCAACGCTGAGCGAGCCTTAAGAGCCAGGTTGATTGGCATTTTTCAGTTGTTTTTGGGAGAAGAACCCCTGTGTGGGAAACCAAACGCATGTGTGAACTTTCATCTTTTTTGTTACTTTCAATAAAAGTGGGCTACCACGCCCTTAAACCTTAGTTCCTGTTGGCTGTGAACTCACTTAAAACGCATCTATCACTGAGCTAGACATCCCCCAATGTCACACAGTATACTAAAATCTACACCAACCTGACTGCCTGCAAATATCTGCCTGCAAATATAAAAAAAAGTAATGATTATCCCACATCTAAGGGACCGATGTAGAAGCTGACAATCAATGCAGCGATCTTCCGGGGTCCTGTGCTTAGGGGGCTACTCCACCGCATACTGACCATACAGGGTCGCTTCCTCGGCACAGCTGTCATTTACAGAACACCTGACAGCCCGCCCCCGTGTTCATTTAGAAAAGGAAGGGGCAGGAAAATTTGACACATTTACTGGACCCTTCCCCTACTCTCCATCCTGAGTGATCCCATTGTGTGCTTGCAGCTGCCGGTGAGAAGGAGAGGAGGATGGACTGCTGGGATGGAGCATGCAGGGGGGCCTAGGCAGCAGGGGGAAACCTATGGTGCACAGTGAGGGTGATGAGTGTGGCGGGTGGGCATATAATAGAACCAATCCCCTGTATGGCTTTCTCTGCAGCAGCTGAAAGTCAGAGGGAGGATGAAGAGACAAAGCCAGCTTTCAGCTGCTGCAAAGTGAGCCATACAGGGGATCGGTCCCAGTAATTACCCACCCCCCTCCCCTACCAATCAGCCTCTCTGCCCACATCTGATTCGCTTAGCTGCCTGAGCCCCCCTTCTGGCCTGGGCCCCGTACAAGAGGACTGGTGATACCACCTTATCCACAGCCCTGTATGAATGTAATGAATTGGACGGAATGGAGAGAAGGTCACAATTTCCACCTAATCCATTGGCACAAGACCCAGAAGGTTGTGACTATCACTGTAATAGCAAAATTTACAACATTGAATACCAGCTTCCACAGCCATAGCTTGGGTATGAGATATGAGTATAATTATTAATCATACCCAGAGTTCACCTTTAAGGTAGGTTCACACTATTGCAGGTGCAAGGGTGCAAGGACATGTGTAAATCGCACATGTTCCCGCACCGGCAGGCACCTGCGGCCAAAACATGCTGCTCTTTAACAGGTGGGCAGGGGTGCTATTAATTCTTAATGGTACCCCCACACATCTGAAAACGCAGCACGTTTTTGGGTGCATTGTGCATGTAGCTTCCCTGTAGGTGCGTTTTGGAAAAAAGGTTGGAGAACTTTTCCTTGCGTTACCCACAGGTACAGTAGGCAGTTTAAATAAATGGGCTGCTGTGACCATGCAAACGCTGCACACAGAACCCGCAAAGGTCTGAACCCAATCCTTAAGGCTGAACTCAGAGTAGATGCAGTGCCTTGCAAAAGTATTCACCCCCCTTGGCCTTTTACCTATTTTGTTACATTACAGCCTTTAGTTCAATGTTTTTTTAATCTGAATTATATGTGATGGATCAGAACACAATAGTCTAAGTTTGTGAAGTCAAATTAGAAAAATATATACATAAAACTATTTTTCAGAAATAAAAAAACTGATAATTGGCATGTGCGTATGTATTCACCCCCTTTATGAAGCCTAAAAAACGCTCTGGTGCAACCAATTACCTTCAGAAGTCACATAATTAGTGAAATGATGTCCACCTGTGTGCAATCTAAGTTCCACATGATCTGTCATTACATATACACACCTCTTTGAAAGGCCCCAGAGGCTGCAACACCTAAGCAAGAGGCACCACTAACCAAACACTGCCACGAAGACCAAGGAACTCTCCAAACAAGTAAGGGACAATGTTGTTAAGAAGTACAAGTCAGGGTTAGGTTATAAAAAAATATCCAAATCTTTGATGATCCCTAGGAGCCTCATCAAATCTACCATAACCAAATGGAAAGAAGATGGCACAACAGCAAACCTGCCAAGAGACGGCCGCACACCAAAACTCATGGACCGGGCAAGAAGGGCATTAATCAGAGAGGCAGCACAGAGACCTAAGGTAATCCTGGAGGAGCTGCAGAGTTCCACAGCAGAGCCTGGAGTATCTGTACATAGGACGACAATAAGCCGTATGCTCCATAGAGTTGGGCTTTATGGCAGAGTGACCAAAAGAAAGCCATTACTAACAGCAAAAAACAAAATGGCACATTTTGATTTTGCGAAAAAGGCATATGGGAGACTCCCAAAATGTATGGTGGAAGGTGCTCTGGTCTGATGAGACTAAAATTTAACTTTTTGGCCATCAAAGAAAATGCTATGTCTGGCGCAAACCCAACACATCACCCAAAGAACACCATCCCCACAGTGAAACATGGTGGTGGCAGCATCATGCTGTGGGGATGTTTTTCAGCAGTCGGGACTGGGAAACTGGTCAGAGTTGAGGGAAAGATGGATGGTGCTAAATACAGGGATATTCTTGAGCAAAACCTGTACCACTCTGTGTGTGATTTGAGAATAGGACGGAGGTTCACCTTCCAGCAGGACAAAGGCCCCAGAAACACTGCTAAAGCAACACTTGAGTGGTTTAAGGGGAAACATGTAAATGTGTTGGAATGGCCTAGTCAAAGCCCAGACCTCAATCCAATAAAAAATCTGTGATCAGACTTAAAGATTGCTGTTCACAAGCACAAACCATCCAACTTGAAGGAGCTGGAGCAGTTTTGCAAGGAGGAATGGGCAAAAATCCCAGGGGTAAGATGTGGCAAGCTCATAGAGAATTCTCCAAAGTGACTTGGAGCTGTGATAGCCGCAAAAGGTGGCTCTACAAAGTATTGACTTTAGGGGGGTGAATAGGTATGCACATTGACTTTTTCTGTTATTTTGTCCTATTTGTTGTTTTCTTCACGATATAAAAAAAAAAACCCAACATCTTCACAATTGTGGGCATGTTCTGTTAATTAAATTATGCAAATCCTCAAACAATCCACGTTAATTCCAGGTGGTGAGGCAACAAAACAGGAAAAATGCCAAGTGGGGGTGAATACTTTTGCAAGGCACTGAATAAAAGACACAAATTAAGACAGTTCTTTCGTCATTTAAAAAAATCACAATGAATGGAGGAGAGAGACCTTTCATTTATCCGCCTGTCCTCCATTCATATAGTGCTTTTCATTGTGAGACGTAACAGTATGGCTTTTATGAATGGAGCAGGGCGGCAGAAAGGATGGGTATAGTCCACTATTATGGTGGGTGCCTGTGACAGGTACAGCGGCTCATATTAACCTCTGCAGCACTGGAAGATCACAGCTGCAAGAATAATGGGGGCAGAGGAATGAGGATTTCAATGAACATAACAGCCACCAGCACAAGAGACACTTTTCATTCAATGTTAGTACCATCTCTGGAACTGATTTAAAAAAAAAAAAATAACGTTATGTTTTATTTAAAAAAATCTGATTTAAAAGTAAAAACTCTCATACATGAATTTCATCTGTGTATTTAGCTATTTTCTTGAAATTCAGCCTTAAAGTACAGGATTTGGCATTGCTAAAGTGTTTACTTGATAAGAATAATAAATCAATGATTACTTTAATTTCTTGCCTGGAACCAGGGATATCCCCTTCCCCTATAGACCTGTGCGAATCAACTGACATCTCCCTGTCTAGTGGCCAGATGATCATCTGTTTGCAGAATGCAAGAAGGAAGCTGGAAATGAATGCCTTTTGATGGGTTGCATATTAAAACCTTGTAACACTAAAAAGCAAAAATCACGGCTAAGCAGCGCTGAGCACTTTAGCAGCAATGGAGCTAAATTTTTTTACACTCAGCAATTGGCTGATTCCCCAATGATCTTCAATGGCTCGCAATTAGAGTGTTTTTCTGCTGTGTTACTGAAAGTGAAAAAGCCTTTCAAAAGGTGAGATTTATTTATGAGTTCAGGACCAAGGTCAGTTCTGTAAACTCACAGATTGAAAACAGTATACAAAGCTAGGCTCAATTAGAGGGATGAATAGTGTCATTTAGCTCAATTCTAAGTAGCGCTCACCTCTGAAAGCCGCTGATTTGCCCGGGTTCTTTTTCCAGTTCAGGGCTGCAGAGCCAGGCACACGGCAACAGTCGCTCTCTGTGCTTAATAAACAATCTAAAGGTTGCTTTTCTTTAAATTGATTGCTGATTAATTGGGATAGGGTGTAGGGAGTTGTGGGATACTCCAGAAACCCTGAGCAGTAGCAATAAGGACACTCTTAACTCTGTGGCTACTCCTTGGAACAGTCCCTTCAGTGATAGCCCCAGCTATGGACAGCACTGAGGCACCATATGCAATGGCCAAGGCCAAGCAAATTTTAGCCTTAATACACAAGGGTTTGCAGCAGTAGTAGACACCAGAATCCTACATATAGGTCTGTACTCATACTTGGATACCACCTTCCTAGTATGGTCATACATAGTGCAACGATTGATGTCCAATTCGATAAAACAATCAAAACAGATATTGATTGAGCAAGATAAAGGGCCCCATACAATCATTTTTTTTTCACCACAACCACTTGATTTGGGTTTGTTGAAATCTGTACTACTAGATGCTCATTGATTGACCAAGCTCAACTTGCTCGGTCGGTGTCTGATTCAATCATTTTGTTGAATCAGACATTAATCGTTTAGATTTATCACACTGTGCAATGCCACCATTAGTATTAAAAAGATTGCCACTGAATACTGGGGTATTTGATTCCTCAGTAGCTTGCAGGTCATCCAGCTTAGATATGGAAATTTGCTTTTAGTCCACCCAAAACTGCTATTTTGGCTGTTGGTGAAAACTGGTGGTCTGAGTCAGTCCTGGACTTGCTCTATGTCTTGGATTATGTACAGTGCGATCTCCCTGCAATAGCCCCTACTCTGTCCCTGTCCATTTGGGACTTTGGGGGTGGGGCAGCTCTTGGTTGCCTTTCCAGGCAACTTCCGTTTCATTCTTCATAACATATAATTAAAACATGTAAAGGCAAGAGTACAGACCTGTAAATTTAAAGGGTATCTAAAGCCAAAACTTGTATTTACTTTAGCAAGCATGGTGACTGTGACAGTCCTAACCAAGAATGGGGCTTCTGGAGAGGACTAGGAGCAAGCCTCTTACCCACTGACTATGGCCCAGGGAGAGAGCAGATCATTCTCTAATGATGGACCACCACTTAATGGACACAGAGAACGTGGTTTAGATTACTTCAGATGGGACATAAATATTTATCCACAATAGCTCTCAGGAAATATATAAAGACTATTCCTGGTTTGTTTGATTCTGAACTATGCATGTTAATTGAAATAGCTGGGTACATTGGCCTCTGTTTCATGTTCTTCAATGTAGGAGCCAAACAGTCTGCTACTGAGGTCTCATGCTATAGTCTGTTGCATACTAGGCTGAGGAGGGGGGGAGATCACTGTTTGTATTGCTAATTGTGCTAATTGGAACACCTTTTGTCTCTCCTAGCAAACCCTTGTTGGATGTGTTTATACTTATGATAATGTCCTTTGTATTCACTGTTGTAGGGGCAGAATAGACTAGTCATCCAGGTGGCCAATTAAGGTAATGTTTATAGTATGTCAGTTGTTGTAATTAGTTTTCTGGTTACAGTTTTTATTGTTAGGGTAATATTATCAGGAGGGGGGATGTCCTCCTGTGGCATATATTTGGTGTGAGTTTGTTCAAAAAACATTGCATGTTGCAGTTTTGTAATTGAACTAGTCTCGCCTGGTTCTTGGTTACAACATGTGGCTGTAATATCTAGTATCTGAAGGTCCAGACTGGAGGAAGCAGTGTACTGACGGAGGCACTCATGTCCAATGCGACGGGGTTTCGTGACATTTGGTGGCAAGCTTCCTGCGGTCTGGGACATCCAAACTTCCACTGGAATCCAAGGTCCGGATAGCAGAAGAGGAGAGATATAGATACCAGCCGCCATGGAAGAGGAATTTGGAAAGAGGTTGCGAGTGGACCAGTATTAGAGCAGGTCCTGCTGGGATGGTATGATTCTATGATTCTATCCGCTGCAAACTCTGGAAGGAAAAACGCTAGCCCGTGAGCAGCGCCACCGGAAAAATTCTCCCCTCCATCCATAAAGGGTACTGGTCACAGGATGGATTGCAGATGCTGTTTTTGGGAGAAAAACCGCACAAGGAGCAGACTTTTCTGAAGAGGAGAAACCACCTAGCGAACCCCCAGCAGAAGTGCTGGCAGCAGGACAGAGTACTGCAGACCCCTGCTCCACACCCGTGGCAGTTTTGGAGGCCCGAGTTGAGAAAGTGGTGGTTCTTCTTTCCCAGTGGATTTCAGAGATTCAGGGAGGGGAAGCAGCCATTCCCCCTCCCCAACAAGGATTTGTGCACCTGGGAGACAGTACCAGAGAAAGGACGTCCCAGCAGCAGATGGAGCCCCAGAATGATGACACCAACTCAGATGAAGCTCTGGCAACCGGACAGAGGGTCCAAGACCTCTGCCCCACACCTATGGCAGTTCTGGAGGCCCAGGGTGAAGAGGTGGCGATCACTCCCAAGCAACAGACCAGGATCCAGGGGGAGAAGGGAGAGGAGGTTTTCATCTTCCCTCTCCAACAGTCACCCAGAGTGGAGGAAACTGTCTTCCCTCCCCAACAGTTAGCCGGAGCAGATGATGTGAGCGCTGAGGCGCTAACAGGGCAGAACACTACTGGCCTCTGCACACAACAATCCACTCCACAGGATTCCAAGGAGAGAATGCAATCGGCACTTCACAACTGCAGCTTGAGCTGATGGTGGATAGGCCTGCCGTCTCCACTAACAGAAACCCAGCAGAAGTGCTATCAACCTCTGCCCAGCACAGGCAACAACTGTGAAGTTCCAGGGAGTTCCAGGGAGCCATGGCAGTCGGCCTCCCTCCCCAGTAATAAGTTGATGTAGTGAAGCTTCTACTCCCAGCTGAACTGCTGGAAACAGGACAGAGTGCCGCTGTCCTCTGCCCAGCATCTACAGTGACTCCACAGCTTCTGGGAGCTGGGGCAAATGGCCCCTCTCCCCAGCAGCAGACTGAGCCCCAGAATGTCAGAAACCACCCAGCTGAAGCACTGGCAGCCGGACAGAGTCAATGACCTCTGCCCCACAACTACTGATGACAACTATTCCTTGCAGCCAAGAATCAAAATCATGCGGACTGTAAGTTCACTCTGCCCGACTAACGCATGTCCAGACCAGGTGGAGGTCTGGGACATTGTTAGTCGAATATTGATGGGGGAGAAATGTGACAGACCTAACCAAAATAGGGGCTTCTGGAGAGGGAGACTAGGAGCAAGCCTCTTACCCACTGACTATGGCCCAGGGAGAAAGCAGATCATTCTCTAATGATGGACCACCACTTATGGACACCGAAAACGTGGTTTGGATTACTTCAGATGAAACAGTAATATTTATCCACAATATCTCTCAGGAAATATATAAAGACTATTCCTGGTTTGTTTGATTCTAAACTATACATGTTAGTTCAAATAGCTGGGCACACTGGCCTCTGTTTCATGTTCTTCAAAGTAGAAGCCGAACAGTCTGCTACTGAGGTCTCCTGCTATAGTCTGTTGCCTACTAGGCTGAGGAGGGGGAGATCACTGTTTGTATTGTTAATCGTGCTAATTGGAACACCTTTTGTCTCTCCTAGCAAACCCTTGTGGGATGTGTTTATACTTATGATGATGTGTCCTTTGTATTCACTGTTGTAGGGTCCGAATAGTCTAGTCATCCAGGTGGCCCAATAAGGTAATGTTCATAGTATGTCAGTTGTAATTGTTTCTGGTTACAGTTTGTATTGTTAGGGTAATATGATCAGGAAGGGGGGATGTCCTCCTGTAGTATATATTTGGTGTAAGTTTGTTCAAATAAACATTCCATGTTGCAGTTTTGTAACTGAGCAAGTCTCGCCTTGTTCTTGGTTACAACATGTGGCTGTAATATTTGGTGTCTGAATGTCCAGACTGGAGGAAGCAGTGTACTGACCGAAGCACTCAAGCGGAGGGAGGTTCCATGACAGTGACTGCTTAGTACACCTGCCAAGTTTTTTTTTTTTTTTTTTTTTTGCTGTCTGCTGTCTGTGCCCTCTAACCTACCTCACTGGAGCTGAAAATTAAGGGATACCAACATTCTCAGCTGCCACCAGGACAAAATCGATGGGAAATCTTCCAGTATGGACACCCTTGTACCCATGACAACTATCCCTCACGTTGGAGAGATTTTCCTCTTTATATAACAGGAAGCGAAGGGAAATCTCCCCAAGGGGGCACAAATGAAAAGAAAACTGAATAGGGTTTTTATCATTCCTTACTCCATCCAAAAGGGCTTTAGTTAAATATATGATTTTCCCATCATTATGCCCCGTACACATGGTCGGATTTTCTGATGTAAAATGTGCGATCGGAGCGTGTTGTCGGACATTCCGACCGTGTATGGGCTCCATCGGACTTTTTCCATCGGATTTTCCGACACACAAAGTTTGAGAGCAGGCTATAAAATTTTCCGACAACAAAATCCGATCGCGTCAATTCAGACCGTGTGTGGCCAGTTTCGACGCACAAAGTGCCACGCATGCTCAGAAGAAATTCCGAGACGGAACAGCTCGATCTGGTAAAATTAGCATTCGGAATGGATACAGCACTTTTGTCACGCTGCAATGTTTTAAATAGTTTGTATACTAGGGGGGTGGTAGTTGCGCTGTGATAAGGAAGGGGATAGGGAAGGGGAGACACTACACTAAAGTGCATATGGCAAACATGCCAAGTGACCTAAATACAACCAAAATTTGGTTATATAAATATATATATGAAAGATACGACAAAAAAGAATTGCAAAACACACAAATCGGTGTATATAGTGAATAACTGGAAAAAACACACTAACCAATAAGTATAGTGGATGAAATAGTGGATAAATGAATAAATAGAGACTACTAAAATGATGTAGACTTGGAGACAGAGTGGTATTAAATCACATAGAGATGAACAGTGTGCAAGGTGAAAGAGGCAGTTAAACTGATACCATGTAAAAAATAAATAAATGCATATAGCACTGAGTGCAAAAAAAAAAAACAGTCAATGAAGAATAACAAATGATCCTAATATGAATCAAAAACACTTGACCAATACAATGAGAGAAGACACCAAGCAACATAAAAATGTATCGGCATAGATAGCAACAGAAAAATTATTTATAAGTATTCCCAAAAAAAAATCTAAAAAAGCATATACAAGTGGTATTGAATATAAACGACAGTCCCACCACCAAGTGTAATAATGCTTGATCACAGTCCAAGGAAATAACCAACACACGACAGGTGAAACAGGGGGGGTGTGTTTCTTCGATGGGGGCACCTCAGTGAACACAGGCCCCTTACCTTACGGCTGTAAGGTATACAGCATATGTATTGAACGCCCAGTAAGGTATGGAATCCAAAACCGTTGCAGCAGATGGTGTAGCTCGTAAATGCAGTGGTATCCCATGCAAAAAAATATATAGCATATAGTGTGATACCGTCTGGGAATGAGCGGATAAGCGAGCTGTAGGAGGAGAGGGGGGAGGGGTTGCACTCACCCTGTGACAGATGAGCGCAAGCCTCAATCCACGAGCGCCGAACTCGTATAGTCCACACCGCTGGCCGTAGGACCTTCTGACATCTCACATCTCCTGTAGCTCTCCACCCGTCATACGTGGTATATATGATATAGTAACAAGACAAGAACCGCATATAGCGTAATCCCGTACAAAAAACTCACTTTATTGTATAAAAACACTTAAGCACTTACAAAAGTAGACAGCTGGGGGGTAAAACTCCGCGAGCGCCGTGCTCGTAACATCAGCTTACGCGAGCACGGCGCTCGCGGAGTTTTACCCCCCAGCTGTCTACTTTTGTAAGTGCTTAAGTGTTTTTATACAATAAAGTGAGTTTTTTGTACGGGATTACGCTATATGCGGTTCTTGTCTTGTTACTATATCATATATACCACGTATGACGGGTGGAGAGCTACAGGAGATGTGAGATGTCAGAAGGTCCTACGGCCAGCGGTGTGGACTATACGAGTTCGGCGCTCGTGGATTGAGGCTTGCGCTCATCTGTCACAGGGTGAGTGCAACCCCTCCCCCCTCTCCTCCTACAGCTCGCTTATCCCCTCATTCCCAGAGGGTATCACACTATATGCTATATATTTTTTTTGCATGGGATACCACTGCATTTACGAGCTACACCATCTGCTGCAACGGTTTTGGATTCCATACCTTACTGGGCGTTCAATACATATGCTGTATACCTTACAGCCGTAAGGTAAGGGGCCTGTGTTCACTGAGGTGCCCCCATCGAAGAAACACACCCCCCCTGTTTCACCTGTCGTGTGTTGGTTATTTCCTTGGACTGTGATCAAGCATTATTACACTTGGTGGTGGGACTGTCGTTTATATTCAATACCACTTGTATATGCTTTTTTAGATTTTTTTTGGGAATACTTATAAATAATTTTTCTGTTGCTATCTATGCCGATACATTTTTATGTTGCTTGGTGTCTTCTCTCATTGTATTGGTCAAGTGTTTTTGATTCATATTAGGATAATTTGTTATTCTTCATTGACTGTTTTTTTTTTTTTTTTTTTTTGCACTCAGTGCTATATGCATTTATTTATTTTTTACATGGTATCAGTTTAACTGCCTCTTTCACCTTGCACACTGTTCATCTCTATGTGATTTAATACCACTCTGTCTCCAAGTCTACATCATTTTAGTAGTCTCTATTTATTCATTTATCCACTATTTCATCCACTATACTTATTGGTTAGTGTGTTTTTTCCAGTTATTCACTATATACACCGATTTGTGTGTTTTGCAATTCTTTTTTGTCGTATCTTTCATATATATATTTATATAACCAAATTTTGGTTGTATTTAGGTCACTTGGCATGTTTGCCATATGCACTTTAGTGTAGTGTCTCCCCTTCCCTATCCCCTTCCTTATCACAGCGCAACTACCACCCCCCTAGTATACATATGTTTTTGTCTGTTCGGAGCAGTCTTATAGGTGTTGCAGCAGTGCCCCCCTCTCAGTTTAGGAGTCCGTAAGCAGCGCAGGAGTTCCTTGCTTAGTTTTAAATAGTTTAATACAGCGCACTCTCTTCATCTTTATAATGTGAGAAGAATGAAGTAGTTTTGCTGTTCATATTCACACAGACTTTTCACAAACTTATTTGTTTATTATTTATCGGGATTCCCCCAATATATTTTGATTTGTCACATCTGACCAAATTTCTTTTTGGTTATTTTTAAAAATTTTTGTTTTCAAGTCTGTTTTTATTTTTGTTTTTCGAGGTTGGTTTTTTTTTTTTTGGGTTTTATTTTTTGGAAGGCTGTTTTTTTATCTTTGTTTTTTTGTGTTTTACTCCATAATATTTTTGTGTGTGTTTCGTGTGTCAAGTTACCACAACACCATTGATATCTTGTATTATTTAATCTCAAGGAGATTGCTTGGTGTTGGTGTCTCTTGTTAATTTCACATTGTATTTTTGAAATGTACCTGCCTCCTCACAAACAAACTGTCCTTTTTGAAGGAAAACACACATAGGCAAGTATAATTGAAACAAAAATTATTTTATTAAGGGCTCAGAACCAAACAAAGAGGGATGCAACGCTGGAGAAACAGCAGAAATTGGCGAAGCCTTTGACCCCCAGGGCAGACATCAATTCTTTTACAGCAAAATTGGTGGCCTGAGGAGTCCATATGTAAGGGAGTGCAGTCTGGTTCAGAAGTCCCAGAGATCCGGAAAGCAGCAGATGACATCTGTGTCCCCAGGCTGTGGTCCTACAAGAGGCTGCATATTTTGCCAGACCAGACTGAACCCAGGGCCATCACTCTCTGGTCTTCCTTCCACGCTTCCTTCCCTGCTGTGGCTCTGGTGTTGGAGATGTGGCAGGAGGAGGAGTAGGACCTGGAGGAGGAGGAGGACCATGTGTGAGGTCACAAATGTGGGTAGCACATGTTATTTGGCCCCTCAAACCCTTATTGAGAGCTTCCAAAATTAGGAACTCACACAGGAGTTGTTGGACCTCCTCCATCTGCATCATTTTGCAGGCAGTTATGCCAGCAAAGTCCTCCTCCACACTGTGGGGGGTTCTCAGGGCCTCTGTAGCCTTCTAAAAGAGACCTATGGCAGCCTCCTCCAGGTTACTCCTCTTCCTGCTACTTTGTCTTTGAAGGTGTAGGGGAGGGACCTGGGTATCAGGCAACTTGCTTGGTCCAGCCACCTCCTGGCTGAGACTTCCCTGTGTATGAAAAAGGGACATGGTTTTAGTTTTTTCTTCATCAATCACAATCAGAAATTAGTACTCCAAACTAACATCTAGTTAACATCATTGATTGGACAACCATGAAGATTTAGAGGAATGCTATACCTGGCTCAAGCTGGGCTCCTCCACATGTTGCTGCCTGGAAGGCCCAGGTTGGGCGTCAGAAGCCTCAGCTGGGGGGGAAGGAAGCATGGAAGGAAGAGTGGAGAGTGCTGGCCTGGGTTCAGTCTGACCTGCCAGAAAATGCAGCCTGTCATAGTACCACAGCCTGGGGACATAGATGTCATCTGCAGCTCCTGATCTCTGGGAATCCTGGACCTTCTTGTGCTCCCTTAGATAAGTGCTCCTCAGGCCACCAATTAGAACCTTCAAATAGGTCATGTCTGCCGTGGGGATCACCGACTTCACAAATTCCAACAAATTATCCAGCGCTGCCTTCCTCTTTGTTTGGTTCTTATATTCAGGGCGGTTTATCTGCCATAGACAAGGCAGCTCCCTGAACATATCAATGAAGATTGGCATAAAGTCCTTATCTTTCAAGATATCCATTTTCACTGCAAGACACAACACAAGACAAACCCTAATGTCAGCCTAAAGTCTTCTAAACTTGTGCAAATACAGGCCTCAATCTAGAAGCAGTATAGGCCCAATGGTAAATCTTACCTTCGCAATCATGATCGGCGCCTCCGTTACTCCTTCCTCCGCTCACAGATCGTACGTACTACGCACGCGTGTTACGCTTTATAGACACTGCGCATGCGTGAAACTCCGCCTACCCCTGACGTTCTTTCTAGTCTATTCCCCGCCCCTTCTCGTTCGGCGCAGTGGGGGAAGAGCACATGGCGGAGACACAGCAGGTGTCTGATAATTACACCAACGAGGAGGAGGAAAGCCCGGAGGCAGAAACGTCCCGATCCAGAATGAGATGATATAAGGCATCAAATATGTCCTTTGGGGAGATGTTGGAGATGGTCAACATAATGAAAAGGGCCGACTATGATGGGAAGTATGGACCTTACCCCAACCCCAATGTCAGAAAGGCAGAGATCATGGTGAATGTGGTCAAGAGCCTGCACCGGAATTTCGGCGTACGGCGATCCAAGGATCAGCTCAGGAAGCAGTGGTCGGACCTCAAATTAAGAGAGCATGAGCAGTACAGAAAGATCCGGAGAGTGCTGCAAAAAAGTAAGTAGTTATGCTATGTTCTGATTCTTTTTATGTTTATTACGTTCGTGCTGCTCCAAGTGCTTTTCTTAACTGTTATCCATTTCTAAATGTCAACTTTCATGTTCATGGGCACATTATTCGTTCGTATCAAACATTTTTCGTGCGGCCTAGAAAACACCATTGTTTTGTCCATATGCATTTGCCCACTTTTTTAGGGCCTACTTGTCTTAAAATAATTTGGTTGTGTAGATGGGTTTGTTACTAGAATGAAATGCAAACTAGATTCTGTGTAAGGAGAGGACACTCAGCAGCTGTTTACACATCTGGACGCTGGAGCACTAGTGTGGGACACAAGAACACCCTTTTTATTAGGGGGTCCACACAGGTGCTCCAGTGTATACTATAGGGGTGTCTCTATCTGTGAAGCTTGTACAAAACAGGTAAAGTATTGAAGCTTGACAAAGGACACTAAAAATTCTACATCTTGGAACTCTGCCAAAATAGACAATTGTACCCCACTTCAAAGCAATGTTTCGTATTTATAGTTCTGCCATCAAATATCTGTGTGCTAAATATACCAATTTTTTTTTACATAGGGGAGAAAAGACTCGGAGGACACCCCTCATCCGAGGAGACCACAGACCCCCCCACCTCTGGAAGAAGGGGAAATCCACCCAAGACAAGCAGAGCAGGAGGAGGAAGACGTGGTGGAAATTGGCACCACAACAGGTGAGTGTCTGCAACCACAGGCTCAGGTAACAGATGGTTGCCGGCATATTTATAATACATGGTGTTTTTTGGTTTCTATCTTTTTAGGTGATCGTGATGTTGTGGATCCAGATCCTTTCACCTCGGAAAGTGCACAGATCCTGATTGGGGAGATCATGGGGTGTAATAGGGACTTGGAAAACATCAAGAAAAACATCAATGATGTTCTTCAAAAAATGAAGAACATCATTGATGTTTTAGGGAGAGTTTAAAACCCCTCCAAATCCCTTTGTTTTTTGTGTGCTACAAATTTTTGACATTTTTTGACAAATTTGAGAAAAGCCAAATTTTGAAGAGGCAACAGTGTGTCAACATGTGCTATCTGCCATCACGGGAGATCAATGGAGGCGTTTTGGGGGTGCAACCCCTTCCTCAATAATAAAGTAGCTGTGAGGAAGGGGTTGCACCCCCAAAACACGTCCCTTGATCCCTTGTGATGGCAGGTAGCACATGTTGACATTCGGAAATTTGTGTGCATCTTCAAAATTTGGCTTTTCCTGGGGTGACTTCACCCCATCTGAACGCAATATCAAACACAGATTGTAAATTCTCATGTCTGATATTGCCTTCAAGTTCTACCAAATGTGAACTTTGTAAGTTCAAGATTTGTGTCTTTCTTGTTGGTTTTAAACATGCCTGTTTTATCTTAAATGGACATTTCTACTTTTTCTAATGTGACCCCAAAAATTGTCATACAACAAACATGTTGGTTTGTTTTAAAAACCTTTTCTAAATGCACATGTGATTGTGCTGGTATTAAAAAGATTGTTAATCAAGAATGTGTGGATTATTGTCTCAACGCTACAACACTTTTGTGGTGCTCTAATTGGTGTTTTCTGTGACAATGGGTGTTATTTCCTAAGTGAATAGATAGTGAATAATTCCGCGCCACAAAAAATAAAAAATGATAAGTAAAGCAGCTACACCCTAAGCAAAAAATGAATAAATTCATAAATGCATAAATGTGAAAAAAAGGGGGGGTTGGGGAGCGCTAAGTGATTGACAAAGGAAAAATGATATGACATATAGGACAAAATTCCCTTAAATGTGAATGAATTCAAATAAAAATACCAGCCTACCCATATGTATAAAAATTGAGTGAACAAAATTCATAAATCTAAAAAATAGTGAACAATAATAATAGTGCAACCGTGACATGTAGTGTCAAATAAATAATATATATATCAAATATAAATTGACATCAATAACAAAGTCCATCCAAAAATTGGTGTAGAATCCTGATGTAAATCTTTGATAAGAAGACGTGAGCAGCAAAATCCCTTCACCATCACTGAAAAAAACACCAATGTGCTCATGGAAGTGGATGTCCGCTTACCAGATGAAGTTGACCAATTTAATTAAAAAAAGGTCAAATAGGCTTTAGCAAGATAATTGCTTGCTGCAATGGAGAAAAATGAACCAAACTCTTGTCCTCACATCACAGGGTCTCACGCATGGGATATAAAATAGATGGAGAGGAACCAAACATAGTGTAACACCATTTATTTAAAAATAAGATAAAAACAAAGTATAGCCAAATGGCTACTCACATATAAGGTGCCATCGCCCGGCACTGAGGCTGAAAAGCGTATCTTGGAATGGGGGAATCCAATCTATAGGAGAGGTTCCCAGATAGTCGTGCGTTCCACCCTCGACGGACAGACGAACCACGGAAGCCGGAAGTGATGTAATTGCGTGACCAAGTACCGCCTCGACGTACGTTTCGTTATACACGTCTTCAGGAAGCGTACTTGGTCACTAAGGAGATGGTTTAAATAGTGTTTTAAATTTACATAAAGAGGAGGGGTTGAATGCTTCACAGCCTCAGTGCCATTCACAGAACACCGTACAACCATCTCAAATAGCAGTTGAAATAACAGAGGTAGATTACCTTCCACAAGTAATTAAACAATATAAATAATCTTGAATACTGCTACTGGTAGGAAATGAGTTTCAAAAATGAAACTGGGATAAGGATGGCACATTCCGCCAGTATCTGACTAAGGGGAATGTAAAAAAATTTAAAGAAACCAAGAGTAAATAATGAAAAATATATATATATATTCACTAAATTTAGTGAATATAGCTCAACAATTCAGCAATTCCACTTTGCACTACAAGTGCAGTTTCAAGTGCACTTGTAGTGCAAAGTATCTTTGCCTTTAGTAAATAACACCCAACAGTGCTTTGTAATGTTACACAATCACGCCATTTTCAGGACTCACCACATTTCTGTCAGGGTCAGCTAAAACAAACACAAGCAGTAAATGTCACCAAAGATTTGAGTATTTTTTTTTTATTTGAAAAAGGTTTTAGACATTGTCTGGCATATTGATAGCCCCCCTACCCGCAAAGAATTCAAGGTATCTTAGCCGGACATCACGGGCACTCAGGGGGGGCAAGCCAGGATGGCCACTTTCAAGCGCCGTCAGGGTTGGTTCATTTTGAATTCCAGCCTCAGGCCCAACTGAGCCAGCATAGTTGGCAGAATGTTGCCGTAAAAAGTTGTGTAGAACACAGCACACCAGGATAATATGATTCAGTTTGTACTCCGCCATGTGTATGAGTGTAAGAAATAGGCGGAACCCGCTGGCCATGATTCCAAACGTGTTCTCCACTACTCTTCTGGCTCTGGCCAGAACCCTCTGGTCCAGGGTGAGGGTCCTCATCGGGAATGGCCGCATATGATGGTCCCCCAGCGCAAATGCTTCATCCGCAACGAAGACGAATGGGAGTCCTTCCACATTGTTTTCTGGAGGTGGCAAGTCCAAGCTGCCATTCTGGAGATGCCTGTAGAACTCCGCCTGGGCGATGACTCCACCATCGGACATCCGGCCATTCTTCCCCACGTCCACATACAGGAACTCATAAGTAGCCGACACCACCGCCAACATCACAATACTATTGAACCCCTTATAATTATAATAGTACGACCCCGAGTTGGGTGGTGGGACGATGTGGCCGTGTTTCCCATCAATTGCCCCTCCGCAGTTAGGAAAGTCCCACCGCTGGGCAAAGTAGGAGGCCACAGTCTGCCATTCCTGTGGCGTGGAAGGAAACTGTGGAGTCAAACCAAAAAAAAAACAATTATTCCTTTTGCACATAAACAGGGAAAGCAGATTAGACACAAACATTCTTGGCCAACATCAAGATAACATTTGTGGGAGTTTTTAAAGACCAAAGTATAAGGTACACCTATCAGATTCCCCCTCCCCCCCTCTCATGGGCCATTTCTAACATTATGGGGGGGGACTCCTGGACAGGTAACCCTCTCCACTTCATTGAGAGATAAATGCCTAAATAATGGGTATTGCTTTGAACAGCCCCTCCTTAGTTACACTGTTGGCAGCCCACTGGACAGGTAAGAAGTGTCATAATACAAAGATATAAATACACATTGTACACATTTGAGCACATTTGGACATTCTGCTATTACCAAGATATTAATAGGATACAAAAACTTTAAACAGTACCAGGCAGGCCCTTGCACTACACACTTTGGGGAATTCATCCATAAATCTGACCACAAAAGAGATGGTTATAGTGTGTATGGGTTTGCCAAAGTCAGCAGATAGATGATTGAGGATAGATAGAGAATTGGTATCAGCTGACTTAGCAGTTGGGGGGAGGGAGGGTTAAAAATGATTTGGGGACACCCAAAAAAAAGCCTCTGGCACTCTGCCTGAATTTAAAGCACAAATCACATTTAAAAACATTTTAGGGGGTGTTTGGGGTAAAGCACTACTATGGAGCTGATAAAATACATTGTTAAGTGAATACATGAGGTGAATATAGGGCCAGGAGACCATGCTGGGGAGGTAAGGGAAGTCAAACATGTATGAAGGACAAAAAAAATAATTACATAAAAATCCAGCATGCATGAGGACAAAGGGGACATTCACAGCATATTACAGTCATGGTAATTAGGGAATGAGGAAAGAAATACAATATATTATCAAACATTATATACAATAAAATGTGATGTTAAAGGATAAAACTCTTACCTTAATATACTCCTTCTGCAGGACCTGGATGATGGCAGAACAGGTCTCTGGGATAATGATCCCCAGAGCCTTGAGGGAGATGCCTGTCGAGAACTTCAAGTCCTGCAGACTTCTCCCCGTCGCCAAGTACCGCAGGGTGGCGACTAGCCTCTGCTCCGGAGCGATGGCTTGCCTCATGCAGGTATCCTGCCTGCTAATATAAGGGGTCAGCAAAGCCAACAAATGGTGAAATACGGGGTCCGTCATCCGGAGAAAGTTCCTGAAATCATCAGGATTATTCTCACGGAGCAAAGGCATGTGACAGAACTGGTCACGCTGGAGCAACCAATTCTTGGTCCATGAATTTCTCCCCACCCTGTTCATGGACTGGACTTGTGTCAAGGTAAGGACCCTAACACCAAGCCCCTGCACAGCACGAACTCTACGAGGAGTACGTATACGCAACATGGCTAGAAAACGGTCTGCTGCTCAGAACGAAGTAACAGAACGCACTGAAGAACAGCAAGCCCTGTGAAGAGCGACCTGAAAAACAGTAACGAACTAACAAGAACACAATGACAGAGTCACGCGTAGCTTGCTGCACGCACTGAACAGCAGATACAAACCCACAAGCACAAACTGAACAGCAGAAAACGATCTGAAAACCACGAGTCTGAAAAAGCGCAAATCATCTCTCACCAAACTTTTACTAACACGACTACTACTACTACTACTAACGCTTGATTCTGAACTGGCCTTTTCTAGTCTCGCGTTCTTGGCGATCGGAAATTCCGACAACTTTGTGCAACCGTGTGTACGCAAAACAAATTTGAGCCAACATCCGTCGGAAAAAATCCATGGATTTTGTTGTCGGAATGTCCGATCAATGTCCGATCGTGTGTACGGGGCATTAGAGTCACTGAGGGATCTAAAGAACAGGGGTTTAGCTCATCACATCAGCATCTGGCAAAGACTGAAAGATCCATTTTGAATGGACTGATGGTTTATTTTCCAATATTGTGCATAGGGATATTCTCACTTGTTTGTGAAGTAATTTAAGAAAATAGGTGTGAAAAGAAATATACCTGTTTTCATTTCTTCATATAGCAATGACAGTAAGCTGGGTTTACAAGTAGGACTAATGCCGCATACACACGAGCGGACTTTCTGGCATACTTGGTCCGGCAGACCAGAGTCCCCCGCACAATCTGATCGTGTGTAGGCTCCGGCGGACTTTTTTTCCCCAAAAGCCCGCCGTACCTAGATTTCAAATCTTAGTCCACTGGACTCAGTTCCTGACGGAAAGCCTGTTCGTCTCGTTCGTCTGTATGCTGGTCCGACGGACCAGATACGACGCAAGGGCAGGGTATTGCATCTCGCGCTCGCTGCAATAGGAAAAACACATTTTCCTATTGCGGCGAGCGCGGGGTATACCAGGCCCTTAAGTCTGGTATGGATTTTAAAGGGAACCCCCTACACCGAAAAAACGGCGTGGGCCCCCCCTACAATCCATACCAGACCCCGATCCGAGCATGCAGCCCGGCGGGTCAGGAAAGGGGGTGGGGACAAGTGAGCGCCCCCCCTCCTGAACCGTACCAGGCCGCATGCTCTCAACATGGGGGGTGGGTGCTTTGGGGGAGGGGGCGTTCTGCGCCCCCCACCACAAAGCACCTTGTCCCTATGTTGATGAGGACAAGGGCCTCTTCCCGACAACCCTGGCCGTTGGTTGTCGAGGTCTGCGGGCGGGGGGCTTATTGGAATCCGGGAGCCCCCTTTAATAAGAGGGCCCCCAGATCCTGGCCCCCCACCCTATGTGAATGAGTATGGGGTACATGGTACCCCTACCCATTCACCTAGGGAAAAAGTGTCAATAATAAAACACACTACACAGGTTTTAAAAGTAATTTATTAGACAGCTCCGGGGGGGGTCTTCTTCCGGCTTTGGGGGTCTTCTTCCGACTTCGGGGGTCTCTCCGGTTCCTCTTCTCCCGACGTCCGGTTGGTTCTTCTCCACTCTCTCTGGCCTCTTCTCCCGGTGTTCCAGTTCTTCTGCCGGCTCCTCCGCTATCTTCATGCCGCTCTTTTGCCAGCAGAGGCCCGGACTTCTGGCTTCTTGGTTTCTGGGCTTCCTCTCTTCTTCTCTTCTTGCGATGTTGACACAATGGTCTCTCAGGCTAGAATGCTCTCTGAGCGCTCCGATGTAACTTATATAGACGGAGACCCCGCCCCCTTATGCTGTCACAGTCCCTGGGCATGCTGGGACTGTGACATTTTAGGGGGGCGTGGTCACCGGGTGATGTTGACCACGGGGGTACTTTGATGCAGTAAGTGGGCTTAGCACCATATACAATATGGTGAGAACAAATCCCCATATTTTTTGATAATATTTTTTTAAAATGGAGGTAAATGTCTTTTTTGCATGTGTGCGCTGTAATATTTTGCTCTGCTGTATGGTCTTATGGCTGCACCAGCTTTAATGCATCTTTTAGGGTGTGCCCCCCAAATATCTTGTTTATTTACACAGAATTGCATGGAACCAGGAGCGGACCTGATCGGAAAACCTTTGTGAAAGGGGGCTAAGTGTATGGCCAGCATGAGCTTCTTTGGGTTCAACGAGGGATGTGGCTATTTCAGAATTCCTTGTCAAGATCTCTGGAGTACATCAGCACTACATATGATGTTATGAATAGAGGTTGGACAAGCCTTTACTAGTGAGTCTTTTATTTATGCTCATTTATATAACATGAAACTGGAGAAGAGTTATAATGGTAACTTAGTTTCACCTTAATAACAGTATGATCAATAATAGCAATCATCTGGGAGACCTGTGGGCGTGTTTAGAGGATTAGGCACTTTAACGTCAAACATTGTAACTGACACCATCGATATCTGTCACCCTGTGACAAGAGTCCTCTTCAGTGACTGAGACGTTCCCAGAATAAGAATGTTATACTGAGACAGTCAAGCAAAGCAACCTGGGACGCTTGTTTTAGAGCACACACACATATACTAATATATATATATATATATATATATATATATATATATATATATATATATATATATATATATATATATGGGTAAAATAAATATTAAACGCATCACCATTTTTCTAGGTAAATATATTTCTAAAGGTGCTATTGACATGAAATTTTCACCACATGTCGGTAACAACCCATGTAATCCATCCATACATACAAAGAAACCAAAACAAATAAGTTCAGAAATGTAATTATATGTAATAAAATGGAATGACACAGGGAAAAAGTAAAAGCAAAGTAAAAAGTAAAAGTAAACACATGAAGAAAGGGTGATGCAAAAAGGTATGGAGAGCCAAGACACCAGCTGAAATCTATCAGTAATTTCCCCTTGGCAATGCAAATTAATATCAGCTGGTTCAGTCTCAACTAATGACCTATAAAAATGTGTCTGATTACAAAGGTATCACATGAAACACCTCATGATGGGTAAAAGCAAAGAGCTCTCTCAAGATTATTGTTGCAAAGCATACTGATGCCATTGGTTACAGAAGGATGTTCCAGTGTCAGAGAAATGCCAGAAACCTCAATTGCCATTATCGTCATTTTCTCGCATTAGAATGACGCACCGGTGCACGCGGGTGCGCAACGGGACAGCAAGGGCGCATGCATGGTGGAGTGCGCATAGCATGAATTAAGGAATCCCCCTGCTGGCTTATAAAAGGCTGCTCATGTTTATGCCAAATTGCTGGATTATATTTCCGCTTCCCTGTGTTCCTGCATCTGTATCCTGTTATCAAGCGTTTCCTGTTGTGACCCGGATTGACCCTGACCTGATCTCTCTCCTGTACTTTGACCTTAGCTTGCTTAAAGGACTCTGCCTACCCTGCCTGCTCTTCGTGTATGACCTTGGCTTGTATTAAGGACTTTCCCATTGCTTCATCTGCCTGATTACCTGTGCATGACCCTGCATCCTTGCTTCAAGGATTAGTTATCTCTTTTCCAGTTTGATTACCTGTGCATGACCCCGGCTAGTACTACAGACTTGCTTCTACCTTACCTTGCCTGATTACCTGTGCTTAACTCTGGCTTTCTCCATGAACTTTTCTACAGCAGTTACCAGCCTGATCATCCAGGTTAATGCTTCAGCAGGGCTTCTAGCTAAACTTGTCATAAGCACTAAACACTGCACCGAGTTACAACCCTCTCAGGACTTATCTCCCTATTCCCGCTTCTCCTTCAAGTGGTTTCCCAGTGATCATCACTCAAGTCCTGCAAACCCTGCTGGTGACTCGTTCTTCTTTGTGCCCTATACCCTCTGCACCAACTCCAGGGGTTTAGTGCACTTGTAATACAAGATGTCCCAAACAGAGGGGGGACCAAGTCTTGTTATACACACTAAGCAGCAAACCAACCGCGGACGATAGTGTGGACACACACAGACGGAGAAAATCTCCTTCACACAGATCAGCAGGGTGGGCGTGCCTGAGGAATGGACGGCAATAAGAAGGAGTCCTCGCACGCCACCTAGATGTCCAGAAGAAGCTACACAACTTTATCTTGTGAAACGCGTTGACGTCACTCCGTCCGGACGTCACGCCCGCTGTCATCCCCCGTAGGGGTTAGCTGGCTCATACACTGAGGGAGTGTTCCGACTGTGTACGGAACCACCGTGAAGGAGGAAAGAGGCGCATCTAGATGGCCGGCCATCTATCTACATGAGGAGTGCTCCTCAGAGCACGGAAACTTCGCAGAAAGTACCGGATTCCATACGCAGTGGCGAACGGCGCAGGTTACAGCACAGGTGACACACACTTCGACAGTACCTGAGGACTTCCATACAGGACCCGGAAGTGGTAATGTACATGATCACCTTCACTGCTTAGCATATTACACGCCTGCCACTAGTCCATCTGCTGTATTAGTACGTACCTGACCACATCCAGAACATCATCTGGCACACTGAAGTTATCTCTTGCTGCACATGCATCTGGACTTTCTGCCATTCCAGCTTGATCCTCAGACATCTATGGTCACACTTTCTCCATCTAGGTTGATTAGGGTTTATTACAGGACCCACTCGCAGTGCCCCACACCACGGCTCCATACTCTCTCATTTGTCCTACCCCATCCCCTTCCACCATCACTCCTATCCACCCCCCTCCCCCGGGTCCTTTCCCCCCCCCCTTTTTTTCACCCCCCTTTCCACCCAGGTCGCGAGCCACCCCCCGGGGGGATTGATGTCTGTTTAGCAGCCTCACTCAGCATAGCTGAACACTCCTCATTGTTAGCAGGCTGCACAGACATCAATTGCCTAGACGTCCGGACGCATTGTATTGTTTTGTTTGTCTGTATATGTTTAATATTCGATCAATTTTTATCAGGGCCTATTGATTATCGGTCTACGCTCTTCTGTCCTCATGTATTATATGTCACTGTACCCCAATAAACATTAGTTTGTATATATAATTAACTGGTTTGCCTTTCCTTTGAGCCCCACTTTCCTTTGGTCCCCCCTCTGTTTTGGACATCTTGTATTACAGACGTGTCAGTGGCTGAAAGGCAACCACGATTTTATGGTACCAGTTGCATTACTACATGATTATACAAGCCTCATTACATTTAACTTGTATAGTGCACTTGGCCGCAAGGGGAGCCTCTCTCAGCATCTTGGCCTCAGAAAGGTATGCAACAGTACAATGCAGCAATTTGGCATGAACGTGAGCAGCCTTTTATAGGTCAGCAGGGGGATTCCTTTATTCACGCTATGCGCGCTCCATCGCGCCTGAGCCGCCCTGTATCGCCGCGCACCCGCATGCGCTGGAGCTCCATTCTACCTCGCATGTGCACGGGGAAATACCAAAATCAGCAACTGAGGTTTGTGGCATTTCTCTGACATCCAGTGAGCACTGTTGGGGCCATAATCTGGAAGTGGAAAGAACATATTTCACCATAAACCGGCAAAAACCAGGTGCTCCTCACAGGATTTTTGACAGAGGAGTGAAAAGAATTATTAGAAGAGTTGTCTAAGAGCCAAGGACCAGTTGTGGAGAGCTTCAAAAAGACCTGGAATTAGCAGGTACAATTGTATCAAAGAAAACAATAAGTAATGCACTCAACCACCATGGCCTGTATGCATGCTCACCACGCAAAACTCCAATGCTGAAGAAAAAAGCATGTTGAAGCTCGTTTAACGTTTGCTGCACAACATTTAGACAAGCTTGTGAAATACTGGGAGAATATAGTCTGGTCAGATGAGACCAAAATTTAACTCTTTGGATGTCATAATACACACCATGTTTGGGGATCAAATGGCACTGCACATCACCCCAAAAAACACCATACCAACAGTGAAGTTTGGAGGTGGGAACATCATGGTGTGGGGCTGTTTTTCAGCATACAGTACTGGCAAACTTCATATGATTGAAGGAAGGATGAATGGAAAAATGTACCAAGACATTCTTAATAAAAATCTGCTGCCATCTACAAGGATGATGAAAATGAATCGAGGGTAGACATTTCAGCAAAAAAATTATCCCAAACACAAGGAAGCCAAGGAAACTCTCTAATGGTTTCAAAGAAAGAAAATAAAGCTGCTAGAATGGCCCAGCCAATCACCTGACTTGAATCCAATAGAAAATCTATGGAAAGAACTTAGGCTACTTTCACATTGGGGCAGCAGGCATCGACAGTAAAGCGGCGCTATTTTTAGCAGCGCTTTACTGTCATTTTAGTGGTTTTAACCCCCACTAGTGTCCTAGAAAGGGTTAAAAACGCCCGCATAGCGCCGCTGCAGCGGCGCATTGCAGGCGGTTTGTTTTCAATGGGCAGGGGCGCTTTAGGAGCGTTATATACACTGCTCCTACAGCGCTGCAAAGATGCGGCTTGCAGGACTTTTTTTTACCGTCCTGCAAGCGCACCGTTCCCTCGGGCTTTCACACAGGAGACACAGGAGAGGCTCTTTACAGGCACTATGCAGGCGCTATTTTTAGCGCTGTAGCACCTGTAAAGTGCCTCAGTGGGAAAGTAGCTTAAAGATCAGAGTTTATAGAAGAGGCCCACAGAACCATCAAGATTTGAAGACTGATTGTGTGGAAGAATGGGCCAAAATCACACCAATGCAATGCATGCAACTTTTTTCTCCATACAGGAGGCATCTTTTTTTTTTTTTTTTTTATTCTTTTTATTCTTTTTATTTAGATTTCCATTGTAGAGTTACAAACGTTTAAACATTCAACATTCAGCACTACAAAGCATTAGCACCAATGAACAATGCAGCCTCTATACAATAATATGCGACCAGTTTCATCTAAAGAAATCAATATAAAGCGAACATTCAAGCACGAAATCTTTACACCCCCAAGAACATCAATAGCGATTATACCAGGTGGTCACCAAGTCTCTGCCCACAACATACACTTTTAACCTACAATCAATCTGAAGCTGTAGAATTGTCAATAATCCTACCACCCCACACCTTTTCAAATGTAGACAGTACCCCTCTACTGAGATATGTAGCTTTATACAATGGTAAGGTATTATTTACTAACGCCTTTCAGGCCATGATGGTGGGGGCCACCGGTTTCTTCCATGACAGATTTATTATTTTACGTGCATAAAACAGAAGCAGGGTAAGTAGCATACAGATTACTGTTTTGGGTGTTAACAGATCTACCAATAAACGTACTTCTACGTTCATGGCTGAATTAACACAATTCAGAACCTCTGACCAAAACAGTTGAATGTGTACGTAATTCCTGAAAATGTACAGAAAATATAGTATGTGGGAAAAATTCTCGCAAGTTTAGCTGGAGTGTAATAAATTCTATGGGGAAATTTAAATTGTATCAGGTGGTCCCGTGCTGACACCAGATTGGAGAAGGTAGAGCTCCAGACGTCATCCCAGTCAAGCTGTGGGAAGTCGGCCAATCATGCATTGTGACAAGAGGTCAAAATCTTAGTAGTATCTATGAACAATTGTTTATAAATAGTGGATAAGGCTTTAGCAAGATTTTTTTTTTCTAAGCAAGGATTCTAGATCTCTAACCCGCACACAGATAGCGGTGGATCCAAATTGGGCAGGAATAGCACGCCTAAACTGGAGATAACGAAAGAGGTGCGACTTAGGGAGTCGGAATTGATGTTTAAGAATGTCATATGTCAACAGCACCCCATTTCCAACCATACAGGAGGCATCTTGAACCTGTCATTACCAAAAAAGGATTTTCTGCGAAATATTAAATACATTTCAGTTAGCATGTTCAATGTCATTCCAATTTATTACACATATAGTAACCTAATTTCTGAACTTATTTGTTTTGGTGTATTTGTATGTATGGATTGCATGGGTTGTTAAAGACAGGTGGTGAACATTTCATGTTAATAGCAACTGTAGAAATATATTTACCTAGAAAAATGGTGACGTGTTCAATACTTGTTTTACCCACTGTATATTTACACATATACACACATAGTCTGCCGGTGTGTTATGGCGTAGGGGGGCTATCCCCCTGTCTAAACACAAAAGCAATGCCTAAGCACAACACTTTGTGCACCTAGGTGGATTATACTGCTTTTTTTCCAAGGCAAATTGGGAAAACTGGCCAAAATTAGTAAAAACATTTTTTTTTAATCTAGCTGCATATTTCTTGCTACTACCTTCCACCAAAGAACAACCCAAAATAAATTTTCCTACTCCTGACGATCGCAGCAATACCACATATGTGTATGTTTGTTGTTTGTACCCGTAGTACAGCCCAAAAACAAAAGTGCGCTTTTTGCTTTTTTTTATCCTACCTAAATCACACCGACACTGATACTGATTTAAAAAAAATCAGTTCCAAAAACAAAATACCGACCCTGACCTTAACCTTGACCCAAGTACTAACCCTGACACTATGACCTAGTTCAAACCTTTGATCTAGGTATTTTCTTATTTTATTTTTTCATTCTTATTATAATTTATTTATTTATTTATTTATTTTTACACACACTTTTCTTTTTCTCTCCAAGGAGAGAATGAGATATGATGTATCTCTCTCCTTCATTCACAGAGAGAGAAAACACGGGGCGGGTTTCACAGTGAAAGGGAAATAAGCAAATATGCGGCCCCACAGGAAAAAGCCCAGTCCAGTGGGGCGCAGTGGCGGCTGGTGCTCAATTTTTTGGGGGGCGCAAACAAACTGAAAAATTTTGAAAAAAACCCCATTAATTGCCACCACTGTGCCATCAAATGCAGCCACTGTGCCATCAAACGTAGCCACTGTGCCCATAAAACGCAGCCACCGTGCCCATTATTTGCCGTCACTGTGCCATCAAATGCAGCCACTGTGCCATCAAATGCAGCCACTGTACCCCATAAAATGCAGCCACTGTGCCCATCAATTGCAGCCACTGTGCCCATCAATTGCAGCCACTGTGCCCATCAAACGCAGCCACTGTGCCCATAAAACGCAGCCACCGTGCCCATTATTTGCCGTCACTGTGCCATCAAATGCAGCCACTGTGCCATCAAATGCAGCCACTGTACCCCATAAAATGCAGCCACTGTGCCCATCAATTGCAGCCACTGTGCCCATCAATTGCAGCCACTGTGCCCATCAAACGCAGCCACTGTGCCCATCAAACGCAGCCACTGTGCCATCAAACGCAGCCACTGTGCCCATCAATTGCCGCCACTGTGCCCATCGATTGCTGCCATTGTGCCCAGCAATTGCCACCACTGTGCCCATCAATTGCTCCAACTGTGCCCATCAATTGCCCCCACTGTGCCCATCAATTGCTCCCACTGTGCCCCATCAAACACAGGCATTGTGCCATATCAAATGCTGCCAGTGTGCACCCGCCGGCCCGCCGTCTGCACTTACCTGTCTCGGTGGGACAGCTCCTCAATGTCTTCTCCCGTCCTCTCCATCCGTCCTCTGCTATGATTGGACACCTGGCGTCCAATCACAGCGCCTGCTGTTTCAGCCAATCAGGTGATGGGTAACAGATCCGAGCACCTGATTGGCAGGGAGGCGGTTTAGTGTTATGAAAGCGAATCATTCGCTTTTCTAACACAGCTGAGCAACCTGCGAGCGCTCAGCATGGCGCTTACAGGTCACCTTTTTTTGACGCCTATTAGAGCCTATGGCTCTAATCAGGTACGTCGAAACCACCCCCCTCCGCTGTAATTTAGGCGCCCTGCGCCCAAAAAAGGCGGCAGCGGCGGCCATAGATAGATTCATGCATGAATCTATCTATTGGTGCTAGAGGGGGGTGGCAGGAGAGAGGGGGCGGCCCTTATGGACGCACCGCCACTGGTGGGGCCGCATATTTGCGTATGCTCGGCGTGAAGGGGTTAAGAAAAGGGTAACTTCACTGAGCCCTTTAGTAAGTGACTAATATACAAATCTTTTCATTTAGTATGTTTACAAAATTATGACAGCACAAGCTTTGCTACATCCTCTGGCAGGTGACACCCAAGCTGCTCAAGTTGGAGATGGGATGGAAACCCTAGTGGACCCAAATGCTTCAATGCAACTGGCACTAGGTCCATGCCTTTGGGATTGCCCCACCAGTTACAAGAGGGCTATGGTGCTGAGACAGAGCATAGTGAAGTAGAACAGTCTGGGTTGCCAAAAAGTGCTGTATGTGGTAAACTATGCTGGAGACAAGAGAGTAAGCAAGTTCCGGCAGGGCTTCTGGCAGGCAGCAAATAAACTTCAGTCAATAGGTCCAAGTTAGCAATTTTTTTTTTTTTTTTTTTTTTTATTAAAAGCCTATGGCGTGCAAAACACACCCAAAAACTTCACCCGGTGCATAAAAAATGTGCACACACATAAAGAGTGCTCACAAAAAAGTGCCACGGGTACACAAGACGTGCCAATTCCCTGATCCCCCGGGGCGTTAGGCTCCAGTTTATGTTTTGTATATGAGGTGGAGAGTGTGACACCACAGCCCTGCCTCTCTTCACACCGTCCAATCAGAGAACGCTGTGCATTCATTCAGACAACACAAAGCATTCTCTGAATGGTGCCCATTCCGAGCGGCCAACCGCCTGTGTTCACAATGTATCAGGCAGGCCATTCTGTATGGGATGTGGAAGCAAATGGAGGTCACTGAACTAACAATGTCTACTGGTGAGTTCCAGTCTCAACCAGATATAGTACAATATATATATATGTAGGAAGGCCAGTATGGTGGCCTGAATTTATGGGAGGAGCCCGGGGGGGTATTTAGGCAGCCCGCTCACCTGTGGTGCTTGTCGGTTTCCTGTGCGCGATACACGTCACTAGGCCGACTATTCGATATACCAGCGTCCGCAAGTTCTTGCCTCGCAAGTTCCCGTATTCGATATTCCGTACTCAAAACTTTCGAAGTCCGCGTTTTTCGTTCGTAGTTTGTACCACGCGTCTGGCTTGGCTGTCGCAGGTAAGGTCCCGTCGGACTTTGTTTTTCGTTTTCATATCATGTCACTAAACCGTGATTTCAAATTTTCGTTTCACTCGCATTTCACAACATAAACTGCAATGTATATCGCTCGTACTTTCGTTATGTTACCATTTCGACAGCACCGCGACGCAGACGTCGCTTCATTTCTAGCATGTTGGTATTTTAAAATATGCGTCGGTAGACAGCCATAGCGAGTCGCAATTTGCAATTTATCGGATCAAGTCAGTTCGATACCAATCATTTCTCATTTCTGAAACATTTCTAAACTCATTTCTGACATTTCAAATCATTTCAAACATTTCTCATTTCAGTCACCTACCGCGCTCCGATTCGAATCCAGTTGCACCAAAAGATGCACCGATTCGTTCCGGTGTGCCCCAGTTATTACGGCCTCATTTCTATACATGCTCCAGAGTTACGTTATTATCAGTCATTCGTACCTCTGTCATGGTTATCATTTCATTTCCACGTATCACGTTCCGACATGAATTCAGTCGCATGGAAGTGCACCGATTCGTCTCAGCGTGCCCCAGGATTGGCCTCATTTCTATACATGCTCCAGAGTTACGTTATTATCAGTCATTCGTACCTCTGTCATGGTTATCATTTCATTTCCACGTATCACGTTCCGACATGAATTCAGTCGCATGGAAGTGCACTGATTCGTGTTGGCGTGCCCCAGGATTGGCCTCATTTCTATACATGCTCCAGAGTTACGTTATTATCAGTCATTCGTACCTCTGTCATGGTTATCATTTCATTTCCACGTATCACGTTCCGACATGAATGCAGTCGCATGGAAATGCATCGATTCGTCTCGGCGTGCCCCAGGATTGGCCACATTTCAGTACATGCTCCGGAGTCCGATTCGTAGTCAGTCGCTACAACAGCACGACCGATTCGAGCCTCTGTCATGGCAAACGATATGTTACACCGCACTTACCGCGCTCCGCTTCGAATCCAGTTGCATCTTCCATGCATCAATTCGTTACGGCGTGCCCCAGGGCTCGGCCTCATTTCTGAAACATGCTCCAGAGTCCGGATCATAGCTAGTCGCAGATATCGGGCGACTGATCCGTATCTCTGTCATGCAATTACTACCATTTCACTCCCACAACGCATCACCGTTTCAAAACCAGTCGCATCTGAGATGCACCGAGTCGTCACGGAATGCCTCGCTTGTTTCAACCGTATCCATACCTATACCAGAGCTCGGTTAGTTGCCAGTCGCAGAACACGGCACAACCAATTCGAGCCTCGGTCAAGGTAATCATTTCTCTCATTCATTTCATACTGCGCTCCGATTCGAATCCAGATGCATCAAACAGGCACCGATTCGTCCCGGTGTGCACCAATGTTTTCAGTTGCCTCATTTCAATACATGCTCCAGAGCCCGGTTCATGGTCGAATCAGTCACGACACGACCAGGCCGGACCTCTGTCAGGGAGTTCACTCATTTCATAATCAAGGCAAACATTTCGAATCATTTCATTGTCACAAAGATTGCAAACACCATACAAATCGTTGCTTCAAGTTAAGTTAGCAATCCCTTCACGAATTATCATCTTTCCATTTTCCTCAGGTCAGTCAAAGTTTAGTAGGTCCACCCTGCACCAGGTTGGACGATATCCCCCCAGGTAAATTAAAAAAAAAAAAAAAAAAAAAAAGGGAATGGGAGAATAAGTCGGGTAAGTATGACTCAGCGGATCAAAGGAAAACTTGAAATTCATGTCACCCCCAATAGGTTACAGTCAACCAGGAAACAAAGCTCAAGAGATTTTCACCAGAGCAACTATGTCCCAGGCCGGCAGCGAAGACTTCACGGCCCCTCTGTCACCTTCCCCGGTCTCAGAGAGCGGCAGCGTGCAGTCCCTCAGGGGATGGACTATCCCCAAACTGACGGCAGAGCTCAGACGCAGAGGTGTCCCCTTCCCCGCCACAGCGAGGAAAGGCGAGCTCTTCAAACTCCTCTTTCCCCCACCAGCAGCAGGACCCAGTTCCCAACAAGCATCCCTCCAGTCAATATCATCAGCCATCTCGCAATTACACACGATGGTGTCATCTCTATCCACCTCAGTTACAGACGTCCAAACCAGAGTTGCACTTCTGGAGGCTCGACCGGCCACGGCTGTCCCCGACCCAACTGCAACTCAGACCTTGACACCTCTTCCTGCAGGTACCTCAGACTCGAGCCCCATTGTCTACCCCTCCCATCTGGTCCCAACCAGTATCAGGAAGGACATTCTGGACGGCAAAGACGTCAACCTGGCCTCTCTCCTTATTTCCGTGCACAATTTGGCAGAAAATAAGGCCTACTCCTGGGGCGACATATCGGTGGTCCTTAAAGCCAAAGACCCCAGATTGAACCGCAAGCTATCAGTCCCAGAGTTTACCTTGGCCTTTGGCATGCTCAGAGATGTCCTGTGCTCAGCCACCCCTAGCAGGCGGCAAGAGCTGGACTTGTATCTCCATACTGTAGTAGACTTGGGCTACAAGTATGGAGGTTTTGCTTTTTACGACTATCATCGTTCCTTTTCAGCTAAGGCCGCCGCCAGACTCACACAATTCCAGACTACGACAGATTGGAGATTCATGGACACAGAGCTCTTCTGCCGCCACTTTGCCGGCTTACGCTCACCTCTGTGTGCGATTTGTCAGTCTTCCACCCACACTGCCACCTGGTGCGCCAATGCGGCGATCAGACGGCCCTTCGAGTTCCCCTCTACCTCAGGTACAGTTCAGGGTCAGTCGATCCCTGAACCAATGCCTCAGGTGGACAAACTCGGACGCCCAGTCCGAACCGTGGGAGGGGCAGCCATCTGTAACAACTTTAACTATGGGTCCTGCAACTTCAGCCAGTGCCCTCTACTTCACATCTGCACCTTATGCCAAAGAGCACACCCTAGGAATTTGTGTGAAGTCAAACAACACAAGAGGGCATGACTAAGCTGGATCAACCTCTTATGGTTAGGACTGTATCTCTCTTCACATCCCACCCCTTCCCTGGCCACCTACCTTATCCAAGGCTTCACAGCAGGCTTTCACACCGGCCTCATTTCACTACCCCACAGTACCCACGAATGTGCCAATCTTCGTTCTGCAGCCATTGACGAACAAGCCATAGATCAGCTCTTACAGGCAGAGGTAGATCGAGACTACGTGATAGGCCCTTTCACTTGCCCCCCTTTCAGCACATGGAGAGTCAGCCCTATTGGGCTTGTCAAGGGCAAGTTCTCAAATAAATTGCGTTTGGTGTACGACCTGTCTGCGCCTCATTCTTCCCACATACCCAGTCTCAATTCCCTGATCCCCTCCGAAGAGTTTTCCCTAAAATATTCCTCCGTTGACATGGCAATACAAGCGATCATAAAAGCAGGCACAGGTGCCTGGCTCTCCAAAGCCGACATCTCGGATGCTTTCAAGCTCCTGCCCATCCACCCATCCCTTTGGTGCTGGCATGGCATCAAATGGAAGGAAGCATATTATTTTGCTACAAAACTCACCTTCGGTTCGAAGAGTAGCCCGTGGCTCTTCGACACGTTCGCTCAGTCCCTCGTTTGGATACTATTACACAAGGGTCAATGCCATGAAGTCATCCATTATCTGGATGACTTCCTACTGATAGAACCGCCCAGCAAGCCCCCAGGAGATCTCGACAAACTTAGAGTGATTTTTGGAAACCTCAATGTTTCTATCGCCGAGCACAAAGTCGATGGCCCAGCAAACATCATCACCTTTCTTGGGGTCAGCTTGGATACCTGCGCGATGCAAGCCAGTCTCCCCCCCGACAAACTAACACGCATTAGGGCAGTCCTTCACGAGTTTACACACACCAAGGGCTGTACCAAAAAACAGTTGCAGTCTCTCCTGGGTATGCTCAACTTCGCTATGCGAATTATCCCACAAGGCCGCACATTTGTATCACGCCTGCTTAGATTTCTGTCAGAAACTCAAGACCCCGATCAGATTTTGAATCTAGACTCCGCAGCTATAGCGGACCTATCTATGTGGGAGGAATTCTTGTCCGCCTGGAATGGCATATCTCTATTTATACCTATGGTTTCGGTCCATTCACCCCAGGTGGTGACGGACGCTGCAGCCTCCACAGGTTTCGCGGCAATTTTTGGCCATCATTGGTTTTCAGGACCCTGGACTCAACAGATACTGTTGATACCCGGCTTTTCCCAAACATCTGCCCTCTTTGAGCTTTATCCCATAGTGGCAGCTGCACAACTCTGGGGCCACCACTGGACAGGACAAACCGTAGTCTTCACCACCGACAACCAGGCCACGGCAGACATCATCAACAGAGGCAGGTCCAAGTCCCTAGCAGTCATGTCCTTCCTGCGCAGGTTGGTACAACTGTCTTTACAGCATCAGTTCAATATACACTGTGCATTTATTCCCGGCAGATACAACTCAGCAGCTGACGCACTGTCACGTTTCAATTATACCTCCTTTTTCAAACAGGTTCCCGATGCCGATCCAATGTCGGCCCCTATCCCTGTCTGGTCACAACTGACCCTGGACTAGTTCAACATCTACACGGAGCTACGCAACTCATAAATCATTCCCTCTCCCACAACACACTCAAAGCCTACCAGACAGCTTGGAAGGCCTTCAATAAATTCCTCACGTCCTGCCGTAAAGGACCAACAGATATCAAACAGGTACTGGCCTTCACTGCACACTGCCACACGCAGCTGGCCTTATCCTACAATACCATCCGGCTATACCTAGCCGGCATTCAACATTTCATGGCGCTTGAAGACCCCACGAAATCTTCACTGTTCTCATCACACGCTATACGAGCCATTCTAAGGGGAATTCAGAAACGACAACCAGTCATCAGCACTAAGCGCTTACCCATTACGGGGCCCATCTTTAGGGACATGTCAACTATTCTGGCTACTTCGCCATTCGGTCTGCTCCCCAGCATGGTCTTACAAGCAGCCGTATATTTAGCTTACGATGGGTTCTTGCGGCCTGGCGAATTCACCTCTAACAAACCCACAGACCAAGTACTATGCAGACGGCACTTGCTTCGATACCAAGACCATTTCATCCTGCACCTCGAGGTCTCTAAAACCCAGCAAACGGGCTCAGGAGTGAACATTCACCTCTACAAAACCAACAACAGCTGGTGTCCAGTCGCTGTACTCAACCGACTCCTGTCACTCCTGCCTGAGCAACCAGACAGCAGTCCCCTTCTACCATTCCCAGTTAAACCCTTAAGCGCCTCTCAGTTTGTGAAACACATAAGGATACTTCTCCGCAATCTTCACCTTAACCCTAGTCAGTATTCCGGACACTCTTTCCGCATCGGAGCAGCCTCCGCAGCGTCCCGCCACGGGGTTCCAGACCACATCATCAAAAGACTAGGCAGGTGGAAATCAGCCTGCTTCGCCCGGTATATCCCCAATCCGCAAACAGAGATGGCACAGGCATTCTCCAAATTGGCTCAATAAATAACTGAAAACCAATAAAAATTATAACCCTACCTGAATGTTTTTGCCCCCTTATTTTGGCATACCGGCCATTAGACCAAGGCACACTTTCAGGTCCATTTCATATGGTAAGTCCACACTTTCAGGTCTATTTCCGATGGTAAGTCTTATCTTTACTATAAGTGTTATCTATGTCCATATCGGACATAGGGCTCCAACCATAAGTAGGAAGGCCAGTATGGTGGCCTGAATTTATGGGAGGAGCCCGGGGGGGTATTTAGGCAGCCCGCTCACCTGTGGTGCTTGTCGGTTTCCTGTGCGCGATACCCACCCTCCCATCCCCATTTCACAGCATTTCTCAAACTATTCATTTCATTCATTTCTCTTACAGAATAATCATTTCTTAAACCAGGGTATGCCCCCTTATTTTGGCATACCGGCCATTAGACCAAGGCACACTTTCAGGTCCATTTCATATGGTAAGTCCACACTTTCAGGTCTATTTCCGATGGTATGTCTTATCTTTACTATAAGTGTTATCTATGTCCATATCGGACATAGGGCTCCAACCATAAATATATATATACACTATATTACAAAAAGTATTGGGACACCTACCTTTACACGCACATGAATCTTAATGGCATCCCAGTCTTAGTCTGTAGGGTTCAATATTGAGGTGCAGCTATGCATATTTGCAGCTACAACAGGTCCATCTCTTCTGGAAAGGCTGTCCACAAGGTTTCGGAGTGTGTCTATGGAAATGTTTGACCATTCTTCCAGAAGTGCTTTTGTGAGGTCAGGCATTGATGTTGGACGAGAAGGCCTGGCTCGCAGTCTCCGCTCTAATTCATCTCAAAGGTGTTCTATCGGATTGAGGTCAGGACTCTGTGCAGACCAGTCAAGTTCTTCCACCCCAAACCTGCTCATCCATGTGTTTATAGACCTTGCTTTGTGCACTGGTCCAAGTAGTGCAGGTGAATTATGATGTGGGGTTGTTTTTTAAGGGTTGGGCTTGGCCCCTTGGTTCCAGTGAAGGGAACTCTTAAGGCATCAGCATACCAAGACATTTTGGACAATTTTATGCTCTCAACTTTGTGGGAACAGTGGAACATGGCCCCTTTCTGTTCCAACATGACTGCGCACCAGTGCACAAAGCAAGGTCCATAAAGACGTGGATGAGCGAGTTTGGGGTGGAGGAACTTGACTTGCCCTGCACAGAGTCCTGACCTCAACCTGATAGAACACCTTTGAGATAAAGATCATTGCCTGACCGCACAGATGCGCTTCTGGAGGAATGGTCAAACATTCCCATAGACACACTCCTAAACCTTATGGGCAGCCTTCCCAGAAGATTTGAAGCTGTTATAGCTGCAAAGGGTAGGCCAACTCAATATTGAACCCTACGAACTAAGGCTGGCCATACATTATACAAATCTATTGTGCAATTCTCCTTTAGATTTACCAAAGCCATATAATATGAGGTCAAACCGAAACACTTTCAATTTGTATGCAATCAGGCAGGCCCTTGCACTACATAGTTGAAATTAAATCTAAAGAAAATTGAATAAGAAAATTGTATAATGTATGGCCAGCTTAAGACTGGGATGCCATTAAATACATATGCGTGTAAAGGTAGGTGTCCCAATACTTTTGGTAATATAGTGTGGTTACTTGGGTCCAAGCTGGAACAATGTAATTGTGTAAAAACCTACAGGTTACACAATCCCTTTAAGCCAAGCCAGGCAAAACATGTCATGCTTGTCACTTGCTGTCATACTGACAGATACATCAAGAGGACACATCCATTGGTTAAGCAAAAAACATGATGAGTTCTACAAACTGAGAGTCTGCCTGTTTTGTTATTTGTATAATCTCTCAATTAAAGTATTCATCTCTGCCAGTTCATTATAACAGTGTTGATCTGAACAATACCAGATGCCATTCCTGGCCACCTGCCCAACATCCAATAAAAATGCTGAATCCTGAAGATCTTTCTACAGGTAATTACAAGTGCTTGGTGGCTGCTGTCCAGACTCAAAGCAGCGGAAATGAGTCTCAGAAAATGTCCCCTGTCTAATGTACTTTTCTTATCCCCGCCTCCATATAACCGGATCAGTCTTTTGGGAAAAGTTGGCAGGTCATCCAGTCTGTCAGTGTTATGGATATAAGGAGGATAGAAAACACAGCTGTTTCTCCATGTACACCACGCCGAGGCACATCAGCTCATATATATTGTCGCATAACGCCATCGCTGACATTTTCATCCATTTGCGGGTGGTACAATATAGGAGGTTTGATTGTATTAATGTGCATCTGGGGAAATCATTACTATTAACTCCCCAAATATGTTGGTGGCAAAAGAATTTTTGTAATAAAGTGTTTACCTTTATTAGTTCTGTTGAGGAACTCTCTCCTGGAACTAGACATAAAGCCGAAGTTTTACTACTTGACTCCCAGGCCAATTCTGACATTTCTGTGTGTAGCACTAACTCTCGGTGGAGCTGCTGGTTTAAAACGGGCTGTTACCTTCACTTTCGCCACCTCTATTTCACCGCCACCGGGCCTAGGGTCCCGTTGAGTTTACCTCCGGACAATGTAGGCACCAGACACTTGAGTATCTTTTCCAATGCTTTAATGAACAGGTAATAAAGGAAGTAGCAGGAAAGAGGTAGAAGGAAAATTGCAGGGAAGCTCAAATACCTTTTCTTAGTATTCTTTGGTACATCATTAGGAATTGAACGCTTGTAACTGAATATACTCCCCTTTTTGGATTCAATCTTTGCCCGCCTGGATAGGTTTCTCTCACTTGCCTAGCAGTCGGTACGTAGCACAAACAAAAGTCTCTGCTACAGACTTGTTTGAACCCGTACGATCCTCTGCCACAGGATGTATTGGTTTACGGTGAATATTAGACACAGCACTTGAACCTTTAGGCCAACCCGGCAGTACTATGCAGTAAGATTACTTCAGGATACGTCACCAGGCCCCTCTCCAGACCAGCACTCTGCATGATCCTTCCATGACGGGTCCTCCCCTGGGATCTTCTCAGTTGTCCAGCTTCTTCACATAGGACAGACAGCCCAGGACCATTCCTCTGCCGCTGTGGTAGGCCCCAGACAGGCTTCTGGGCCCACCCACACGCTGCAGCGACGCGGGCCTCCGGATCGGAGGGCCACGAGGTGGTACTCCTAACGCATACCTGTCGGCCAGGAGGGCCAGCAGGTGGCTGAAAACGAACCCCTAAACATGGCGTCTGTCCCATAAATACCCTCTCCCAGAATGCAACTCGGAGGACCACCTCCACTGAGTTATCTCCGGGACAGAGGAGCACTCATACGCTTCAACACGTTGCCTTTCCAACACTGGCCCATGGTGACAACGACACCCACCGGCGCAGTGTGGAACTACACGCAACTCAGCCAAGCTGGAACAGAGGCAAATCTAACTTCACCTAACAAGTAACCCACTAGATTTACCTATCAGCAGTAGATTAGAAATCTACCAGCGCTACATGTGATACATGTAATAATCTTTTTTTTTGTAGAAAATTATGGGGGTCGGATGCGGCTCTTTGCTTGCTTTTATACGGCCCTTGGGGCATTATTCCCCCCACTGTCAGCAACAGTGGGGCATAGTTCTTGCCATTGACCCTGACAATGGGGCACTACTGCTCTCACTGACACCAACGATCGGGCACTATTCCTTCCACTTACACCAATGATGGGGCACTATACCTCTCCCTGACACCAATGATGGGCACTATACCTCTCCCTGACACCAATGATGGGGCACTATACCTCTCCCTGACACCAATGATGGGGCACTATAGTGTATCTCTCACTGATACCAACAATGGGACACTATTCCTCCAACTGATACCAATTTTGGCGCACTATTCCTCCCACTGATACCAATGATGGGCACTATTCCTCCCACTGATACCAATGATGGGGCACTATTCCTTTCACTGATACCAATGATGGGCACTATTCCTTTCACTGACACCAATAATGGGCACTATTCCTTTCACTGACACCAATGATAGGCACTATTCCTTTCATTGACAGCAATGAAGGGGCACTATTCCTCTCACTGATACCAACAATAGAGTGCTATTACACCCCCAAAGACCAATAATGGAGCACTGTTTACTTTCACTGAGGCCATGATATTTTCTGCTCCTTCTGACCACAGTCCGGCCCCCCTAAATTTTGAAGGACAATAAACTGTCCCTTTGTTTAGAAAGTTTAGAGAACTATGTCACATGATATTTGCGCAGTGCTTTTCAAACCCATTTTTTTTAAATACACGTTAATGAATTTTAGGGACCAAAAACACAATATAATACCCAATTTTTTTGTAAAATATAAATGCTAAGCATTTGCACAAGTACAAAATCAATGGGTTTGAATCACACTGCAAAGAATCACATATGATTTGAACAGGAATGCAGTGCGATTCCTGTCTGAATCACATGTGGTTTCCCCCACCGCTCCTGTGTAAAACCAGGCTTGTCATAGTGATTTCAGCCTGAGTTCACACATGAGCATGGGAAACCACAGGATGTGGGAAACCACATGCGATTTGGACAGGAATCGCACATTCCTGCTCAAATTACATGTGATTCTTTGCAGTGTGATTTGAGCCCATTCATTTTGTTTTGGTAATCGATATTGGCTCGTACTTGAGCACAAGTATTAGTACTCGCCAGCGGTGGCCAGTCCATAAGGGGCGCAGGGGCACCGCCCCCCTAATCTCTATGCGCCAGCCCCTAATCTCCATGCGGGGCGCAGACGCATGGATTTCTATGGGGTTTTTTTTGTGAAGCAAATGATTAAAGCCTGAAGCTCTAATTGGCTTCAAAAAGGTTGGGCTCGGGACACAGAGCACTGCGCCCCGAGCCCACCCACTTGTGACATTAGGGAATGGTGATTTGCTATTTTCGTCCTGCTTCTCCTCCCGGCCAATCAGGCCAGGAAGCGGGTCCTAAGGAGGAGAAGCGACCGGATTGGCCGGGAGGAGAAGCCTGGGAAGCTGTTGAAGCCGCCAGCGACCTGGATGGGGTAAGTGCAGGGCTAGTGGGCGAGCGGGTATATGGGCAGGGGGGGTGGTGGGTTTGTTTTCCACCCCCCCAAAAAATGGAGCACCAGTGGCCACTAGTACTTGCCGATAAAAAAACAGTATCAGCGCAACCCTAATAGGGTGGATTTACTAAAGGCAAGTACACTGTTCACTTTGCAAGTGTAGTTGCACTAATTTTCCTCAGAGCTTAGTAAATGTGGTAAAGCTCTGCTGATTTCCATCATCCAATCATGTGCAAACAAAAATGCTTTTTTTTTTTCCTTGCACCTGACTGGGTGAAGCTTTACCGCATTTAAACTTAGGCTGGCCATACACTATTCAATTTTCCTGTTCAACTTTCCTTTAGATTTACCAAAACCATATAATAGGAGGTCAAACCTAAACTCTTTCAATTTGGATGCAATCAGGCAGGCCCTTGTACTACATAGTTGAAGGTAAATCTAAAGAAAATTGAACAGGAAAATTGTATGGTGTATGGCCAGCTTAACTAAGGAAAATGAGTGTAACTGCACTGGCAAAGTGCACAGTCTACTTGCCTTTAGTAAATCCACCCCTATGCTGTTCATTTAAAGCAGAACTTGTCTTTCCTCTCCCACCCACCCCCCCACTCTCTGACTTGTGATTGCCAACAAACCATACAGTATTAGTTCTATCCCATTTGGTGGGTACATGACAGTAGTCTGCAGTACAAACAAATGGTCACTGCCCTCGCCTATAATTGGCCTTTGCGGCAAGGAGCACATGGAAGGGCAATGCATGCAAAACAAAACCAAAGAAATTCCAAGGTCAACTTACTGACCAGACTGCAACCAACCAAATTATCCTGCCTAACAGTATGCGTTAAAAAACAAACAAACAGGCATTTAGTCTGCACACACTATCAAATAAATTCGTAAGCTACAGATATTTGCAACTGTGTGCAGACTAAATCCCTGCTTTTAACGTATACTGTTAGGCAGGATAATTTAGTTGGTTGCAGGCTGGTCGGTAAGTTGAGCTAGGAATTTCTTTGGTTTTGTTTTGCATGACAGTCTGCTCTTAAGGCTGATTCTCACTCCAATTCAATACAGAAAAAATGCAGCATATTCTACTTTTGTTGACTGCACTGCACTGGTGTGAACTAGGGCCATTGTAATACATGGAAAACACTGTGCGTGCATTTTTGATGAAAATTAAAAACGCACTAGACTGGATCTGGCGTGAACCAACCCTTAAGCCGCGTACACACGGGCGGAATTTTCGACCGGACTGGTCCGACGGACCGAGTCCGGCGGACAATCCGATCGTGTGTGGGCTTCATCGGACCTTCAGCAGACTTTTCCAGACGAAAATCTGACAGACTTTAGATTTGGAACATGCTTCAAATCTTTACGTCGTAACTCTGCCGGACCCAGAAATCCGCTCGTCTGTATGCTAGTCCGACGGACAAAAACTGACGCTAGGGCAGCTATTGGCTACTGGCTATCCACTTCCTTATTTTAGTCCGGTGTACGTCATCGCGTACGAATCCTTCAGACTTTGGTGTGATAGTGTGTAGGCAAGTCTGTTCGTTAAAAAGTCTGTCGGAAGTCCGTCAAAAGTCCGTTGAAAGTCCGTCGGAAAGTCCGTCGGACCAGTCCGGTCGAAAAGTCCGACCGTGTGTACGCTGCATTAGAGGTAGTGGATGCTGCCCAACATTCAACCCAATGACTGAGGATATTTAGTGATAGAAAAGAAAGCAGGGGTAAATCTGGATTTCAACACTGACTTTTACACCATGTTACAACAGTCATTAGGATGTAAAATGTAACATGCTTCCAAGCAGACCTTCCCCACCCCAAGAATACAGCTGGAAGAAGAGTCTGCAGGAGCCTTGCATTACGCCCGCAATCCACTGATCGTGACGGCAATGTTTTGCAGGCTCCGATGAAAAACATATCAAATACACATTTTTTTTAGATGCAAAAACATGTGCATGTATTATTTTTTTATCCTTTGAGTATGGCAGTACATTTTTTTTATTTTTTTATCTTTTATTGGGTTATCATTTTTTTTAACTGGAGTGCTGCTTTAAATGAAATCTGCATACTTTGTCCATACTAGGCTAAAATAATAGGTTCACTTTACAAGAGTTCATATGCAGTCAATACTCAATCAATACTTACCTTTCCCATGATCCTCATATATAAAAATGTGTACATATACATTCAGTCTGTTTAAAAAAAAGATTAATTACAATTTTACATTTTAAAACATATTTAATACATCTTTAAGAAAAAAAAAATCAGTTGCACAGTTTTAAAAAAAATGCAAATTAAATCATATGGAGTTAATGCAATGCTACTTTAAAACATCAAAATTGTCTGTTAAACATTTTTCCTGTTTTCCGTTGACACTGAGAGATTGGTTTCCTGTGCCAGATAGCATTCCCAAAATGTCACAAGAGCTGGCACACTAATGGTCCTTGGGAAATCAAGAGAAATTACCTGAGGAGCTCAGTCACAGATTACATTTCAGCCTAATGTTTTTAATACATACAAAGGATGTACAGCTTAAAGCATAGCTCCCAACTGTCCCTGATTTCAAGGGACTGTCCCTGATTTGGAGCCATGCCCCTCTGTCCCTCTTTCCCCCTCGTTTCCCCCTCATTTTGGTCTGATCTATATAGTTGTATATGAAATGCACGTTTTATCTTTCAAAAAGTATTTTACAGTGCTAAACATTTCATCCAATTTCTAAATTGCTGCATTTGTAAATTTTAAAAGCCAATATAAACGAATAGTAGTGGTAAAAAAAAGTCCTTGTGGATTTAATTCCCTTTTTTTTTTGGTTAATTCTCCTTTAAGGGGGTGTGTCAGGGGGGCATGTCCTATGCCTACATTTGTTTGCAAGTAGGTGTCCCTCATTCCCATCTCAAAATGTTGGGAGGTATGTTAAAGTGGAACTTAAAGAGGAACTATAGCTGCTGACTTTTAAAAATGAGATACTTACTAGTACCTAGGGTCTAGCACTGTGGGTTTCCTGTGCTGCCATCTTGGATATAGGAGCCAGCTGTGGCTTCATGAGGAACCACATGTACAAGCTCATGTAGCATAGATAAAAATTCTATCAATCAGTGCAGAGAAGGAAAAAAAATGTGTGTGTATATAATAATATTAATAACTTGCTGTCCCGCCAACCACTGGAAAACGGAAAATTGTATACTTACCTTCCGTAATTTTCCTTTCCTGACGCATCCCATGGCAGCAAACACAATGGGTTGTGACTCCGCCTCCACAACCTGATAGGACTGGTTAGCTATAAGTTTTGAAGAGGAGCCCACCTCTGTATTCTCAGTAACTATTCACCTTAGAAGGGTGGGGTTCTGTGTGCTGCCATGGGATGCGTCAGGAAAGGAAAATTACGGAAGGTAAGTATACAATTTTCCGTTTTCCTGACGCATCATGGCAGCACACACAATGGGAAATAACTTGCTACATGGGTGGGTGCTTTTAGAGCATTTTATTTACTCAGGTACAAGGTATAGAGGAATTAGATTGAATGATTGATCTTCCGAAATCAACCGTAGTTAATTGAGCCGGATCTATTCTGTAGTGTGACATAAACGTGGTTTTAGAAGACCAAGTTGCTGCCTTGCAAATAGTTTCCGCTGACACTCTGCAGTACGCTGCCCAGGAGGTGGCCACTGCTCTGGTCGAGTGGGCTTTAAGACCGTCCGGTATTGGGAGTGATTGTATAATGTACGTCCTCTTGATGATTTTAATCAACCAAATCGCTATTGTCCTTGTGGAAGCTGCTTGCCCTTTTCTTGGGCCATGCGGAATGACTAAGAGGTTTTCAACCTTCCTGAACGGTTCAGTAGCTTCAAGGTAGGAAACAATGGTGGACTTGACATCCAAGGGGTGTGGATGACCTTTATCAGAGCAGAAAACTGGAAGATTGATTTCCGAGTTAAAGTGGAAGGAAGACGCCACTTTGGGTATAAATTGCTCTGAGGGCCTAAGGACAACTCTATCCGGATAAAGGACTAGATGTGGTTCTTTAATTAATAGGGCATGTATCTCTGAGACTCTTTTGGCAGACGTTATTGCGTTTAGAAATGATAGTTTGAGCGTCAGGTCCCATAAGGATATTGACTCCAGGGGAAAGAAAGGTTCTTTTGATAGAGCTTCTAGAACGGTTGACAAGTCCCAGGTTGGAAAGACTGGTTTCCTGGGAGGCCTTATTTTTATGCATGCTTTTAGGAACTGAACTATGAGTGGGTCTAGTGCCCATCTAGTTCCCATCATTGCAGACAGTGCAGAGACCTGTACTTTAAGAGTGCTTGCACCCAAGCCCTTTTCTAGGCCCAGCTGCATTAACTCCAAAATATGATATACCGAAGGACAGAGCGGGTCCCAAGAATGTTGCTGGGCAAATGCGGTAAATCTCTCCCAGATTCTATTGTACTGCCATTTGTTGATCATTTTCTGGCCTGTTGTAGCGTGGTCACTACTCTGAGTGAACATCCTTTATCCAGCAGCCTTTCCCTTTCAACCTCCATGCCGTTAGGTGTAAACGTTCTGGTGACGGGTGCAGGAATTGACCCTGAGAGAGCAGATCCGGGCTCAATGGGAGCGGAAGTGGTTCCTCTGTGTTTAACTGTAATATGGTCGTGAACCACGGCCTTCTTGGCCAGAAGGGCAGCACTGCTATGACCGTGGATGTTGAGTTCCTCAACCTGGCCAGAAATCTGGCTATTAGGGGAATCGGAGGAAAGATATAGCCTAGGTGGAATTCCCATGGGTGGTGAAGGCAATCGATCCCTGCTGCTGTCGGATAGTCGTTCCTCGCTAAGAATCGGAGACACTTGTTGTTTTCCGGGGTTGCCGCTAGATCTATATCGGGAATTCCCCATTTGCGGGTGATGAGAGCAAAGGCTTGGGGACTGAGAGGCCACTCGTTGTTTGACACAAATATCCTGCTCAGGTCGTCCGCTAGATGGTTTTGTATACCTGGAACGTAGGTCGCCTTCAAGTCCGTAAGGTGAACCTGAGCCCACTCGAGTATGGGTCGTACTTCTTTCATGAGCGTTCTGCTCCTGGTACCTCCCTGTTTGTGGATGTAGTTTACCGCTACCGTATTGTCCATACGTAAGAGGACACTTCTCCCTGCCAGGAACGGTCCGAATGTTAGAATAGCCTGCCAGGCGGCTCTGACATTCGAGACTATGCCCTGTGGGCGGAAAGACCGTGATCTTGGTAATGTGCTCCCCATCCCTGGAGGCTGGCATCTGTCGTGACTATTTCTGGCAATGGAGGAACTATGGGACGACAGCGTGTCAGATTGCTGACTCGTGTCCACCACCAAGCTGATCTTTTTACTGCCTGGCTGATGAATATTCGCTGTTTCATTGAAGACCCGTTCCATTGAGACAGGAATGCGTTTTGAAAGACTCTTGAGTTCCACTGGGACCACTGGACCATTAGGAAGGTTGAGGACATCGAGCCCAGGATGCTCAGACACATTCTCGCAGAAAGATGTTCTGCCGCCAAAAGGTTCTTTATCTTGTGAATCAATGGCCTTATCTTCTCTTGAGGTAGCCCCACCGTATTGGAGTTGGTGTTTAATTCTGCGCCTAAGAAGATCATTCTTTGCGTTGGGACCAGACTGCTCTTTTTCCAATTTATTACCCAGCCGAACTGTTGAAGTGTGGAAATTAAAATTGTTCGATGTTGGATGGCAATTTGTTGGCTGTCGGTTAGAAGGATGATATCGTCGAGAGTACAACACCCTTAGCCCTTTTTCTCTTAGGAGTGCTATGTAAAGGTAAAGGTTCTGGGAGCCGTCGATATCCCAAACGGAAGGCTTTGGAACTGAAAATGCTGATGACCTATTGCAAAGCGTAGGTATTTCTGGAAGGTCTGATGCACCGGTATATGCAGATAGGCGTCGGACAAATCGACCGAGAGCATCCAGTCCATTGTTCCTATTGCTAGTAATATGAACTGGAGACTCTCCATCTTGAAGGATTCGACTGAAATTGTTTCGCTGAGATCTTTCAAGTCTAGCACTGGCCTTAGATCTCCTGTATTTTTTGCCACCAGAAAAAGCAGAGAGTAAAATCCTAAGCCCCTCTGCTCCCGAGGAACTTCTATGATTGCTTGTTTTTGTGACAGTTCTTGAATATAACTGGTCAGGATCTTTCGTTTTGGTAGAGAAGATGGTGTTCTGGTCGGTCTGAAGTGGTCTTTGGGAGGCTTGTGTTTGAAGGACCATCTGTTACTCTCCTGGATGGTAGAAATCGTCCAGGAATCTTTTATTTGATTTGCCCATGTCTGAGTAAATTGCCTCAGCCTCGCTCCTACTAACGTGGGCTGGGCGTGCGCACCATCAAAAAGACTTCTGCTGTTCTCCTGAACTGGGGACTTTCGGCTTCTGCACGCTCACAAAGGACGATTGGGGGTTTCGCCAATTCCACTTGAATTCCCTCCCTGGTTTGTAAGATCTTGCCTCTCTGTATCTTTCTGACAACTGGCGTCTAAATGGAGGATTTCTTTGTTGTTTGGGTCTTCTATCGGAAGGGATGAGGCCAGACTTTCCTCCCGTAACCTTTGAAATCGCTGTATCCAGTTTAGGACCAAATAAGTTGGTGCCGTCGTAGGGAATCCTACACCAGGTAGATTAATGCCGCGTACACACGGTCGGACTTTCCGGCATACTTGGTCCGGCGGACCAGAGTGTGCCGGACAATCCGCCCGTGTGTGGGCGGCGGCGGACTTTTCCGGCGGACTTCTTCCCAAAAGCCCGCCGGACCTAGATTTAAAGAAAGTTTCAAATCTTTCCGTCGGACTCAGTTTCGGGCGGAAAGTCCGCCCGTGTGTGTGCTGGTCCGACGGAAAGCCCGCTCGTGTGTAGGCTGGTCCGACAGACCAAATACGACACGAGGGCAGGGTATTGCATCTCGCGCTCGCTGCAATAGGAAAAACAAATCTTCCTATTGCGGCGAGCGCGGGGCATACCAGGCCCTTAGGTCTGGTATGGATTATAAAGGGGAACCCCTACGCCGAAAAAACGGCGTGGGGCCCCCCTAAAATCCATACCAGACCCCGATCCGAGGACGCAGCCTGGCCGGTCAGGAAAGGGGGTGGGGACGAGCGAGCGCCCCCCCCCTCCTGAACCGTACCAGGCCGCATGCCCTCAACATGGGGGGTGGGTGCTTTGGGGGAGGGGGGCGCCCTGCGCCCCCCCCCCAAAGCACCTTGTCCCCATGTTGATGAGGACAAGGGCCTCTTCCCGACAACCCTGGCCGTTGGTTGTCGGGGTCTGCGGGCGGGGGCTTATCGGAATCTGGGAGCCCCCTTTAATAAGGGGGCCCCCAGATCCCGGCCCCCCACCCTATGTAAATGAGTATGGGGTACATGGTACCCCTACCCATTTACCTAGGAAAAAAGTGTAAGTAATAAAACACACTACACAGGTTTTTAAAATATTTTATTAAACAGCTCCGGGGGGGGATCTTCCTCCGGCTTCGGGGGTCTTCTTCCGGCTTCGGGGGTCCCTCCGCTTCATCTTCTCCCGGCGTCCGGTTGGTTCTTCTCCGCTCTCCGGCCTCTTCTCCCGGTGTCGCAGGTCTTCGGCCGGCCCCCTCCGCTGTCTTCATGTAGCTCTATTGCAAGCGGAGGTCCGGACTTCTTGGCTTCTTGGCTTCTCTTCTCTTCTCTTCCCCCAGATGTTGACACGACGCTCTCTCCGGCTGGACTGGTCTCTGAGGGCTGCGTTGTGACTTATATAGGCGGAGACCCCGCCCCCATATGATGTCACAGTCCTTGGGCATGCTGGGACTGTGACGTTTTAGGGGGCGTGGTCGACCACGCCCCCTAAAACGTCACAGTCCCAGCATGCCCAAGGACTGTGACATCATATGGGGGCGGGGTCTCCGCCTATATAAGTCACAACGCAGCCCTCAGAGACCAGTCCAGCCGGAGAGAGCGTCGTGTCAACATCTGGGGGAAGAGAAGAGAAGCCAAGAAGCCAAGAAGCCAAGAAGTCCGGACCTCCGCTTGCAATAGAGCTACATGAAGACAGCGGAGGGGGCCGGCCGAAGACCTGCGACACCGGGAGAAGAGGCCGGAGAGCGGAGAAGAACCAACCGGACGCCGGGAGAAGATGAAGCGGAGGGACCCCCGAAGCCGGAAGAAGACCCCCGAAGCCGGAGGAAGATCCCCCCCCCGGAGCTGTTTAATAAAATATTTTAAAAACCTGTGTAGTGTGTTTTATTACTTACACTTTTTTCCTAGGTAAATGGGTAGGGGTACCATGTACCCCATACTCATTTACATAGGGTGGGGGGCCGGGATCTGGGGGCCCCCTTATTAAAGGGGGCTCCCAGATTCCGATAAGCCCCCGCCCGCAGACCCCGACAACCAACGGCCAGGGTTGTCGGGAAGAGGCCCTTGTCCTCATCAACATGGGGACAAGGTGCTTTGGGGGGGGGGGCGCAGGGCGCCCCCCTCCCCCAAAGCACCCACCCCCCATGTTGACGGCATGCGGCCTGGTACGGTTCAGGAGGGGGGGGGGGCGCTCGCTCGTCCCCACCCCCTTTCCTGACCGGCCAGGCTGCGTGCTCGGATCGGGGTCTGGTATGGATTTTAGGGGGGCCCCACGCCGTTTTTTCGGCGTAGGGGTTCCCCTTTATAATCCATACCAGATCTAAGGGCCTGGTATGCCCCGCGACGGGGCTCGCAAGGTGTCAATCTCGCCGATAAAAGCGGCAAGATTGACATCCTTTTCTAGTCCCGTCGCACCTGAGTCACGTTCAAAATGAACGGACTTGTCCGTGTGTGGGCAAGTCCGTTCATTCTGAAAGTCCGCCGGAACTCCGGCGAAAGTCCGTCGGAAAGACGGGCGGACTTAGCCCGCCGGAAAGTCCCGGCGTGTGTGGGCAAGTCCGTCCGTTTTAAAGTCCGGCGCACCTGGCGGACAAAGTCCGTCGGAAAGTGTGCCGGACCAAGTAGGATAGAAAGTCCGCTCGTGTGTACGCGGCATTAGAGGTTGCATCTGCGACCCATGGTTTTAACCAGAGTGCCCTCCTTGCCATCACTGAAGCCAACATCGCTCTTGCTGAAGATCTTATGATATCAACGGCTGCTTCAGCCACAAAGTCTCCTGCCAGGCTGAGTTCTTGCATGGCTGATATGATCTTTTCCTGGTCTACCCCTTCCAGCAGCAATTTTTCAATGTTGGCTGCCCAACAGGTAATTGCTCTGCCGACCGCTGCCAGAGTGATCGCTGGTCTGCATGCTCCTTCTGCTGCTGAATAGGCTTTCTTAAGGTCGAGGTCCATCTTTCGATCCATCACATCCCTAAAGGTTACAGCATCCTCGATCGGGAGGGTTACATGTCGGGCCAAACGCATTAATGAGGAATCTACTACAGGGGCTGAAATTAGAGGATTTACCATTGGTTCCCTTAATGGGTAGAGTTTCGCTATTCTGTTATTTAGACCAGTTTTTTTATCCGGTTTCTGCTACTCAGGATCCTTTTTTAGGTTAGGAAAATATTTTCTTAACTTGCGTGGCGCCTCCTTCTCCTCCTCCCAACCGATAGCCTCCTTCACTGATTTTGCAAAGGGATCTATAAGCGCAAAATCAAATGTAGTGGGTATTAGTATCTCGTCTTCTTCTGGTGACTCTTCCTGCAGAGTTTGAGAGGCTGACGGGGAGAGATCCTGAGGTGTATAAGAGGTTGAGGCCACTGAGGCCTGTCTGATGGATTCGTGGGTTGCCACTAGCATGATAAATTCTTTCACTGATTCTCTTATTATATTGGATGCTTGCCTTGCATCCGATTCTTTTTCCCGAGTTGCTTCCTCAAAACAGACTTGGCAGACTAGTTTACCGGGAAGTGCTACTGCCCCGCAGACCCAGCAGGCATTGGTCGCAGGATGGGTACGTTGGTCATCGTGAGGTTGATGGGATGAAGTCTCATCTCTATGGTGACGTGATGAGGTTCTTGACCTACTTCTCCTGGACTGGGAATGTTTTGAAGGTGAATGGTCCCTGCATTTAGAGTGCGTTGACCTTGATGATCTGCCAGAGCTATCAAAATGATATAGCATTAGTGGCAAGGCTCTCTTTTACTCCTCTTCACTACTTACCTAATATCTGCCCCCCTTACCTTGTAGCACGTGGATGGTCTGCTGGAGCAGCGGCCTCCATGAAAGGAGATAGAGTGTGTCTGAAAGAAAAGGAAGAAAAAATGGTGTTTTCCCCTTTTTTTTAAAAAAAAAAACAGGAAGTGTCATAAGAGATGCAGAGTTTAGCAAGGCATTCTAGACTTACCAGTGTCAGGGGAGAAGCAAAGGGAGCGCAAGGCAGCACTGTCGTGGGGTTTCTGTAGCTCGTAGAGGCTAAAATGACAGGATTCCGTTTTTTAAATAGACCGCCGTCGCGGTAGCTCTGACGTCATGCCCGCGCATGCGCAGTGATCGTCCGCGGTGTCCGGCGCCATCTTGGAATCTGGCACGGCCGTAAGCCGGCTATGTCAGATCCTGTGCGCCCTGGAGCCAGGGCCATGCACAGCAAGGCGACGCTGTGGGACTACAGCGCCCAGCGCGCCTAGCGCATTCATCAGATGTGCCTGAGGAAGTAAAATTCTATATGCCAGGAGGGAGATGAAGGAAAGAGAGAGCGAGAAAGACAAAATGAAAGGAAAGATAGTACCTGGAGGCCGCTGCGGATATCACCAAAAACCTGTTTAAGGTTTGTAATGCCCCGTACACACAGTCGGATTTTCCGATGGAAAATGTCCGATCGGAGCGTGTTGTCGGAAATTCCGACCGTGTGTGGGCTCCATCGGACAATTTCCATCGGATTTTCAGACACACAAAGTTTGAGAGCAGGATATAAAATTTTCCGACAACAAAATCCGTTGTCGGAAATTCTGATTGTGTGTACACAAATCCGACGGACAAAGTGCCACGCATGCTCAGAATAAATAAAGAGATGAAAGCTATTGGCCACTGCCCCGTTTATAGTCCCGATGTACGTGTTTTACGTCACCGCGTTCAGAATGATCGGATTTTCCGACAACTTTGTGTGACCGTGTGTATGCAAGACAAGTTTGAGCCAACATCCGTTGGAAAAAATCCTAGGATTTTGTTGTCGGAATGTCCGAACAAAGTCCGGCCGTGTGTACGGGGCATAAGGAAAAAAACGTTTGGTTGTTGATTTCTTTTTTATTTTACCCCTGAGACCACCAGAGTGGGGTTTTCCCTGCATAAAGCTCTTTTAGAGACTGTACAGCTAGGGCTTCCAACTAGGAGAGGCTGAACCTAGCGGGGGCGATGCGGTAAGGGGGTTTCCAGCTTTTACCGGTCCAACCATCTAGGTGAGGAAAAAAAGGAGAATACAGAGGTGGGCTCCTCTTCAAAACTTATAGCTAACCAGTCCTATCAGGTTGTGGAGGCGGAGTCACAACCCATTGTGTGTGCTGCCATGATGCGTCAGGAAAGTGATTTCACAACACCTCAAAAGAAATAAAAATATAAATCAGTGTAGTGCAGCTAAAACAATCAACATTAAAATCAAAACAAGTGATAAAAAATTAATAAATAAAATAATACTAAAAAGTCTCTGTGAATAAATTCCTCTGTAAATAGTTCTGCAGTAGATAATACAGCAACCAGTGAAAGAAACAATGTGTCAATCCTCTATCAGTTAAATTGCCTGCTCACCTCTGTGTAAAAGAAAGAGAGGCCAATATCTCCTCACATCCAAACCAGGCAGCTTCACTCCTTATCCTTTAATTAGATGGAATAATGGATCTCATCCTCTCCTCGCTCCATATGGAAAATAGAAGCAGCAGGCTGGTGTTTCACCAAAAACAATGGCTCCAATCATTATCTCACGTATTTTGTAGTAGATAATCTAACAACTCTCAACGGAGCATATAAAAAGCAAAAAAGGCAAACATAGTGTGTTCCGCATAGGTATATTTATTATAACACCCGCTATACAAAAACACTTACTAGAACAAAGATATAACACGCATATAGTACAATACAGCTCACCACCTCGCCGGGTGAGACTCAGATGCAACGTCACTACGCTCCAATCCTCCCCTACATGCGTATCGCCAAATGATAGGCTTTCTCAGCAGGCGGGGCTTAGAGCATCAGGTGACGTTATATAGTTGAGCATGCATGCTATGACAACCAAAAAAACAAATGGACTGAACAAACTTTGCATAGTTACATATTTAAAAATACATACAAATATTTTTTTTTTTTTTCAAATATTTTTAAAAGAACCTTTCCCAACAGACAATGAAGATAAATATTAATAAATAATTACTCACTTATTACTAATAAACAGTTGAGGTCAAAATCAATGTTCAAACCTCTAGTGGTTAATACCTTTGTTTCAAAAAGTCAGAATGATTCTCGTTGACTACGTTTTCTAACAAAATTTCCCCCCCTTAAATGTCGTTGTACCTTCCCAATGCCTCAAAACTTTAGGCCACTGGGATCCTTATTATGAACTTGTCTAAAATGTCTAGGGACACTATGATTAGTTTTCTCTTTTCTAATACTATTCATATGTTCAATACCTTAGCCTGTATACATCTGGATGTTCCTCCTAGGTACTGAAATGAACATGGACATTCCAACATGTATACCACCCCAATGGTAGAGCAGGTAATAAAATAAAATCGGATATGTCATATCAGTAGCTGTGGCCCTAAATTCTTTTCTCCTCTTATTCATTTCAGAAGTTTTGCATGAAATGCATTTACCACAACTATAAAAAACAGTCAAAAACGGAAACACCCCCCCCCCCCCCTTAATATTATTAGGCGGGTCTATAATCCCCGGGGCCAGTTTATCTCGCAGTGTGGGGGCTATTCTATATATAAATCTAGGTATAGGAGGCAAAATGTTATTTAGAACTTTATTCCTTAATAAAATATACAAGTTTTTTTTTGACAATATTCTCCATCTTTTTACACTGGATATTATAGTCAAAAACCATCCCAAAACCATCAGTGTGTTTATGAGTAGATACTGATAGAGTTTTACTCTCAATCAAAGAACCCCTATCCAATGCCTGTACTGCCAATCTTACTTTTCCACTATCATAACCTTTCTGTTCAAACCATCATTCAAATACTTCTGATTGTTTCATATAATCCTCAAGATTGGTGCAATTTCTGCGCAGTCTTATAAACTGCCCTTTGGAATGTTACACAGCCATGGTTTATAGTGACAACTATCCATGGCTATGTAATCATTCCTATCTGTAGGTTTACAGTAATTGTTAGTATATAATACCCCATTATTGTTCATAATTTCTACATCTGGAAACACCATATTCTCACGATCGTATTTCCACGTAAGTACAATATTCTTATTATTTTGATTTAACGTATCCATGAAGGAAAGGTGACTACTTTCATCTCCTTCCCATATCATGAATAGATCATCTAGAAATCTGGTGTAACAGACAAGTTCCTTAGGTCTCTCCTGGAAGACCACGTCAGCCTCCTAGTGTGCCAAAAATAAATTGGCCACACTGGGAGCAAAACGGGCTCCCATGGCAACACCTATCGTTTGTAGGTAATATTGGTTACCATACCAAAAATAATTGTGCTGGAGACCAAATTCTAAACATCTAAGTAAGAACTTCTGATGTCTCATAGCAAGACCATATAGACAAGGCCAAAGATAAATCCAAGGAAAAATTCCAAGCCTACTTACCGACCAGCCCACGGACAACTGAATCAACCTGTCTAACAGTATGCGGTAAAAACAGGGGTTTAGTCTACACACATTTGCAAATACATGCATAAGCTACAGGCCATGTCAAGGCACCCTGGTATCTGTAGTTCCTATCACTGACTGATGAGTGACTCCACAGTGGAAGCACATGCATTCTGATGAGTAGGTGGAGGGCAGAGGGACTTAAGGGAGCCCACCCCTTCTTAAAGGCACACTGAGCACCCAGCAAAATTGCACAATGGCTGCAAAGGTGTCAGTGCGTTGCCTGACTAATATAACATTGTTGCAAAAAAGGGGGTCAACTACCCCCACCTGTGAATGGCCATTACAGTAAGCAGCATTGTAGGGCAAATAGATATAGACAAGGCCAAGGATAAATCCAAGGAAAAATTCCAAGCCTACTTACCGACCAGCTCGCTGACAACCGAATCAACCTATCTAACAGTATGCGTTAAAAACAGGGATTTAGTCTACACATATTTGCAAATACATGTGTAAGCTACAGGCCACGTCAAGACACCCTGGTATCTGTAGTTCCTATCACCGACTGATGAGTGACTCCACAGTGGAAGCACATGCATTCTGATGAGTAGGGGGAGGGCCCCTCCCTTTTTTTTTTCTAATCAATTCATTTTTTATTATCACTTTTTCATACAAAAACAACAACAGTATTGAACAACATAAACCCAACATTCAAACCCGGAACATGATGAGATGGGGTAAAATAAAAAAAAGAAACCCCCCCTTGGCACCCACGCCCCCCCCCCCCCTCCTCACTCTGCCATCAGGTTATACGTGCAAAGTATCAGGTCATCTTCTCCATATCCTTTCAAAATTCGCTGGACAGCCTCTATGTAAAAATATACACTTTTCCTTGACTAAGGTTTCCCTTATTTGTGTCTTCCATGCTGCTATTGTTGGTGGACATGGTGATGTCCATTTTTGCGCTATAAGCTTACGAGCATGAAATAGGATCCTGGTTATTAATAGCCTATATTCCTTCGGGGTTCCCCATTCATCCAGGATACCCAAAAGGCATCCTCCTGGTTCTGGAGACAACCCGGTCCCAAAAGCATTATTAATCATTAATATCACTTCATTCCAGTAGCGATGGAGTTTGGAGCATTGCCATAACATATGGATCAGATTAACAGGGCTCCCTTTACATCTGGGGCATTGGGCTGTATCTTTACATTTCCATTTAAATAATTTCTCTGGTGTATAGTAGGCCCTGTGTAGTATAAATGATTTTGTTAGATTTTGTGTTGGGGATAGGGATGACTGAGGTGTTACCGATAATGCAGATGCCCATTGTTCATCTGAAATTGGCCCTATATCACAAGACCATGCTGATCTTGCTGGTATATCCACTGTTCCTTTAAATTTATCAGATAGTATATTATAAATTTGTGAGATCAGACCCTTTTTTTCTGTCTTTTCCAACAAGGCTATAACCTCTGATTTACCGTATTTATCGGCGTATAACACGCACCGGCGTATAACACGCACCCCAATTTAGGAGGGAATTTTAAGGAAAAAAAACTTTTAGGAGGGAAGTTGAAGGGAAAAAAACTTACATTTAAATGCCCTTCATTGCAGCCATGTCAGTGCAGCCTTGTCAGTGCAGCCATGTCAGTGCAGCCTTGTCAGTGCAGCCTTCGTCAGTGCAGCCTTCCTCAGTGCAGCCTTCCCCAGTGCAGCCTTCCCCAGTGCAGCCTTCCCCAGTGCAGCCTTGTCAGTGCAGCCATGTCAGTGCAGCCATGTTAGTGCAGCCTTGTCAGTGCAGCCTTCCCCGTGCAGCCTTCCCCCCGTGCAGCCTTCCCCCCGTGCAGCCTTCCCCCCGTGCAGCCTTCCCCCCGTGCAGCCTGGGATCCCCTGTCCCTGCTGTCACATCTTCAAAATCGCGGACCGCGATTTGAAAATGGCGCCGCCGGCGCCGAAGTACACAGAGCCGGTCTTCGGCTCTTTCCGGCGGCTCTCGTTTACTTTCGGCTCCACTCGTAGTCCCGAGCGGAGCTATCCGAGTAGGTTCGGATAGCTCCGCTCGGGGCTACGAGTGAAACCGAAAGTAAACGAGAGCCGCCGGAAAGAGCCGAGGACCGGCTCTGTGTACTTCGGCGCCGGCGGCGCCATTTTCAAATCGCGGTCCGCGATTTTGAAGAAGTGACAGCTCCGGATCGGCAGTAATCGGCGTATAACACGCACCTGCAACTTTCCCCTAAATTTAAGGGGAAAAAAGTGCGTGTTATACGCCGATAAATACGGTATTCAATTTAATTTCCGGCAATCGGCCCTGTGCTTGTATTGCATGCCTAAGCTGTAAAAATTGAAAAAAACTTTGATTTGGGATATTATATTCATCTCTTAGTTCAATAAAGGTTTTTATTCCTTTATCATGTCATATACCTTAGTCCCTTGAGCCTCCATATCTAAAACCCTTCCAATTTCATCAGTTCCACATAGCAACTATTATTCCATATGGAGGTATATACCGTATAACCTTTCACTTTCATAATTTTTTTCATTTCTTGCCATACCTTGTTAAACAATTTACCCGTAATAAATCCTTTATTAAACAATTGATTTGCCATCTCCAATAAGGAAATCAATGGGTAATCAGGATATAATGATAATAGCAAACTCTGTATAGGATCAGAGTCTGATATTACTGTCCATCCAAAAAAGTTTGTGAGGCTAGAAAGTAACTTTTCGGATGGGGAATCCCCAATCCACCAGCCTCCTTATTTAACAGCAATTTTATTAACTTTATACGTGGTTGTTTTTTATTCCAAATAAGTTCTCTAAAAAGGGATTCTATTTTTGTGAACCAAAATTATGTGATCCATAGGGGAGAATCATACGGGACAATTATTAAACACGTAAAGCAATTAAGGGGTCCAAATAATTTTTACAAGATTTGCTCTACCTACAGTATGACTGTCAATGGTAGTTTACACCAGCTTCAACATTTATCCTTAAATTTTTCCAGTAAAGGTTTAAGGTTCAGTTTAATATAATCTTTTACATTCCGTGATATCTCAATCACCAAATATCTCACTGTATGCGTAATTTGAATTTGAGACTCGTGGTTTAATAAAGAGGCTTTAATCTCATCTAATGGTAGTTTTCCAGACTTATCCCAATTAATCTGGAAGCCTAATGCCGCGTACACACGAGCGGACTTTACGGCGGAGTTTGCCCGGTGGACTTTTCGTCGGACTTTGTTTGCTCCTTGCGCCGGACTTAAAAACGAACGGACTTGGCCACACACGGTCACTGCAAAAGTCCGCTGGTTTTGAACGCGGTGACGTATAGCACGTACGACGGGACTAGAAAAAGGAAGTCCAAGCCCCACTCCGGCACCCTTTGGGCTCCTTCTGCTAATCTCGTGTTAGTAGAAGTTTGGTTAGAGACGATTCGCGCTTTTCACACTTCAGCTTATTTCGTTCGTTTTCTGCGGTTCAGTTTGTGCTTGTGAGGTTTGTATCTGCTTTTCAGTGCGTGTTGGTCAGTTCGTAACCTGCCTTGCAGGCCGTTCTGCTCCGCTCGTTCCTGATTTTCAGGTCGTTCTTCATAGGCCTTGCTGTTCTTCAGTGCGTTTGTTATAAGTTTGTTTGTTTGAGCAGCCGACCGTTTTGAAGCCATGTCGAGTGGACGTTCTCGTTCTCGAGTTCGTGCTTTGTGGGGACTTGGTGTTGGGGTTAATACTTTGACCCGAGTCCAGTCCATGAACAGGGCGAGGAGGAGTTCATGGACCAAGAATTGGTTGCGCCAGCGTGACCAGTTCTGTCACATGCCTTTGCTCCGTGAGCTCCGTGAGAACAATCCTGATGATTTCAGGAATTTTCTCAGGATGACGGACCCCATCTTTGAGCGTCTGCTGGCTATGCTGACCCCCTATATCAGCAGGCAGGATACCTGCATGAGGCAAGCCATCAGTGCGGAGCAGAGGCTAGTTGCCACGTTACGTTATTTGGCGACAGGGAGAAGTCTTCAGGACTTAAAGTTCTCGACAGGCATCTCACCCCAGGCTCTGGGGATCATAATCCCAGAGACCTGTTCTGCTATTATTCAGGTCCTGCAGAAGGAATATATGAAGGTAAGTTTTATCCTTTAACATTACATGATATGTATTAAATGTTTTTGGATGTATTGTAGAACTGTCCTCTTTACCTAATTGCCATGCTTTCAATCTGCTGTGAATGTCCCCTTTCTCTTTGTGAATGCCTATTTTAATATTTTATTGCCCTATACATGCCTAATTTATTTCATTAACCTCCCCACCATGCAATGCTGGGTGCATTTTTATCTCTAGACTATAGTCCATTGAACAATGTATATATTGTCTGCTCCATTGTCTTGTTTGTCCCTCCCCCACCCCACTAATGTTTCATCCAGTCAGGTGTGTTTGTTAACCTAATTAGAACCCCTCCCCCACCCCACTAATGTTTCATCCAGTCAGGTGTGTTTGTTAACCTAATTAGAACCCCTCCCCCACCCCACTAATGTTTCATCCAGTCAGGTGTGTTTGTTAACCTAATTAGAACCCCTCCCCCACCCCACTAATGTTTCATCCAGTCAGGTGTGTTTGTTAACCTAATTAGAACCCCTCCCCCACCCCACTAATGTTTCATCCAGTCAGGTGTGTTTGTTAACCTAATTAGAACCCCTCCCCCACCCCACTAATGTTTCATCCAGTCAGGTGTGTTTGTTAACCTAATTAGAACCCCTCCCCCACCCCACTAATGTTTCATCCAGTCAGGTGTGTTTGTTAACCTAATTAGAACCCCTCCCCCACCCCACTAATGTTTCATCCAGTCAGGTGTGTTTGTTAACCTAATTAGAACCCCTCCCCCACCCCACTAATGTTTCAGCCAGTCAGGTGTGTTTGTTAACCTAATTAGAACCCCTCCCCCACATTCAAATGTATCAATGGGCCATCATAGGGGGTGATTAATCTTAATAAGTGTGCCTTATGTTTTTCAACATTTCAATTACAAACACACATATTCATAATATTTGACTGCTGTTGTTTACTAATGTTTTGGTGTAATCTGAACTTAAATTTTTGTTATTAAAGTCCTTATCTTTTTTTTTTGCACTCCACAGTTTCCTACAAGTCCACAGGAATGGCAGACTGTGGCCTCCCAGTTCGCTGACCGTTGGGACTTTCCCAACTGTGTCGGGGCGATTGACGGGAAACATGTCCGGATTGTGCCACCACCGCATTCGGGGTCTTATTTCTTTAACTACAAGGGGTTCCATAGTGTAGTTTTGATGGCGGTGGTCTCGGCACATTTGGAGTTTATGTTTGTGGATGTGGGGAAGAACGGCCGGATGTCTGATGGAGGAGTCTTTGCACAGACCGAGCTGTGCCATCGTCTCCAGACCGGTGGCCTGGAATTGCCACCTGATGACGATAATGTGGATGGACTACCCTCAGTTTTTATTGCTGATGAAGCATTTGCTCTCTGTGAGAACTTGATGAGGCCGTTCCCCCAAAGGACACTCACCCCTGAGAGGAGGGTATTTAATTATCGGCTGGCCAGAGCAAGAAGGGTTGTGGAGAATGCCTTTGGTATTCTGGCCAGCCGGTTCCGTATCTTCCTTACGGCTATTAATTTGGCGGACTATAAAATCAACCATGTCATCCTTGCTTGCTGCATCTTGCATAACTTTTTAAGGAGACATTCAGCCACATATCTATCCTCTGTTGGGCCTGAGCCCAGACTGGAAGAGTCTACTAGCACTTTAACAGGCCTAGAAATTGGGCGTATTGGCTTGGCCCCCCGAACCGCACGTCAAGTGCGTGACCGTTATGTCAATTATTTTAATGGTCGGGGGGCCATTGCTATTCAGCAACAGCTGTAAGTTTAGATCCTAAATCAAAACGAAAATTGTTTTATCTAAATATCTTGTTTTTCTTGTTGTTTACCTTTAAGTTATGTCTGTCTCCTAGTGCACTTGTAGTAGTGTCAAGTGCGTTTCGCTTTAGTTAATCAGGCCCACAAAAACTACCCCTAAATTTTTACTTCAAGAAACAGCCACACACATTGTATAGGGTAAAAAATTTTACTTGGTGCACATTGAAAGGTGCATTTTTTACCATATGTTTTTTTTTTTTTTTTTTTTTTTATAATTTTATTTCAAAAATATTTTACGTTGTGTAAAAAAATACTATTTTATTCAATTATTAAAGCCATTTTTTATCTAAAATATAGACCTTTATCTAACAAGATTTACATACACAACAGTGTTTTTAGAAACAAAAATTAGAATATAAATGAACTTACAAAGTTCAACAATATTTCAAGAACGGTGCATGTAAGGTCACCCTTGGAAATTGTTCATTTCTCAGATGCTCAAAATTGACCTTTAAGAAAGGGTCAAGTCAACATGTGCTATCTCCTATCATGGGAGAGCAATGTACGTGTTTTGTGTGTGCAAACCCATTTTTGGTTCCTCTCACCAACAAAGAATTTTCAGGATGAAGGGTTTGCAAACACAAAACAAGTACATTGCTAACCCATGATCGAAGATAGCACATGATGACACACCGTGTGCATCACACACTTTAAATTTGGGTATACCCCCAAAAAATTCAAAAAATTGGTGTTAACAAAATAACTTCACAAGGAAATGAAGAACATGATTGATGTTTTTAGGCCAAACGTGATTATATTCGGCCCAAAACATCAATCATGTTCTTCATTTCCTGTTGCATGGAGTCCAGGCGAAGTTTCATGCTGTGAATTTGTTCACGCATTTGATCTATGTGGCCATTCCACAGCATAATCTGGCCAATTAATCTTTGCGCACTGTCTGTGGTGAAGTGCTCTGCCGCTTGGCCTTCCACAACCAGAAACTCACCTAAAATGAGTGAATAAAAACAAGGTTTACAATATGCACGCCAAAATACAGTAAAACTGAAGCTGGGGTGTCAGTCACTCACTTGGTGGGCTTGAAACCTCGCACACTTCCTCCACCTCTCCTTCCTCAAGGTCGTCGGGTGGGCGTGGTCTTGGGCTGGGGCTTGGGGTAGGTTCGGCCTCAGGCTGGTGACTTGGGGGGGTCCTGAGATCCTTGGACTGTTGTCTGAGTCTTTTCTCCCCTATGAGATTATTAAAAAAGGTATATAGTTAAAAAACACTGATCTTTTATGTTTTAATAAATAAAGTAGAACGTTGTTTAATTTTTTTTGTAAATTTTCACAGATGCTGACACCTCAATGATCTCCTATGTGTATTACCCCTCAAAAATTTCGTTATGGTCACATAGTACACTAGAAAATGCATTTCTTTTGCAAAATGCGTGGGAAAGCAGAATAGCTACATGGCTAAAATGACCGCCCTCAAAACTGCCCCATCATATTCCTCTATTATAAATCAGTACATGGTGTGTCTGTCCCCTCCCCCGGGCTCTGTAATCAGAGCTGAGATGCTCCAGCCACCTCCCCCCTGTGTATAACAGAAGCTTGGGTAACCATGGCAACAAAACAAACACAGTACACTCTGATTAATGTCTAAAATGTCAGGAAATGACCTCTAAACAAAAAGGTTTTTCTCAAAAATTAAAAAAAAAATCAAACAGAAAGGATATAGCCAGATAGATGAATATTTACTGAACATTGTAAAGTTTGTTTGGTGTCTCTAGGTGAAAGTATGAAGGACCGGAAACTTTTGGTAACGGAAGAAGAATTTGAGGATTTCAAGCATGCTCCCATTGAATTCAATGTTGAAAAAAGTTAAGAAAAAATTATTATTTAATAAAGTATAAATGTTATTAACAAATTTTAAAATGACCACACATCAGCTAAAAGAGACGAACATTTTAATAGTTGAATGGTTTTAATAGCTGAAAGTATGCAGAAGTTACGCAGAGCCAAAAAACGTACGGAAGAAAAGTCTAAAAATTTAGACAAAAATAAAATCGAAGAACAATAGTGGGACTGCTAAATCATTCCCAACAACTATAGTGCTCGTGAGTCCAGATGTGGAAACAGCTGCTGTGTCCTGTCCCTACATTACACTGAATCATTTTGGATGAAGCATTATATTTTCAAACACATCTACACCACATCAACTCATTGTGGGAATTAGCAAAATTATCAAGCCATAAATGTATATCCAACCCTGTCCCATCGTATTTGGCGAAAAAATAACGTCACTTTATAAAGTATACGATCTATTCCAAAGAACGGTATTTACGAACGATGCAGAAAAACCGCCAAAAATAAGGATCAGCATGCAAGTTCTGTATCTCAATAGTAAAACACAAGTACTTACTTTTTTTCAGCAGCTTCTTTATTCGGAAATATTGCTCGGGCTCACGACTTTTTATGTCAGACCACCGCTTCCGCAATTGTTCTTTGGAACGTTTTGTCCCAAATTTCTCTTCCAGAGCGGTGACCACTGAGGACATTATTTTGTCCTTTCTCAGATTGGGTCGTGTGTACGGTCCTTTTTTGCCATCGTAGTCGTCCCTTCTTAATATGGACACCATCTCCACCATCTCTCCAAAAGCCATGTTGGTGGCCTTATATCTCCTCCGGGATGTGGATGTTTGGGGCTCCGGGCTTTCCTCCGCGCTACTCTCACTTAATCGCTCCGCCATCTTTTGCTATCTACTCCCACTGCGCAACGAAGAGTGAAGGGGCGGGGCCAAATCGTACTTACGAACGTCAGGGGCGGGCGACGCAGGCGGAGCATGACACATGCGCAGTGTATATAAAGCTAGTACGATGGCCTATGTATGTCCGTGCGGAAGTAGCGAGCGGAACAAACGAAGGTAAGATTAAAGTGTGTGTGTGTGTGTGTGTGTGTGTGTGTGTATGTGTTTGTGTGTTTCCCCGTGTGTGTCCCCTAGATTACAACACAAACTAATCCTGAGATTTGGGACTGACATTTTAAGTTTTGATCTTGTGTCTTGTCTTGCAGAAATAATGAATCCCTTTAAAGAGGAAGAGTTTTTGACACATTTCATTGATCTCTATGAGCAGAAGAAAAACCTCTGGGAGGTCAAACACCACCAATATTATAATCGTGATGTTAGGAAGGCAACACTGGGCACACTTTTAGAGTTTGTGAAGACTCGACTCCCCCAGGCAGACCTCAAGTTTGTGGACAGGAAAATAGGTATCTTGCGTAATATGTATAAGCGGGAACACAGAAAAATCCAGGAGTCGCTGAGATCCGGGGCAGCAGCTGACCAAGTTTATGTACCCAAGTTGTGGTATTACCACAAACTGCGATTCCTGGATGAGCAGACCGAAGCCAGGCAATCCCTTTCCACCCTTCCCTCCAGCCTTCCCTCCACCCTTCCCTCCAGCCTTCCCTCCAGCCTTCCATCCACCTCCACCCCAGCTGAGGAGTCCCAGGATGAACTGGGCCTTTTCACCATAGATGAAGTGGATGCGCCCAGCTTCAGCCAGGTATACTTTTTTGGAACATTTTGGGATTGTGTAAATGTTATTAATGATGTTAAGGTGTTCATTTTGAAAGTGCTTCATCAAAAATCACTTCTGCACAAAGAGTAATATGTAGACATATCACTAGACAGTAGTGGCCAAATATATACGTAACTTCAGATCTTGTTGATCATCTGAAATAATGGTGTGGTCAAATAGATAGCCTTTACTATTTTGTGTAATTATCTTTGAAAGTTAAGGAGCTGAAAATTGTGTGTGATTGCATAACAGAAAATTACAACTATGTCCCTTTTTTTACACAGGATGACCTCAGCCAGGAGGAGGCCTTGCCCAGTGGGAGAGAGGAGGAGGCCTTGCCCAGTGGGAGAGAGGAGGAGGCTGTGGCTGGGCCAAGTAGAAGCCGCACGGAGTGCCAGGTGCCTCCCCTCCGCATTCTCCACCAAAGGCCCAGGAGGATGACTGCAACAGAGCAGGAATCCCTAGAGCTCATACGGGAAGCAAGCCGGATCCTGAGTAAACCTCCCAATGTAGAGGAGGCGTATGGCACCTATCTAGCCGGCAGATTACAGGAGTTGGAAAAGGGCCAACGCCTCCTCTGTGAGGGTCTATTTTTCCAGGCTTACCAGAAGGGCTTGAGAGGGGAGCTTACTGCTAACACATATATAGCAGATGAAGCCACTCCTCCTCCTCCTCCTCCTCCTGCCCCAAGTACACCACCAGAGGCACAACCTCCGAGGAAGGCTGCAGAGAAGCGTGGAGGGAAGGCTGCAGAGAAGCGTGGAGGGAAGGCTACACGGAAGAGTCGAAAGTGATTGCCTGGTTTCTGTCTGTTCGGACTGTGCTCCCTGTGCTCCCTATAGTCGCAAGATACCTATTTTCTTGTCCTGAAACTTGATGTGTGTCCTGGGGGACGAAAGGCTTCCCAGATTCTCAAAGTGTGTCCAGTGTTGTCTTCCTAATTTTTGTGTTTATTATAAAAAAAATTTTGTGTTTACCTTACATTCTTGCCTATGTGTTTGGATTAAAAGACGCCATTTTGTTTGGGAGTAGGCAGGTACAGGTCGAAAAGACTATGGGGTTGATTTTACAAAAGAAAATAGTCTGTGCACTTTGCAGAGGGCAGTTGCCCTCTGCAAGTGCAATTGCTCCAGAGCATCAGAAATTAGTTAAAAGCTTGACTTTGCAAAGAGTACCCAATCCTGTGCAAGTCAAACCAAAAAAAAAACCTTTTTGCTTGCACATGATTGGATGATAGAAGTCAGCAGAGCTGCTTCACATTTAATAAAGCTTGGGAGCAACTGCTCTTGCAGAGGGCAAATGCAATTTCTAAAATGCACAGCCTTTTTACCTTTAGGAAAGCAACCCCTATGTGTGTTTTTGTCAAATAAAAAGAATGTATTTTGATTTTACATGATTTTAGGAATCAATCAGCAGAGCTTCCCCGAATTTAAGCTCTTGCCCTCAGTTTTTATGCGACTGCACTTCCAACAAGTGCACTTGGTGTGCAATTTCTCAAGTGAACGTTTCACTTGATATTCTTCAATGATTTAAAGCCTTTTGTCAAAAACAAGCTCGGGGGAAGCTCTGCTGATTTTTTTGGAAAAACATGTAAAAAAAAAATTAATTGTTTTGGTTTGGGCTTCCTTGCATGTGCCCCTCGGATCCACAGCGAACACACTTCAAAATGCTATTTATGTGGAATTATATGTATAATGAGCAATTGGAGTGAAAAATGATTTTGCATTTGTTAAATACACCCCCCTATGTCTAATGAACAAGGGACAACAACCTCATTAAGGTTCTTTCAAACAACACAAAATATGAATGTGAATTGTGGTAACTTGAAAATACACACCAAAAATGTGGTTAGCATTTAACACACATTGTAAAATAGCTAAAGTGTTGAAATAAAAAAAAAATAAATAAATAAATTATCTTTTAAAATTAAAAATTTATGGAGATCTGGCTGTTACAAAATATTATATTAGTCATGGCAGGAGGATAAATCACGAAGAAAGAAGTTTGTGAGAACTCTGTGTGAATATAAAGCAGAAAAACAACTTCATTCCTCTCGCATTATCAATCCTAAAAAAAGGCTGTATTAAAAGACGACAGAAGAGGAATGTGCTAGCTTCAAGACGAAGGCTAGTTTTACCAGACCGAGCGCTTCCGTCTTGTAATTGCTTCAGAGCATGCGTCAGTTTGAGTTCGTCGGACTAGCACACAGACGATCGGTTTGTCCGCTAGAAAGAAGAGTCCGTCGGATAAATTTTAAACAAGTTTCAAATCTAATTCCGTCCAACTTTTGAGAAAACAAAGTCCGCTGGAGCCCACACACATCGAATTGTCCGACGAAATCCAGTCCGCCGGGCAAAGTCCGCCGTAAAGTCCGCTCGTGTGTACGCGGCATGAGATTCGCCCGAATATGGAGATAAGGCTCATAAGTTCCGCTAGTGATTTGAGGTATCCCCCAGGAAAATAAGAGCGTCATCTGAATAGAGGGCCACTTTATCCTCTCTTCCTGCTCATCACAACCCGACTATTTCCACTGATTAGAAATATATAGTTATTCCCGCGCTATCAGGTGTAAAGTAAACTGGACTCAACTAGGAAAAGCTGCCTGCACCGAATCAGGTACAAACCAAACCCTGTGGGTAAATAATACTTTAACTAGGTGGTGCGGCGCTAATCCTGAATAAATTCGCTAGAATAACTTAAAGTGTTGTGACATACATAAAAGGTGTGTAATTGGAAATATAGTAACAATGTAGGAGTGATGGCAATGGCCGTGTAACACTCCCCACGCATATGGCAACAGCTCTGAGTGGTGAAATAATAATCTTATGTGTTGACAATAATCAATAAATATATCTCATCATGTCCATAAGCCAATATCAATACTGTAAAAAGTGTCACCAAACATTAAATAATAAATCAATATATATCTCTCATCATATCCATCAAGCAAATTAACAATAGTATAAAGAGTGTTAATTAGTAATAAAGTGCATAATGCAATCTAAAGTGACTCAGAGTGTATAGCAAACATATAACACATAAAGTGACATTGTGCAGCAGTGCAAAAAACAAAAAATTGTGGAGTATCCAGGAATTGTCAGGTGCTATGACATATAATCTATTTGGTATAATGTGACTATAACATCCTGACATACAACAAGTGTAACAGTACAAAGTGTTCCTGCAAAAAAGTCCTTCTTTTTAAAACGTGGCAATAGCGTCCTAGCATGCAACAGTCGCAGTGCAGTGCTTAAGATAGATCACACAGTGCACATCTTCGTGTTTAAACACCCATGTAAGAAGTGGCCCCTTACCTTAGGGTAATAGGGCAAACGCATATGACCAAAGATCTTTTAAGGGGATCCTCCTATAGGTGTAAAATGCTATCCTCACGGTCCTAGTCACAGGGGATTATTCCCTCGGTGGTATAGGGGGATATAAAAGACACGGGGAGTCCCAATAGCGTAATAACGTTTTAACCAGCAATTTTATTGAATAAGACAAGGGTATTCGCTTTTAGGCCCAGTATGCTGGGTGGGGGGCGTGATGACGTAGCGCGCATCACGGAGGGAGGGAGGTGAGTGTGTCAGACGGAGAAGCAGACTCTCCTAGGATCCCCGGAGCGCGTCCATCCAGCCGCCACACAGGACATGCCCGCACGCTAAAGGGGGGAGGAAGATCCCCGAACGTCAAGACGAACGCTGCTGCCGCGGTCCGCAGATCCTAACAGGGGAAGGATTCGGAAGCTTTACACGCCGCTCTCGGCATATGGGAGGCGGCTGCGGATCTAGCACAGACGGAGAGGAAGGGAAGATTGGACGGCGTCCCCTCCCCCCCCCCCCCCTGGCTTCCCCCCCCCCCTCGGCTGCCCCACAGTCCTCATCAGACAACGTGAGACCCCGCTGGAATTCTGCTGAGCCCGGTGGTGGTAATGTAGGAACAGCTTTCTCTATAAATGCCCGTTTATATGTGTTAGAAGACACTTTTTTTTTTTTTTTTTAACTGCCTGATATAGTGGTGACTGAAGCTAATGACTAGAGACGGCAGCTGAAGCTGCGGTGCCTGTTTGAAATCCTCAGCTTGCATATTATAACCTGCTATAACGGTATGAGGGGTGAATGAAGGACAAGGTGTCTGAAGCAATTGTCTGGTTTGAACCCCACAGCTGGGGCGTCTCCACTAATGTCATTTCTAACAAGCTGCTAACATTTAGCCGGACATAACCGGACAGAAGTAAATGGTTGGAAGCTATGGTGTGTTGGGGCTGTATTTCTGCCTGGTAAAGCAATGAAGTCTGTATTAAAACTGTGAAAAGGATTTCGAGGCAGAAGATTCTAGATCGGGGGCTGAGTAAAGTGGGTTGAGTAAAGTGAGGCATCTCTGAGGTACGGGTACCTAGTGGGCCTGGGCCATATCCCAGGAGGTATTTACCCCCCCCTGATCAAGCAACTTAATAATATAAAGACGGCATACCGCCAGCAGCAGGACCCAGAAAATAATCATCAGGGCTGACACCCCTGAAGGATCCATACCCACAAGAGGAGAGAGGAAGTCCAGTTAATCCTGGGGAAACCAACAGGGGGTCAGAGGAAGAAGGGAGGAATGAATAAAGCAACAACAAAAAAAGGGGGGGCACCTAAAACGCCGAGAGATAGGACAGCTGGAAGCTCAATAAAACAGTTCATGTCCCAAGGCGGGAGTCCAAAAGGAGGGGAGCAAGGAGCCAAAGGAGGTTCGAGGACAGAAGGAAGAGGGGGAACCCCAGATAAAGCGGGGGATAAAACGATCCAATCAAAGGAAAATTCAATAGTGGAAAGTGAAGGGGACTTAAGTCGGATGGAAGAGAGAATAACAAGCGCCCCAATGCCCTCAAAGGAGGAGATGAGAGACATGCTCAAAAATCTTGAGCTCTCAATAAAAGTAGAAATAGGCCTGGTGAGAGCAGACCTGGGAAGCTTATTGGAAAGGGTAGAAACAACGGAAAAAAAAACGGAGGAATTGGAAAAGGAGATAATGAACCTCAAAGAACAAATTAAAACTTCCAGACAAAACCAGAAGATAATCCTTTACAAGATCGAGGATCAGGAGAATCGAGATAGAAGACAAAATATAAGACTCCGTAATGTACCAGAAAACAAAGGAGAAGATCTGAGAAGGTTGATCCCCCAAATATTGGGGCCTCTGATGGGAGAGGAGGATAAGGAATTCCCTAAAATAGAAAGGACTCACCGAATTGGGAAAGTATTCAACTCGGACCACCAGAGGCCGAGAGATATAATAATCCGCTTTAGGTATTATGAAGACAAAGCTGTAATCCTATCCAAAATGAGAGATAAACCCCCGGTAAAATTTGAAGGGTCAGAGATCCAAATCTATACAGACCTCGCTCCCGAAACCCTCGCTAGGAGAAGGCTTTTGAAGCCTTTATTAGACCAGATGAGAGAACTAAACATCAAGTATAACTGGGGTTTCCCGGCGTGCCTGAGGGGCTTTAGAGACGGAAGATCGGCAAGATTGAGGTTCCCAGAGGATTTAAAGGACTTCTGTGATAGGCTTGATATGAAAGAACCAGAGCTGCCGGGCTGGGCGGAGGGATGACTGGGGGGGTATGGGGGGGGGGTGGGGGGGGGTTGGTTTTTTTGGTTTAGTGGTTTAGTGGTTTAGTTGAGTAGTAGAGGGGAGGGGTGGCGGGGGGGAGGAGGAGTTTTCTTCTGTGATATCTGGACTGCCCCTCTCTGCTTAAAACACCAGGCAGGGGGGGGTAAAGGGCACACTCGGGCTTCCACCTCAAACATGTGATTCGCCAAAGCTCCATGGTATCTATGGCGCTGGGCGAATGGGGAGCCAGGGGATGGCTGAGGGGTAGGGAGGGGGGGTCGGGGAGAGGGGAGGGGAAAGGGGAACCCGGTGTACAAGGAAGCAAGAAGGGAAAAGGAAGGTTAGAAGTTAACAAAGGAAGAACTCAGATTAGCTCAGTAATACAGACCCAACAAAGACCAAAAAAAAAAAAAAAGTGAGGAGATGAGAAAATTAAATTTTATGACCTATAATGTAAAGGGTCTAAATGAGCCAACTAAGAGATATAAGATCTTGAGGGAATTAGAGAGATATAAGGCTGAGGTTGTGTTCCTCCAAGAAACCCATTTAACATACTATTCCAAGAGTAAGATAAAGTCCAATATGTACCCAATTTGGTTTTATGGGGACTCAATAACATCAAGAGCGAGAGGAGTGGCAATAGGGATAGCAAGAGGGATAAATTTTAAGGTCGAAGAGAGGTTAATAGACCAGGGGGGAAGATATATATTCCTGAAGGGTTCCTTGGAGGGATGGAAGGTTACACTGGCAAATATCTACGCACCTAATAAAGAGCCGAGTGGTTTTCTTGGAACAATATTAGGGAAACTAATGGAGTTCAAAGAAGGTAGCCTGATTATGATGGGTGATTTCAACATGTGTATGGATCCAGAGATAGATAATACGTCTCGTGCGCAGGGGACTATGAACGGGAAGCTGAAGAAACTAAAACAGAAGATGCATTCGTGTCAACTGGTGGACGTATGGAGGATTATGAATCCAAATAAGAAAGATTTCTCGTTCTATTCCTCTGCGCACGGGACGTACTCTAGGATTGATTATATATTGACGGAACATTCATTGTTGGAAAGAGTTGTGGAGGCCAAGATAGAAGTTATCACCATATCAGACCATGCCCCGGTTAGTATGAGATTGTATGTCCCAGGAAATCAGAGAACCCCAATAACATGGAGATTGGATGAAGATCTTTTGCAAGAAGCATCAAATGTAGAGAAAATAGAACAGGAATTAAAACAATATTTCTCAACGAATGATACAGCAGAGATTTCAGGGTCCTCCCTGTGGGAGGCCCACAAGGCCTACATAAGGGGAGTAATAATGAAGATAGGGGCAAAGAGAAAAAGGGAAACAAAGGAACAAATCAAAAAACTAACTGAAGAAATATATGATCTGGAGCAAGAACATAAGAAGGGCTCGGGCCAAGGGAGGAGAGTCTATCAAAAATTGGTGGAAAAAAGGGAGGAGCTAAAGAATTATACAGATATAGAAACAAAAAAAGCATTTTACAAGGTGGCGAAAGAAAACTATCAGAGTCGAAATAAGAGCAGTAGACTACTAGCAAATATAATAAGAAAGAAAAGAACTAGAAACTATATTGAAAAAATTCAAAACAGTAAAGGAGAAATGCTACACACAACAAAAGAGATAGGGGAATCCTTTAAGGAATATTACAGTGAATTATATTCAGTAACTAAAAATACAAGGCTAAAAGGAGCAAAGGATAGGAAAATAGTAGAATTCTTGAAGAAAGCCAACCTCCCGAAGATCAATGAGGCCGACAGAGATATCCTAGAAAACCCCATAACAATAGAAGAAATCAACAGAGCACTATCAGAATCAGCTTCAGGTAAAAGCCCGGGGCCCGACGGATTCACCTGTAGGTATTACAAAAAATTTAAAGAAATACTGACCCCTAGACTCTGCGAGTATATGAACGGGTTGGGCAGAGATTTCGACCTGAGTAGAGAAGCTCTTAGAGCAGAGATCACGGTTATCCCAAAGGAAGGGAAAAACCCTACATTATGCTCGAGTTATAGGCCGATATCGCTGATCAACACCGATGTTAAACTATATGCCAGAGTCCTAGCAAATCGGCTAAAAGAGAACCTCAATGGCCTGATACATCCAGACCAAGTGGGGTTCATCCCAAAAAGAGAGGGGCGAGACAATGGCGTGAGAGCACTCCTCTTGCTGCAGCATATTAAGGACAATGGACCCCCAGGTCTACTCTTGTCTATAGACGCAGAGAAAGCGTTTGACAGAGTAGACTGGGGGTTCATGTTCCAAACTCTGGAAGCTATGGGTATAGGTCCAAAAATGATCAATAGGATACGCGCTCTGTATAACCGCCCCACGGCCTCGATAAAAATTAATGGCTCCCTTTCAGAGGCTTTTGAAATGGAAAATGGAACGAGGCAGGGGTGTCCCTTGTCCCCCCTGCTCTTCGTCCTTTCCCTGGAGCCACTGTTGTCAGTGATTAGGGCAGACCCAGAGATTTGGGGTATAAGGGTTGGAGATGAGGAGCACAGGATCGCGGCTTTTGCAGACGATCTTCTGCTTTTCATAGCCAACCCCAAAATATCAATGGTTAATATCCTCGGAGTCATGAAGCAATATGGAGAAATATCAAACTTCAAAATTAACTTAGCAAAATCGGAAATCCTGAATATCAACCTGGGTAAGAGGGAGGAAAGAAACTTAAAAAAGGAATTTAAATTTATATGGAAAAAAGAAATAAATTACTTGGGTATAAAACTGGCTAATTCATTAGGGAAGATCTACAAAGCAAATTTTATTCCATTATTAGATGAAATAAAATCGGAGAGTAAAAGGATAACAACTAAACCACTCTCATGGGTTAGACGTATTAACGCCATAAAGATGATATTATTACCTAAAATCACTTATAAACTACAGATGCTCCCATTGAATATCCCTCAGTACTATTTTAAAAAATTGAAATCAATCATTATGAGAGCTGTTTGGAAAAACAGAAGGGCTAGAGTGTCTTTTGACATCTTAAAGCAAGAAAAAAGAAAAGGGGGCTTGGCGATACCTGATATTCAGGGTTATTATAGGGCAACACTGGTCTCAAGAGTGATAGAGTGGTTTAGAGAGAACTCACAGAAAAGATGGGTGAATATAGAGAATAGTTTGAGTAAGGCGCACTTAGGGCACTTGATTTGGAACCCCCCACACTATAGGGTATTAGATGCAAACACACACTCACTGACAAAGGCGGTGTTTAGAGTTTGGGATATAGTTTACAAACAAGTAAATAACACTTATAATTCCCCGTTAATTTCACTTTCAGAGAATGATTATTTTGCACCTGGTAAAAAAGAAATTGGGGGGAGTTGGATAAAAAAGGGAACAGTACAGTTGAGAGATATTATTAAAGAGGGGAAGATAGCCACGTTTCAGGAACTAAAGCACAAAACAGATTTTTGGGTGTTAGATCGCTGGAGATACCTGCAGTTAAGCCACTTTATCAGCCGCCTACCACACCCAATAAGATCAGGGGAGGAGCTATCAGAGTTAGAAAAGATATGCATGCTGAATAATACTAAAGGTATAATTTCAAAAATTTACAAACTGGGCCTGGTGAAGGGTAGTAGGGAGATACCACCATTTATTACCAAATGGGGAAATGAATTAGGCGTACAGTTAGATAGTAATAGATTAAAGAAAACCCTGGAGCTGACCCATAGTTCGACGATAGACATCAGTGTCGCCGAAATGAACTACAAAATTCTAACAGGTTGGTACATTACCCCGGATAAGGCAAGTAAATACCAAAAAGACAAAACATCAGAGTGCTGGAGGGGGTGTAAAGGTGTAGGAAATATGGCCCACATATGGTGGGACTGCCCTGTAATCAAACGTTACTGGCTAAAAATCTTGGGATATATTAAGCAAATAACTAAGATAGAAGTTAAATTAGACCCCTGGACAGTGTTACATCATGGAATAGGAGGGGAGGTTAAAATATATAAAAACACCTTAGTACCTCACCTGTTGAATGCGGCAAAAAAGGTCATAGCAAAAAATTGGCAGAAGTTAGAGGGCCCATCAATATGGGAGTGGGTTGATGTAGTGGAAAGGATCCGATACATGGAGGAAGGAGGACCTGAAAGTGAAGCTGAATCAGTAGAAGGGAGGAACAAGTGGCAAAACTGGAAGGACTTTAAAAAATTATGGAGTGTTGCTGAAGGTCTGAGAATAAGAATTGAATAAAATAGAGATAACAACAAATGTACACAAGAGGAGCGGGGGGGAGGGAGGGAGGGGGGTAGGGGAGGGGGTTAAGGGGTTGGGGTTCCTTTCCTTTTCTGTATTTGTTAAATCGAATATAAGATATATACACTTGTCAAGTAAGCTACAAATGATGTGAAAAAAAGGAGAGACATAGATGACACTGATAAAGTGGATCAGGTCTCCAACTAATCACTGAGGTGGCAAAAAAAAAAAAAGACAAGGGTATTCACATAGATAGCATAAAAACAATCTTTTCTCCGACGAGCGGCAAGCTCGTATACCTCTCACAGCATGTAAAGCCTGTCCCTATTTCCACTGATTGTCTAATCGCAAGGGCCAGAGGTTCAACCGCTATTGCAAACGGTAATGGGGACAGGGGGCATCCCTGCCTTGTCCCTCTAGACAAATTAAATGATCTTGATAGTGTATTGTTAATTCTTACCCTTGCTTTTGGTTCCCTATGTTATATTTTGACCCACTTTAAAAATCCAGAGCCTATACCAAAAGCCTCCAATATGGCCCATAGTTATTCGCACTCCACCATATCAAAGGCTTTATGGGCGTCCAAACACAATATTGCTCTATATCCCATATTTTCCATGGAGAGTTTCATATTTAAAAAAAGTCTACGAATATTTGTGGATGCTGCTCTTATTGGAATAAAACCTGTTTGGTCCTCGTGGATCAGAGTGTTAATATAGCATGATAGTCTATTTGCAAGAACCCGGGCCAATATCTTAACGTCTGAGGTGAGGAGGGAGATAGGGCGATAAGACTCAGACAACATTAAATCCTTACCCTGATTTGAAATTACTATAATTATCGTTTCCTGCATTGACTCTGGAAGTCTTTGTTTCTGAAATGCATCATTTGGTACTTCCAATAATTCTGGCAACAGAATCTTACCAAATTTTTTATAGATTTCCGTTGGTAGTCCATCCATCCCTGGAGCTTTATTATTATGTGTTTGTGCAACTGCTTGTTTTAACTCTTCCAGGGATATAGGGCTATCGAGAAAATCTCTTTCCTCTAATTTAAGTTTTGGAAGTACCAATTTGTCCATAAATTGTTTTACTTGATTTGTTGACTTCTCCGCCTTTGATTCATAAAGTAAGCTATAGAAGTCAACAAATATATTCTGAATGCTGCCTGTATCGTATTTCACTACCCCTTCTTTATCTTTGACCGCTGTGATAGTTATCGGACCCTCTATCGCAGCTAACATATGTCCCACCTGTTCCCCCATCTCGTAATGTTTTTGGCTTTGAAAAAATCTGCTATTTTCTGCTTTGGTTAAAAATAACATTTTATGAATTTTTTGTGCTTCCTGCCAGGCTTAGCGCTTTTATTCTGTAGGGTCCGTAGTATAGTCCTGCTCTGTTTGAGTCACCCTTTGCATTACCTCCTCCTCACGACTTTTAGATGCTCTCTTAATTTTAGATATTTCTTTAATCATTACCACACGCATATAAGCTTTCATAGTATCCCAAACTACTAATAAGGATGTTGATTTTTTATTTTCTTTAAAAAATTCTATCAACTGTCGTTCTATCATATCCTCCTCTGTCATTATTAATAACCACTGTGGATTCATTTTCCGGGATGGAGAAACCAACTGTCCCTCGGTCTGTATAGTCAACGACCCTCTGGATCTTTAATGCTCTCTCTGCATGAGAACCGTATCGAACGAGAGATCAGGATGCTAACGTCTCGAGAGTAGGTAGAATACACTGCATGAGTTTGATATATAAATCTTGATCTTTCAAAAAGTATCATATCCTCTCGCTCAAGGTGGGTCTCCTGCAAAAATATTATTGCTGGTTTATAAAACTCAATTGCTTCAAGGACTGCCTATCTCTTTCCCCTGTCACCCAACCCCCTCACATTCCCTGATAGCACCTTAATTTTTCCACTCATTATTTCGTGTCACCAACTGGCAGTCCACTAAATCCCATTTCCCATTTCTTTTAAATAACAGTGTATATTATCAGAGATACTGAAACAATAGCAAGAGGGGGGAGGGAGAGAGAGAGTGCACAGGCCAAAAGAAAAACAAAACAAAACACAACAACCCTCACCCACAACCCCCCCAAAACTCCCTTCACACCCTCTCAAATCCCCCTCAACCCTTCCTACATGCCCATTCATCCATAGGAATACCCACCACCCAAACTGGTTGCATATGACTCTAACCCGTTAACACAGTACACACGGGACTCATACAAGTGAACTATCTAGTGACTTCAGAACAGTTGCAAGTATTTAGCCTGTGCCATATTAATATCCACTACTAATTAATCCACCATTTCAATGTTCAAAAGATATCTAAAGACATCTAGAGGGGGAAGGGGAGGGAGAGAGACCAAAAAATTTTTTTTTTCACTTTCTTTTACTTTCCTCTTCTCTTCTCATCTTCTTTCCTTTCCCTTTCCTCTCCCTTCCTTTCCCTTTCCCCTTTTTCTTCTTTAGAGTGGGAGGGGGGGGGAGATAGGGTCAGTCAATCCATCAAAGTTCAGGGAGTCTTTTTATTTTCTTCTGTGTATCTTTCCTCTATATGTCTATTTCCCAAAGACAACCTCTGGATATGACACTGAGCATGTGCAGTCAACTTCTTTGGTCAACCATGGTGAGGCCTGTTCTGAGTGGAACCTGTCCTGTTAAACTGCTGAATGGTCTTGGCCACCATGGTGCAGCTCAGTTTCAGGATCTTGGCAATCTTCTTATAGCCTAGGCCATCTTTATGTAGAGCAACAATTATTTTTTTCAGATCCTCAGAGGGTTCTTTGCCATGAGGTGCCATGTTGAACTTTCTGTGACCGGTATGAGAGAGTGAGAGCAATAACACCATATTTTTTTTTAATTTAAATACTTTTTTTTATTGTTTCTCAAACAGCAAAAAGAAGTTACAACATCGTGATACATTATGTGATTTTTTGCAATACTTAAAACATTTATTACTTTGTCATCCCATCCCCTCTCCCTCAACCCGCCCCTACCTCCACCATTACCCGCACCACTCAATCATTAAAAAAAACACAAAAAAAAAGTAAAACCAAGGGGGAGAAAAAAAACTACCTAAATTCTATGCAAAAGAGGAGTATGAATAAGGGGATGGCAGGGAGCGAAGGAACAGCTTTCATCCGCTCCCCATCACCCCTTCATAGTGGACACCCCATCTCATCTAACCAAGGCTTCCACATTCTCACAAACTTCCTATAATTGCCACGCCTGACAAATGACACTTTCTCACTCCAAACTATTGAGTTTATGGTCTCAACCCAATTTCTCATTGTCGGGGGAGTCTGTGCCTGCCATTTCTGTGCGAATGATTTCCTCGCCTGAAATAGGCACCTCAATATCACTTCAATTGTGCCGGCTGGAACTTTACATTTCTCCATACTCCCCAGTAGGCATGTCTTGGCCTCCGGTTCTAATGTGGTTCTGAAGATTTTATTTACCCTGTCTATTATCTCCACCCAATATCTAAATAGCTTGGGGCACTTCCACACCATGTGAATAAAATCACCTGTCGCCTTGCATCTAGGACACTTATCATCCTGTCTCCACCCAAGTTTGAACATTTTTTGGGAGGTATAGTAGACTCTATGTATTAGGAACAGGTGGAATACTTTCTGTGAAGGGGAAATCGAGACCAATGCCCCTTGTTCTAAAATCTTATCCCACTCTTCCGTGGTCATTACCCCCACGTCTCTCTCCCATCCCATTTTACTCCTAGAGTGTGCCATTTCACTTAATATTCTAGCTCCCAATCTGGTACATAACTCAGAAATTAGGCCTTTAGCTGTATCTGACTTGATTATTTTAAGGAGGGGGTCTGAGTCCATTCGATTCTTTGTGACCTGAACTGTACTTGAATAGCATGCCTAATCTGGAGATATTTATAAAAGGAGTTATTTGATATAATAAATTCCCGTCTTAAATCTGAAAATGTTTTCATTGTATTGCCCTCATATAATTGGATTAGCCAATTAATACCCTGCCTCTCCCACTCCCTGGGTCTCTCTATGCCCCTTACTTCTGCCAGATTTTTATTATTCCATAGGGGAGTATATCTGTCACCCCATTGTACCCCATTATTGCCTTTGTTACCTGCTAACTAGTTTTATAATCGGGCATCTATGGACAAATGAGTTTGCCTCCATTGCCTCCACTAGTATGTTATGTGGGGCCCCCGTTAGCATAATTCTGCTACTAGAGTTTCCACCTCCTGCATCTCCACAGCTCGCTAGATGTTGTAGCTGGGATGTCAAAAAATATGTTCTCGGGTGCCGTACTGCCATACCCCCTTCTTTGATCGGTAATTGCATCGTTTGCAGACTAATCCTACACTGGCCCTTTTTCCAAATTAATTCCCTAAAAAGGGATTCTACTCTTTTAAACCATTTTTGGCCTATCCAAACTGGGGAATTGTGAAACAGGTATAGTATCTGCAGTAACCATATCATCTTTATTAAATTGCAGCGCCCAGCTACAGATAGCGGGAGTCTACTCCAGACATCTCCCTTTTGCTTTAATTTAAGTAATAATGGGATTAGATTGTTATTAACGTATTGGTTTGTATCACTCGTGATCCAAACATCCAGATATTTCAGCTTTGACACTACTTTTAGGTGGGGGGCTGCAGACGGTATCTGGCTGCCAAGTGGGTCAACCGGCAACAAGGCCGACTTCTCCCAATTGATAACCAAGCCAGAAAATTGCCCAAACTCCCCAACCATTTGTATCACTGTGTTTAAAGCAGTTGTGTACCCGCTGACACTTTTTTTTTCTATACCCCTGTAAGGCAAAAGGCATAATGAGCTAGTATGCACCTTAGAACGAGGCATCGGTATCTTACCTGGTCCACGCTGAGGTAGCTGACATGTTGCCTCGGCGTGTCTTCCGGGTATCGCGGCTCCAGCGCTGTGAGTGGCTGGAGCCGCGATGTCATCACTCCCACGCATGCACGCGGGAGATTTCTTTCCCGGCAAGGTCCGGCAACAGTCAGCGGCTCATAGCAAGGGGAATATCTCCTAAACCGTAAAGGTTTAGGAGATATTTTTTTTACCTACAGATAGGCCTATAATAAGGCTTACCTGTAGCTAAAAGTTAAAAAATAGACTATACAACCGCTTTAAAGAAGTTTCAACATCTCCAAGAAAAAATAGGACATCGTCTGCATATAGTGCTATCCTGTCCTCCCCTGCCTGCCTTTGGAACCCCCGCATACCTGACATTGATCTGGTCATGATTGCAAGTGGTTCCATCACGAGGCCAAACAGCAGGGGGGAAAAAGGGCAGCCCTGTCTCGTCCCTCTTTCCAAATGAAAAAGCTCTGAATGTTCATTATTGATTTTTATTTTCGCTCTTGGTTCAGTATATAATATTTTCACCCATTCAATAAAGGAGGGGCCAAACCCAAATCTATCTAGTACTCTCTATAAGTAGTCCCATTCCAGGATATCAAAGGCCTTAGCAGCATCCAAGGCCAATACCGCTCTAGAGCCTTCATTGTCTGTTGGAATCTGCATATTTAAAAAGACTCTTCTGATACTAGTTGACCTATTGGGGATAAAGCCCGACTAGTCAGGATGTATAAGATTTTGAATACATCCACTCAGTCGGGTTGCTAACACTTTGGCCAGAATTTTTATGTCAGTACATAACAGTGATATTGGGCGGTAAGAGCATACATCCAATTAATCCTTCCCCTCCCTATATATCACTGTAATGGTAGCTTCCGACATTGAAGTGGAAAGTCTCCTGTTAATTAATGCCTACCTGAGTGTCTTCAGCGATTCTGGGCACAATATCTCACCATAACGTTGATATATTTCTATTGGGAGCCCGTCCGGGCCCGGTGACTTTTGGTTGGACATCCCAGCCACTACTCGCTGCAGTTCATCCAAAGTCACCAGTGCCTCCATATACATTCTCTCCTTCTCTGTCAAAGTCAGAATTGTTATTCCTCAAAGAAAACCATCCATCCTTTCACTCCCAACCCCTCTGTTGGATTTATACAAGGACTTATATAATAATAATATTCACACCATCATTGTACATCGGTGCTTTGATGTAGAATACAGGGGTTATGGCAGCAGATCGCTATCATAACCACAGTATCCTCTTCAACAGCGGATGGTCCTCTTTCAGATAAAAGTGGTCTCCGTGCCCCCCCCCCCCCTTACCAGATCTCGTGGAGATGATCGCGTCCCTTCCTCTTTGAGGCTGGATGCCGAGTGAGGGGAAGATGGCCCCCGCGTGGCTTCCATTCCATTGGATGACAGAAGCAACGTCAAATGTCACTTCCGCCCAATGGTCTTAAAGGGGAATTTTTTTTTATTGCAAAAAAAGACATTTAAGTGTAAATGTGAGATCTGAAGTCTTTTTGACCCCAAATCTCACGTTTAAGAGGTCCTGTCATGCTTTTTTTCTATTACAAGGGATGTTTACATTCCTTGTATTAGGAATAAAAGTGACCCAAACTCATTTTTTTAAAAGGACGGTGTAAAAATAAAGAATAAAAAGTAAAATAAATAAGAAAAAAAATGTAAAGCGCCCCGTCCCGCCGAGCTTGCGCGCAGAAGCAAATGCATACGCAAGTCGTGCCCGCATATGAAAACGGTGTTCAAACCACACATGTGAGGTATTGCCACAATCATTAGAGCGAGAGCAATAATTCTAGTACTATACCACCTCTAACTGAAAACTGGTAACCTGTAGAAATTTTTAAACTTCGCCTATGGAGATTTTTAAGGGTCAAAGTTTGACGCCATTCCACGAGCGGGATTTTGAATTTTGAAGTGTGACATGTTGGATATCAATTTACTTGGTGTAACATTATCTTTCACAATAAAAAAATGGGCTAACTTTACTGTTGTCTTGATTGTAATTCAAAAAAGTGTATTTTTAAAAAAAAAATTGCGCTTGTAAGACCGCTACGCAAATACGTGTGACAAAGTATTGCAACAACTGCCATTTTATTCTCTAGGGTGTCTGAAAAAATATATATAATGTTTGGGGGTTCTAAGTAATTTTCTAGCAAAACAAAATGATTTCAAGGCTCAGTTCTTAACTAGTTAACACACCTGCTTCCCATTCACACCTGAGACCTTGTAACACTAATGAGTCACATGACACCGGGGAAGGAAAATGGCTAATTGGGCCCAATTTGGACATTTTCACGTAGGGGTGTACTCACTTTTGTTGCCAGCGGTTTAGACATTAAAGTGGATGTAAACCCGAAAAAAAATTGTATTTATTTTTTATATCATACTGTAGAGTATAAGATTTTCTATCATTTGAGCCCAGTCTTGCCACACAGAGTTAATCCATCTCTGAGCAATCCTCTTTTATTGTTCAGTGAGACAATTCTTGACAAACTGAGAAAAACTTTGTCAAATACTCCCCCTTGCTGTGAGTGACAGGTGATTTACATCTTGTGCATTAGTCTAAGAGACATGCAGTATTTTTTAATTCCCTCCCCCACTCCTTCCTTCAGCAGCTCTGCAATAATTGGCTGTTCCACACCTCAGCATGATTTGGCATGCTGAAGTCATGTGGTTACTTTCCTGTCTTTTCACTGGATGTTAAAGATCATAGCAGAAGTTCATTGTTAGAAATACACAGGAGAAAATGAATATTGACAAGGGGAGTGTAGAGGTGGGCGGGGAGTCTACTGACATCACGACTCCACCCACCGAGCTCCAGACAACAGACCCACCCACAGAATATACAGTTTTTCGGGTCTAATAACAGACAGAGGGGAGACATTTGACAGGTAAAGATACATGCAGGAGGCATGTATATCCTTATAGATAACCCCTATGGCAGTAGTTTAGAAAGGATGACATTGGGATTACATCCACTTTAATGGCTGTGTGTTGAGTTATTTTGATGGGACAGCAAATTGACACTGTTATACAAGCTGTACACTCACTACTTTACATTGTAGCAAAGTGTCATTTCTTCAGTGAAAGATGTAAAGATGTGAAAAGATGTAATAAAATATTTACACAAATGTGAGGGGTGTACTAGTTTTTGTGAGATACTGTATATCTGTATTGTTTTTTTTATCTCTCTTCAAAGCACCGTAGCTTTGTCCTGCTCTGTTCATCTGTTATCAGCCTGATAACTTTTGACAAGTTCTCCGAGACGGGAGATGGGGGGAGAACACCATCTCCACCGTCCCCACCGTCAAACATGGAGGTGGAAATGTTATGCTTTGGGGGTGTTTTTCTGCTAAGGGGACAGGACAACTTAACCGCATCAAAAGGGACGATGGAAAGGGCCATCTACCATCAAATCTTGGGTGAGAACCTCCTTCCCTCAGCCAGGGCATTGAAAATGGGTCGTGGATGGCTTTTCCAGCATGACTATGACCCAAAACACAAAGCAAGAAAGAAGTGGCTTAAGAAGAAGCACATTAAGGTCCTGGAGTGGCCTAGCCAGTCTCCAGACCTTAATCCCATAGAAAATATTTGGAGGGAGCTGAAGGATCGAGTTACCAAACATCAGCCTCAAAACTTGAGACTGATCATTTCTTTGTCAGTGGGTACAAAATCAGCAGGGGATCAAATACTTTTTTCCCTCAGTGTACAACAACTGTAAAACTTATGTAGGGAGATTGGTTTCATCCCTGTGTATCATCTCAGGCTGTTCACTTCACTGGGTATATGTGAATGTTTATATCCACTTTAAACCCTGGTCCACACTGAGCTGCGAGAATGAAGCCGTGCGAGTTCAGCTGAACTCACACGATTTCACTCCCGCATGTCAGTCCCGATTTCAGTGGTGATTTCACAGACATCTGTGCGGGTTTCTGCACAGATGTCAATGGAAATCGCTCCCGGAAATCGCAAAAAGTAGTACAGAAACGTATTTTTGAAATCGGTGCTGCGCCGCAAATGCAGCGTCGCACCGATTAGGACAGTGCCATTGCCAGCAATTGCCGCCGATTTGACATGCAACTTAACATGTTAAATCGCATGTCAAAATGCACCAATCTGAGCCAGGGCTAAGGGTCTAAGCACCAAGCACTACCATGGTGGCAGTGGTGAGATTCTTAATTTCAGGTTATGAGATCCAAAAAATCTTTACTGAAGTTAAGCTTTAAACCCAGATGTAGCACTACAACATGTTTTTTAAAAAATAAATAAAATTCCATCTGTGAAAAGAATCCTATTTATCCGGTCTTCTTCCGATGTTGACACAACGCTCTCTCCTGCTGTAATGCCATGTGCGCGGTGAGCAACAACTTATATATGGATGGGGCGTGGTCACCGGGTGATGTCACCCGGTGACCCCGCCCCTTATGACGTCACAGTCTCATCATGCCCAGGGACTGTGACATCATAAGGAGTGGGGTCACCGGGTGACATCACCCGGTGACCATGCCCCATCCCTATATAAGTCATTGCGCACCGCGCACGTGGCATTACAGCAGGAGAGAGCATTGTGTCAACATCGGAAGAAGAGAAGAGGGAAGAAGACGGCGGAGAAGACCAGGCCACCGCTGGCAAAAGAGCGGGCAAAAGAGCAGAAGATAGCGGAGGAGCTCGGCAGAAGAGGCTGGAGAGCGCAGAGAAGAAGGAAGAGACCCCCGAAGTCGGAAGAAGACCCCCGGAGCTGCCTAATAAATTACTTTAAAAACCTGCCCCAAAGCACCCACCCCCCGTGTTGAGGGCATGCGGCCTGGTGCGGTTCAGGAGGGGGGTGCTCGCTCATCCCCATCCCCTTTCCTGACCGGCCAGGCTGCGTGCTCGGATAAGGGTCTGGTATGGATTCTGGGGGGACCCCCACACCATTTTTTCAGGGTAGGGGGTGCCCCTTAAAATCCATACCAGACTGAAGGGCCTGGTGTGCTCTTGGAGGGGGAACCCATGCCGGTTTTTTATTTAAAATTTGGCGTGGAGTACCCCCTCAAGATTCATACCAAACACAGTGCCTGTTATTGGCGGGGACCCAAGTCAGATCCCCGTTCTTTGAAAGTCGGACGTATGTCGGCTTCAAGTCGCAGGGCAAAGTCGGATCCAAAGTAGGACGCTGGCTGTCCTGTCGCACCAGTGTGAACCCGGCCTAAAGCTGTTTCTGGGTATAAACTAAAGTAAAATGAAGCAGGTGCCCTTCATTTAATTGCACTTCTGTTAGGCAGCCTTCCAGCTTCTTCCATCAACTGTAGGTTAATGAGTCTTCTTAGACTCCCAGCTGCTCCTATCAGCTGAGGGGTAATGCATCTAAGCGATCTCCCAGTTCTTCTTAGCACTTACTGGCTGCCACCTTGTACGTACCTGTCTTCCTTCTCAGCTGTGGGGTAACAAGCCTGGCCATGTGCCCCCTAGCTGGATTGGTCCCTGGTGCAGGAGGGCTGACCTTTGGCTAATTTTACTGGATTACTCTCTTGTCTGCTGCCCATCCTGACTTTGAGCGAATGTTTGTTGGATTACTTGTCTGCTGCCTGTTCTGACTCTTGGCTAACGTATATTGGATTAATGTCTTGTCTGCTGCCCATTCTGACCCTTGGCTAATAGTTATTGGATTAATGTCTTTTCCGCTGCCCTTTCTGATTCTTGGTCAATGTTTACTGGATTACTCTCTTGTCTGCTGCTCATCCTGATACCTACCCCAGGCTGTTTGAAGCTGTCCCCACACCTGAACTGCTACCTACTACTGCCTTGTGGTACATTTTCTCTTTGAGCCTGCTACCTACATTTAGGGCCAGAGTACATAGTTTAAGACCTGGAAGCATCTGAGTACCAGGTTCACTAGTCTTATGGGAGAGGCCACTGCTAGAGGTGAAGAACATCATCACTGTATACTCTGACCAGAGTTTTTGCATACGTAGCCTCGCAACTCCTCCATGCAGCCACCAGCAACTTTTTGTTATAATAATAATAATAATAAAAATAATAATAATAATAATAATAATAATAATAATAATAATAATAATAATAATATTATAATTATATTATTATTATTATTATTATTATTATTATTATTATTATATTATTATTATTATAATATTATTATTATAATAATAATAGGAAAATGCTGCCCCTAACTGTTGTAGTTGCAGACCAGTCATCCAAGCCAACTAGCTATATGCTAGCTAACTGGTCTCCTCAACAACCCCTCTTTCCTGCTTCACTAGAGAATGAAATTAGGAGTCCAGGAGATGACATCATTCAGATTTCTGTGGAGAAGGTAGACAGAAGATAGGTAAAAAGAAAAAAAAAACACAGGGGGCTGCACATTTTCCAAAAGTATGAGGTAAATAAAATTTCCTTATATCATGCATTTAATGTATAGAGCTGCAGAGTAAATTCTGTTCCCTCAGAAAATACATAAAAAAGTGTATGCTATACTACAGGATGCAATGCTTCTACAAAATACATTAAAATGCATGCTATACCATGTGGTGCTCTACTCCCTCCAGCATATGCTACAGTGTATAAAAGGGTATATAAAACATTAAAATTTGCAGAAAACATCCCAAAGACTTGGCTATTAGAGAAGCACAAATTAATAAGGTGAATCATTTTTATGCAAATTACTAATTCGTTGGAATGTACATCCGAAGCTGGCTATACAACCCCTGGCAAAATGTATTGAATCACCACTCTTGGAAAATGTTTATTCAATTGTTTAAAGCGGAGTTCCACCTGGGAAAAAAAAAATAAAAGTCAGCAACTACAAATACTGTAGCTGTTGACTTTTAATATAAGGAAACTTACCTGTCTTCGGAACCCACGATGTCGGCACTCAAAGCCTACCCGTCCCTCGGCTCTGGGTGCAGGCGCCGGCATCCTTACTAAGGGAAACAACTGCATGCGCGAGTCATGCTGTGCGTTCTGAAGGGTCCCTGCTCTTTTCTGGGACCTGTGTGTCTCCTAGAAGGCAGCGCGGTGGGGGGGCCAGACATTGTATAGTTCGCCGTGCAGTGTGCGGCGATCTTTCCCCAGAAGTGGGAGCATATACTTGGATTTGACAGGTCTCTGCTCCCCTCCTGAAAGGTGCCAAATGTGGCACCAGAGGAGGGAGGAATCCGATCCGCAGAAATTCCATTTCTGGGTGGAACTCCGCTTTAATTGGGTAGAAAAAAAAATTATCACAGACATGCTTCAAAACTATTTTCATTTAACACTCCAACCTTCTGGCTTTAAGAAACGCTTAAACAAAAAGGAAAAAAAAATAAAACTGTAATCAATTGCAACTATTTTTGCAGATCAAGCAGAGGAAAAAAATACAGAATCACTCAATTGTGAGGAAAATATTATGGAATTACCATGTACTTTGCAGTTCTAAAACAAACACCTGCATTAGATTACATCTGCTAATTAGTCTGCAGTTTAAAAAAAAGTGCTTGCCTGAATCATGGTGCCAACACGAGATGTCAGTTGAAGCAAAGGAGAGGATTATACAACTTCTTCAAGAAGGTAAATTATCACAGAATGTTGCAAAAGATGTTGGTTGTTCCCAGTCAGCTGTGTCTAAAATCTGGACAAAGTACAAACCAAATGGGAAGGTTGTTAAAGGGAAATGTACTGGTAGACCAAGGAAGACATCAAAGCATCAAAATAGAAAACTTAAAGCAATATGCCTTGAAAACAGAAAATGCACAACAAAACAAATAAGGAACAAATGGTCAGAAACTGATGTCAATGTTTGTGACCAAACTGTAATGCCGCGTACACACGAGCGGACTTTACGGCAGACTTTGCCCGGCGGATTGGATTTCGTCAGACAATTCGATCGTGTGTGGGCTCCAGCAGACTTTGTTTTCTCAAAAGTTGGACGGACTTAGATTTGAAACATGTTTTATATTAATCCGTCGAACACGAGTCCGGTCGAAAAGTCCGCTCGTCTGTATGCTAGTTCGACGGACAAAAAGCCACGCTAGGGCAGCTATTGGCTACTGGCTATGAACTTCCTTGTTTTAGTCCGGTCGAACGTCATCACGTACAAATTCGACAGACTTTGGTGGATTGTGTGTAGGCAAGTCCGTTCATTCAGAAAGTCCGTCGGAAAGTACGTCGGAAAGTCCGCCGGGCAAAGTCTGCCATAAAGTCCGACCGTGTGTACGCGGCATAAGACATCACCTAAAGGAAATGGGATTTACATACAGAAGAGCCAAACGAAAACCATCATTAACACCTAAACAGAAAAAAACAAGGTTACAGTGGGCTAAAGAAAAACAATTATTGACTTGATGAAAGTGATATTCAGTGATGAATCACAAATCTGCATTGGGCAGAGTGATGATGCTGGAACTTTTGTTTGGTGCCGTTTCAATTAAATGTATGAAGACATCATTGATGAAATTGGGTTTCAGGTCGGGTAAAGGTAAGGGGGAGATGAGTCATTAAATCTGCAATAAATGCACAAGTTTACATTGAGATTTTGGACACTTTTCTTATTCCAACAATTAAAAGGCTGTTTGGTGATGATTACATTTTTCAGGATAATGCATCTTGTTTAGGGCAAAAGCCATGAAAACTTTCCTTCAAGAAAGACATATAATGTCAATGGCATGGCCCAGTGGCGGAATTATAGGGGTCGCTGAGATTGCCATGGCGACCGGGCCCCTTGCTGCAGGGGGCCCTTGAGGGACCTTTTGATGGGAGGAACGGCAGGGGCGGCTGAGACGAGCTCCCCGATCGTCAGCCGAACTGTAATCGGCACTGACTGTGCAGGGAGCTCGTCAAAGTGCTCAGTTCGCTTTTCAGAGGCATTTGACAGCCGGTAAAGAGGCAATATGTTGCCTACTGACCGCCTGTTTTAACCCTTTAAATGCATCATCACTATCCCGCAACTGCATGCAATGCACACAGTTGCGGAGTGGTTGCAGTGCAGCCCCTTTCACCTAGGGGGGTACTTCAAGTGTGCCCTGACTGGAAAAAGATTGAGAAACACTGACATAGAGGAACCATCTCTCCATTTTCCTCCTGCAGCCTCTGAATACCTGTGGGAGGGAGACGAGGAGAAGCTGGGGGAAATGGAGAAATCAGTTTTATATGCAGCCACCCACTTGTGACTGGGCCCTGGTGTTCCGCCATTGGGCTTGGAGAAAAGAGCCCTGTCCGGGGGTCAGGGGGGCCCTTCGTGGTTTCTTGCACCGGGCCCAGAAGGTTCTAGTTACGCCACTGGAATGGCCTGCAAATAGTCGAACCTCAATCCAATTGGAAATCTATGGTGGAAACTAAAGAGAATGGTCCGTGACAAGGCTCCAACCTGCAAAGCTGATCTGGCAACTGCAATAAGAGAAAGTTCGAGCCGTATTGATGAAGAATACTGTTTGTCGATAGTTAAATCCATGTCTCAGCAAATTCAAGCTGTTATAAAAACCAGAGGTGGTGCAACAAAGTCCCTTTTTCATGATTCCATAATATTTTCCTCAAAATTGAGTGATTCCAATTTTTTTTCCTCTTCTTGATCTCCAAAAACAGTTGCAATTGACTACAGTTTTCTCTCTTTTAATTATTTTAAGTGTTTCTTAAATCCAGAAGGTTGGAATGTTAAATGAAAATAGTTTTGAGGCATGTCTGTGATTATTTTTTTTTCTACACAGTTAAACAATTGAATGAACATTTTCCAAGAGTGGTGATTCCATACTTTTTGCCAGGGTTTGTATATGGCTCAGAATTCAGCAAGAATCTGCCAAAATTTGAGCCATGGGTGGCCCATTGTTGGCTGAACAGTGATTGCATTTCATCAGATGCAGTCCCTGTTCAGATATTCAGACAGTCTAAATAAAATATTCAGCAAGGGAGATTTTTCCATCCAAGCTACACTATTTGTCAAAAGTATTGGGACACCTACCTTTACACGCACATGAACTTTAATGGCATCCCAGTCTTAGCCTATAGGGTGCAATATTGAGTTGGCCCACCCTATGCAGCTATAACAGCTTCAACTCTTCTGGGAAGGCTGTCCACAAGGTTTAGGAGTGTATCTATAGGAATGTTTAACCATTCTTCCAGAAGCGCATTTGTGAGGTCAGGCACTGATGTGGACGAGGGGGCCTGGCTGACCGTCTCCACTCTAATTCAGGGGTGTTCTATCAGGTTGAGGTCCGGACTCTGTGCAGGCCAGTCAAGTTCTTCTACCCCAAACTCGCTCATCCGTGTCTTTATGGACCTTGCTTTGTGCACTGGTCCAAATCATTTAGCGAAGGGGGGATTATGGTGTTGGGTTGTTTTTATGAGGTTGGGATTGGCCCCTTAGTTCCTGTGAAGGGAACTCTTAAGGCATTAGCATACCAAGACATTTTGGACAATTTCATACTCCCAACTCTGTGGGAACAGTTTGGGGATGGCCCCTTCATGTTCCAACATGACTGCGCACCAGTGCACAAAGCGAGGTCCATAACGACATGGATGAGCGAGTTTGTAGAGGAGGAACTTGACTGGCCTGCACAGAGTCCTGACCTCAACCCGATAGAACACCTTTGGGATGAATTAGAGCAGAGACTGTGAGCCAGACCTTCTTGTCCACATCGGTGCCTGACCTCACAAATACGCTTTTGAAAGAATGGTAAAACATTCCCATAGACACACTCCTAAATCTTGTGGACAGCCTTCCCAGAAGAGTTGAAGCTGTTATAGCTGCAAAGGGTGGGCCAACACAATAGTGAACCCTACAGACTAAGACGGGGATGCCATTAAAGTTTAGGGTGTAGGGTGAATTAAAGAATCTTTTAGAATTTTCTTGTTCATCCTGTGGGCTGAGTGAAACCTATGTGTGTGTGGCTGGCATATCATCATAGCTTATATATACAGACGTTTAGTACAGTCCGGAAATTTCAGTTACTTATTTCATACATTGCCCATGATACCTTAAAATCACATTAGAGAATGAAAGTTTTCATTTGTTTGGATTCATTAACTTTCTAGATGAGTGACAAGTCTTCCCCTGTTCCAATTAACTCTGTTGTAAAGTGTCTGCCGCAGGGACTATCCTGTGTAATTATAACAATGGTGCTGACATTGATAAGATTGCAGATCTGTACAAGTGAACCCAGAAGAGCTGCTCGGATCTGACTCATAGCGGTATAATTCATCAGCTTTGTGCGGCTAGATCTCCCAGGCTAAGTAATTCTGTCCAGGGAGGACAAACATGCAGCTGTATAAAATAACAGGTCCTTATGGTTATTACACCTACTTTAAAGGCTCTATGCTTAAAGAACAATCTGACCAAGGGGAAATATTCCCTTGAAGTAGATGGCACAAAATGTTATTGAATCTTACACAGACTTTTCTAAATCAGCTTCTATGACTCACCTATTTATTGCTTCTCCAAAGGCTACCAAAGATATGAACATTTCCCAAGAAATATACAGTAATTTTGCAGGGTCAAACTTAGTCCACCAAAGCCTGTTTTTTATACATTTGATATTTTTAAAGCCCAAACTTAGAGGCAAATCCTACTGTAAAGACACTCCGTGATGATAGCTGAAGTAACACACTTCCGTGAATTCAGTATGTTTCACAGAAAATAGCAAGTGCCCTCCATCAATCACACTATGAGCTCACCTCCCCGGATGACCCCTCACAGGGTCTACCTTCCCCTTAGGGGTATAAATCCATTGGATGGCAGCTTCTCTGATGATCCTGGGACTCCCATTCAGCTCAGACAGTGCAACTATATGTATGTATAGTATTACAGGAGAAAAACAAATATAGTGCTTTAACTGTGTAAAAAGTTGAGCTTTATTAAAAATGAAAATCACACTTTCAGTTGCTTGTGCACTACTTCTGGTACACTCGGGTAATTCGCTTGGTACATAGGGGGTGCTGGTACCCCTTAGGATCACTTAGATATCCACAGGTACTCGGCTGTGTATTCACCAGAAGATAACAGTCCGCTTCCTGGTGGTGCGTGGTGACCTCACAGGCTCTGATCCAATGAGTTTTGTCACGGATCACGTGTTCTCCAGACCTCTTGCGGAATGAGAGTCCCAGAATCAGAGAAGCTGCCATCCAGTGGATTTATATCCCTAAGGGGAAGGCGCATTTAGACCCTGTGAGAGGTCTCCCGGGGAGGTGAGCGCATATTGTGACTGGTCGAAGGTACTTGCTATTTTCTGCGAAGAACACTGAATCCACGGAAGTGTGTTACTTCAGCTGTCATCACGGAGTGTCTTTGGCATGCTCACTTTATGAATGGACTGGTTGCAATATTAGCACAATTGTTGTTTCACATTTGCCACAAAGTATCCACGTTCACTGTAATTTATGTTGATTTTTAGTTTTGCTGCATTCTAGTTCATTGCCATAATAAGTCACTATTATATTATTGTACTAAATGGATTGCAAATATAGGAGGTTCTCACCATCACTGTTGCAATTTAAGATATTAGTTGCATATTTACGATTGCTAATGGGTGGCACCACTACCACCGTTTAAGAATATTTGGTTTTGTGATTGATCTACTTTTGAGGAGGTAGGGACTCACTCTTATGCCCCGTACACACGATCCTACATTGATCGGACATTCCAACAACAAAATCCATGGATTCTTTCCAACGGATGTTGTCTCAAACTTGTTTTGCATACACACGGTCGCACAAAGTTGTCGGAATTTCCGATCGCCAAGAACGCGGTCACATACACCACGTACGATGACACTAGAAAAGGCCAGTTCAGAACCAAGCGCGGCACCCTTTGGGCTCCTTTTGCTAATCTCATGTTAGTAAAAGTTTGGTGAGAGACGATTCACGCTTTTTCAGACTCGTTGCTTTCCGATCGTTTTCTGCTGTTCAGTTTGTGCTTGTGGGTTTGTATCTGCTCTTCAGTGCGTGCAGTGAGTTCGCATTGATTTATCATGGTGTTCTTGTTCGTTCGTTACTGATTTTCAGGTCGCTCTTCACAGGCCTTGCTGTTCTTCAGTGCGTTCTGTTACTTCGTTCTGAGCAGCTGACCATTTTCTAGCCATGTTGCATATACGTACTCCTCGTAGAGTTCGTGCTGTGCGGGTGCTTGGTGTTGGGGTCCTGACCTTGACACAAGTCCAGTCCATAAACAGGGTGGGGAGGAGTTCATGGACCAAGAATTGGTTGCTCCAGCGTGACCAGTTCTGTCACATGCCTTTGCTCCGTGAAATCCGTGAGAAAAATCCTGATGATTTCAGGAACTTTCTCCGGATGACGGACCCCGTTTTTCACCATTTGTTGGCTTTGCTGACCCCCTATATCAGCAGGCAGGATACCTGCATGAGGCAAGCCATCACTCCGGAGCAGAGGTTAGTCACCACCCTGCGGTACTTGGCGACGGGGAGAAGCTTGCAGGACCTCAAGTTCTCAACAGGCATCTCCCCCCAGGCTCTGGGGATCATTATCCCAGAGACCTGTTCTGCCATCATCCAGGTCCTGCAGAAGGAGTATATTAAGGTAAGATTTTTATCCTTTAACATCACATTTTATTGTATATAATGTTTGATAATACATTGTATTTCTTTCCTCATTCCCTAATTACCATGATTGTAATATGCTGTGAATGTCCCCTTTGTCCTCATTAATGCTTGATTTTTCTGTAATTTTTTTTTTTTGTCCTTCATACATATTTGCCTTCACTTACCTCCCCAGCATGGTCTCCTGGCCCTTTATTCACCTCATGTAGTCACTTAACAATGTATTTTATCAGCTCCATAGTAGTGCTTTACCCTAAATACCCCCTAAAATGTTTTAAAATGTGATTTGTGCTTTAAATTCTGGCAGAGTGCCAGAGGCTTTTTATGGGGGGTCCCCAAATCATTGGGAACCCTCCCTCCCCCCAACTGCTAAGTCAGCTGATACCAATTCTCTATCTATCCTCAATCATCTATCTGCTGATTTTGCTAAACCCATACACACTATACCCATCTCTTTTGTGGTCATATTTATGGATGAATTCCCCAAAGCATGTAGTGCAAGGGCCTGCCTGAATACTTTCAAATGGTACTGTTTAAAGTTTTTGTATCCTATTATTATCTTGATAGGTAATAGCAAAATTTCCAAATGTGCTCAAATGTGTACAATGTGTATTTATATCTTTGTATTATGACACTTCTTACCTGTCCAGTGGGCTGTCAATAGTGTAACTAAGGAGGGACTGTCCAAAGTAACACACATTATTTAGGCATTCATCTCTCAATGAAGTGGAGAGGGTTACCTGTCCAAAAGATCTCCCCCCCCCCTAAAATGTTAGAAATGGCTCATGAGAGGGGGGAGGGGGAATCTGATAGGTGTACCTTATACTTTGGTCTTTAAAAACTCCCTCAAATAAATGTTATCTTGATGTTGGCCAAGAATGTTTATGTCTAATATGCTTTCCCTGTTTATGTGCAAAATGACTATTTTTTGTGGTTGTTTGACTCCACAGTTTCCTTCCAACCCACAGGAATGGCAGACTGTGGCCTCCCACTTTGCCCAGCGGTGGGACTTTCCTAACTGTGGAGGGGCAATTGATGGGAAACAGGTCCACATCGTCCCACCACCCAACTCGGGGTCATACTATTTCAACTATAAGGGGTTCAATAGTATTGTGATGTTGGCAGTGGTGTCGGCTACTTACGAGTTCCTGTATGTGGACGTGGGGAAGAATGGCCAGATGTCTGATGGTGGAGTCATCACCCAGATGGAGTTCTACAGGCGTCTCCAGAATGGCAGCTTGGATTTGCCACCTCCAGAAGACAATGTGGAAGGACTCCCATTCGTCTTCGTTGCGGATGAAGTGTTTGCGCTGGGGACCATCTTATGCGGCCATTCCCGATGAGGACCCTCACCCCGGACTAGAGGGTTTTTAATTACCGGCTGGCAAGAGCCAGAAGAGTGGTGGAGAACACGTTTGGAATCATGGACAGCCGGTTCTGCCTATTTCTTACACCCATACACATGGCGGAGTACAAACTGAATCATATCATCCTGGCGTGCTGTGTTCTACACAACTTTTTACAGCAACATTCTGCCAACTATGCTGGAATTCTAAATGAAACAACCCTGACGGCGCTTCAAAGTGGCCATCCTGGCTTGCCCCCCCTGAGTGCCCGTGATGTCCGGCTAAGATACCTTGAATACTTTGCGGGTAGGGGGGCTATCAATATGCCAGACAATGTCTGAAACCTTTTTCAAATAATAAAAAAAAAAATAACTACTAAAATCTTTCGTGACATTTACTGGTTGTGTTTCTTTTAGCTGACCCTGACAGAAATGTGGTGAGTCCTGAAAATGGCGTGATTGTGTAACATTACAAAGCACTGTTGGGTGTTTTTTACTAAAGGCAAAGACACTTTGCACTACAAGTGCACTTGAAACTGCACTTGTAGTGCAAAGTGGATTTTCCCTTAGGAAATAACCCCCATTGTCATTGAACACACCAATTAGAGCACAACAAAAGTTTTGGAGCGTTGAAATAATAATCCACACATTTTTGATTAACAATCTTTTTAATACCAGCACAATCACATGTGCATTTAGAAAAGGTTTTTAAAACAAACCAACATGTTTGTTGTATAACAATTTTTGGGGTCACATTAGAAAAAGTAGCAATGTCCATTTAAGATAAAACAGGCATGTTTAAAACCAACAAGAAAGACACAAATCTTGAACTTACAAAGTTCACATTTGGTAGAACTTGAAGGCAATATCAGACATGAGTATTTACAAACTGTGTTTGATATGGCGTTCAGATGGGGTGAAGTCACCCCAGGAAAAGCCAAATTTTGAAGATGCACACAAATTGCCGAATGTCAACATGTACTACCTGCCATCATGGGGGATCAAGGGACGTGTTTTTGGGGTGCAACCCCTTCCTCACAGCTACTTTATTATTGAGGAAGGGGTTGCACCCCCAAAACGCGTCCATTGATCTCCCGTGATGGCAGATAGCACATGTTGACACACTGTGTGCATCTTCAAAATTTGGCTTTTCGCAAATATGTCAAAAAATGGTATAAATTTTTAGCTCACAAAAAAACAAAGGGATTTGGATTTGTTTTAAACTCTCCCTAAAACATAAATGATGTTCTTCATTTTTTTTTTAACATCATTGATGTTTTTCTGGATGTTTTCCAAGTCCCTATTACACCCCATGATCTCTCCGATCAGGATCTGTGCACTTTCAGAGGTGAAATGCCCTGGATCCACAACATCACGATCACCTAAAAAGATAGAAACAAAAACACACCATGTATTATAAATATGCCGGCATCCATCTCTTACCTGAGCCTGTGGTCACAGACACTCACTCACGTCTTCCTCCTCCTGCTCTGCTTGGCTTGGGTGGATTTCCCCTTCTTCCAGAGGTGGGGGCTCTGTTGTCTCCTCGGATGAGGGGTGTCCTCCGAGTCTTGTATCCCCTATGTAAAAACAAATAGGTATACTTAACACAGAGATATTTGATGGCAGAACTATAAATATGAAACATTGCTTGGAAGTGGGGTGCAATTGTCTATTTTGGCAGAGTTCCAAGATGTTGAAATTTTATTGTCCTTTGTCAAGCTTGAATACTTACCTGTTTAGTACAAGCTTCACAGATGTAGACACCCCTATAGTATACACTGGAGCACCTGTGTGGGCCCCTAATAAAAAAGGGTGTTCTTGTGTCCCACACTAGTGCTCCAGTGTCCAGATGTGAAAACTGCTGCTGAGTGTCCTCTCCTTACACAGAATCTAGTTTGCATTTCATTCTAGTTACAAACCCATCTACACAACCAAATTATTTTTAGACAAGTAGGCCATAAAAAATGTTTTAAAATGCATATGGCCAAAACAATGGTGTGTTCTAGGCCAAACGAACAATGTTTCATACGAACGAATAATGTGCCCATGAACATGAAAGTTGCCATTTTAAACTGGACAACAGTTAAGAAAAGCACATGGAGCAGCACGTAATAAACATAAAGAATAGGAACACAGGACAACTACTTACTTTTTTGCAGTACTCTCCTGATCCTTCTGTACTGCTCGTGCTCCCTTAATTTCAGGTCCGACCACCGCTTCCTGAGCTGATCCTTGGCTCGTCGTACCCCGAAATTCTGGTGCAGACTTTTGACCACTTTCGCCATAATCTTGGCCTTTCTGACATTGGGGTTGGGGTAAGGTCCATACTTCCCATCATAGTCAGCCTTCTTCAGGATCTTGACCATCTCCACCATCTCCATATCTCTATTCAATGCCTTAAATCGTCTCCTTCTGGATCGGGATGTTTCAGGCTCCGGGCTTTCCTCCTCCTCGTTGGCGTAATTATCTGACACCTGCTGTGTCTCCGCCATGTGCTCTTCCCCCACTGCGCCGAACGAGAAGGGGCGGGGAATAGACTAGAAAGAACGTCAGGGGCGGGCGGAGTTTCACGCAGTGTCTATAAAGCGTAACACGCGTGCATAGTACGTATGATCTGTGAGCGGAGGAAGGAGTAACGGAGGCGCAGATCGTGATAGCAAAGGTAAGATTTAACATTGGGCCTATACTGCTTCTAGATTGAGGCCTGTATTTGCACAAGTTTAGAAGACTGTAGGCTGACATTAGGGTTTGTCTTGTCTTGTGTCTTGCAGTGAAAATTGATATCTTGAAGGATCAGGACTTTATGCCAACATTCATTGATATGTTCAGGGAGCTGCCCTGTCTGTGGCAGGTAAACCACCCTGATTATAAGAACCAAACAAAGAGGAAGGCAGCGCTGGATAAATTGCTGCAATTTGTGAAGACGGTGATCCCCACGGCAGACATCACCTATTTAAAGATCCTAATTATCCTAAAGATCCTTATCTAAGGGAGCACAAGGGAGCACAAGAAGGTCCAGGATTCCCTGAGATCAGGAGCTGCAGATGACATTTATCTCCCCAGGCTGTGGTACTATGACAGACTGCATTTTCTGGCAGGTCAGACTGAACCCAGGCCAGCACTCTCCACTCTTCCTTCCATGGTTCCTTCCCCCCAGCTGAGGCTTCTGACGCCCAACCTGGGCCTTCCAGGCAGCAACATGTGGAGGAGCCCAGCTTGAGCTAGGTATAGCATTCTTCTAAATATTGCTGGTTGTCAAATCAATTATGTTAAATAGATGTTAGTTTGGAGTACTAATATATGATTGTGATTGATGATGCAAAAACTAAAACCGTGTCCCTTTTTTATACACAGGGAAGTCTCAGCCAGGAGGTGGCCGGGCCAAGCAGGCTGCCTGATATCCAGGTCCCTACCCTCCACCTTCAAAGACAAAGTGGCAGGAAGAAGAGTAACCTGGAGGAGGCTGCCATAGGCCTATTTTGGAAGGCTACTGAGGCCCTCACCCCACAGTGTGGAGGAGGACTTTGCTGGCATAACTGCCTGCAAAATGATGCAGATGGAGGAGGGCCAACGACTCCTGTGTGAGTTCTTAATTTTGGAAGCTCTAAATAAGGGGTTGAGGGGCCAACTCACATGTGCAACCCACATTTGTCACCTCACCCATGGTCCTCCTCCTCCTCCAGGTCCTACTCCTCCTCCTGCCACATCTCCAACACCAGAGCCATAGCCGGGAAGGAAGCGTGGAAGGAAGACCAGAGTGATGACCTGGGTTCAGTCTGGTCTGGCCAAATATGCAGCCTTGTAGTACCACAGCCTGGGGACATGTATGTCATCTGCTGCTTTCCGGATCACTGGGACTTCTGGACCAGACTGCACTCCCTTAGATATGGACTCCTCAGGCCACCAATTTTGCCGTAAAATAATTGATGTCTGCCCTGGGGGTCCAAGGCTTCGCCAATTTTTGCTGTTTCTCCAGCGTTGCCTCCCTCTTTGTTTGGTTCTGAGCCCTTAATAAAGGAATTTTTGTTTCAATTATACTCGCCCATTTGTGTTTCCCTTCAAAAAGGACAGTTTGTTTGTGAGGAGGCAGGTACATTTCAAAAATACAATGTGAAATTAACAAGAGACACCAACACCAAGCAATCTCCTTGAGATTAAATAATACAAGAAAATAATCGTGTTGTGGTAACTTGACACACAAAACATACACAAAAATATTCTGGAGTAAAACAAAAAAAAAAAAACATAAGCCTTGAAACAAATACAAACCCAACAAAAATAAATAAATAAAAATCAGCCTTGAAAAAAATACAAAACCAAAAAAAAAATAACCCAAAAAAAAATTTTGGCAGATGTGACAAATCAAAAGATATTGAGGGGATCACGATAAATAATAAAGAAATACGTTTGTGAGAAGTCTGTGTGAATATGAGCAGCAAAACTACTTCATTCTTCTAGCATTATAAAGAAGAAGAGAGTGCGCTGCATTAAACAATTTTTAACATTGCAGCCTGACGAAAGTGCTCTATCCATTCCGAACGCTAATTTTACCAGACCGAGCTGTTCCATCTCGGAATTTCTTTTGAGCATGCGTGGCACTTTGTGCGTCGGAATTGTCCACACACGGTCAGAATTGACGTGATCGGATTTTGTTGTCGGAAAATTTTTTAGCCTGCTCTCAAACTTTGTGTGTCGGAAAATCTGATGGAAAAAGTCAGATGGAGCCCACACATGGTCGGTTTTTCCAACAACACGCTCCGATCGCACATTTTCAGTCGGAAAATCCGACCGTGTGTACGGGGCATTAAACTATAGTTATTTACAGTCCATATATACACTCCTCTTCTGCCTCCTGCACAAATCTTGCTCAGACAGATCCAGTAGCAGCCCTCTACAGGCAGGGACCGCAAGTCCCTTTGGTGTGTAGGAAAATCCCAGTGTCCAACTGCCCTCCTGTGGCTACTGATCCCAGCACCACCTCTTCAGGCACTGCCAGGCCACCTGGCTGCAGCTGCCCCTTAACAAGCCCCCCTCGCTATTCCTCCACAGTCCTCCCAGACCGACTCTACAACCATCTTAGACTGCCACTTCTCAGTTCTCTCAGGCTGCCTCTCAGTCCTCCCGACTGGCTTTCTTCTCCCTGGAGATCTCCCAGAGGTGCTTGCTGGCTCCTGCTGTACTCACACCTGCTTCCATGCCACTGGACAGGTCTTCTCCTTGTGTTGTCAGAGAATCCCTCCTGCACCCAAACTCCCAGGCCCGAGGTCACCCCTCCAGACTAGGGGGCTACCCTCAAGGGCCTCCAACAGCTTCCTCAGCACTCCATCTCCAGCTTCCACTCAATCTCTCCTCTGCCCCTGCTGGCCTGACTCAGAGTATTTAAGAGGTCTATACCCCTGCCAGCCCATTTGGCCAGGGATTGGTTGGGGCCCTTGTCAGTACTCCAGGCAGCTCTTCCTAACCTCCCTCCCATTCTTTTGGAAGTTTCTGTAAGTTCCAGAAAGTAGGGGGAGGTAACAGAGGTGTTGCCTGATGAGTAATTTCAGCCTCCCTGGATTACTCACCCAGACCCAGATTCAAAACACACAGGATTGGCTAACAATTTACCTACACTACAAAAAAAACAAAAACCTATGTACAACCTAGCAGGGTGCTACATTTACATTAAAGAGCCTGCCCCTTCCAAAAGAGGAAGGGGAGGTAGGAGGAACTAAAGAATAAGTGAATTGTTCATTAATTTATTAGTTCCAGATCACAGACAGCAGATGCATATTGAGAGTTGTGATTGTGGGATCCATTTTTACTTCCACTCCCTTCATCTCCATCCCCACACCATATGTGACTTGTACATTAACCCATTTGCCTCCTCCTGCCTCTGTATATGACCTGCATGTTTAATGTACCTACTGTAGTTCACCATTATCAAGCTGCATGTTTCAATACCAGCAGGTTTCTGCATTTGCAAAAAATTATGTAGAAAAATTAGATTGGGGTGTCTACTTTCCAAAAAGGGGTTATTTTATAGGTGTTTATACTGGTATGGCATTTTATTTGCTGTTTTATGACAAAAAGAAATGGAAGCAGTTTTTTTTTCAAAATGTTTGGTCTTTTTTTCATTACACAATAAAAAATAAAGAGCTCATGGGGCTTATTAAAAACCACCAAAAGAAAGCTCTATCTGTCTGTAGTGGGTACACTATTGCATGACCAAGTAAATGTCATTTAAACTATCCTAGCACTAAAAAGTAGAAAAATGGTCTGGTAATGTATTAGTAAATGGCAATAAATGTAGGCTTGTACTCAAGTGGTTATAGACTCCATTTGGAAGTAGCAAGCGACATGAGTAAGTTCGCTGACTCACCGCTGTTCCCTAAAGGCTACCTTCTGATGTGTGTAGGCTGATTCAGAAGCATCACTGGATAGTTGGAATACAGCAAAATTATCAGAAGGCTACATGTTTGTCAGTAATAAATTATTAGTAAAACTGTATAGATCAACATGCAACGGTGGCATATGAGAAAACAGCAGACCTCTGAGAGCAGAGTGGCATAGACAAGAAGACATCAAAATCTGTTGTAAAGCTAAATCAAATCAGCGTGATAAAATACTGGGTTACAAAAAATGTGTAACTGGCCCAGCTTACTAAGATATATTCCTTTATTCAGTTGTCTTATTGTTCTTTCCAGTTTGGTTTATTTCAACAATGTCATATATCTTCACACCTTTGTAAGATTCACCATTATAGCAAGGGTTTAAAGTAGATACAAACCCTAACTGAATGGCATTTAGTTTGCTAAAGCAATGTTCATCATAAAGCAATGTCCATTTTTTTAAATACATGACTTGGTTTAACCACTCTATATCTTTTATTGCATCTCAGTACTAAAGATCTTCTGCAGTATTTTTTGGGGTCACTTTTACATGCACATCAGTGATAGCTGCATGACATTTCTCAGGGAAGTTTACCTAGGGGTGAAAACAGAGGACCTAATCGGTAAACAGATGCAGTTCACTTTCACCACTGCAGGTGTCGCTCAACCAGAGAGGAAGTCAAGTGGAACATGGTTCCTCTACGGTTTCCTGGGTCATTGGGGCAGCGATTCGGTTAGATGCTGGCCACTCATGTGACTCCAGTGGCCATCTAAGATGTGGCAGACTATTTAAGATCTTGGCTCCTGAGTTTGGTGCGCATTCTAGCCTGTGGGTAGTGTAGGGACGGGTCACCTGTCTGTCAGGGGAAAGTATTAGTGGTAGGGAAAGGTTCCAGACAAGTAGGAAAAGCATAGGGATTCACCACTCAACTGCAAGCCTCCCCACCGGGGCTTGGACTGGCCAGCCTGCATTCTGCTCCTCAAAACAGATGCTGTCAGCTCGGTTGAGACCTGCTCTACTACATGTTGCTGTCATCTGTGTTTCCTGGTTGGGTCTACTTCCACCGGGCTTGTTGTGCACTGTTGTACTTTTTCAACTGCATCTGGACTGAGTGTGTGTTACTGCCGCCAAACTTGGTACTAGGTCTATTGAAGCCCCCGCCAAAAGTCAGCAGCCAGGTTCAAGTCCCCCAGAACCATGCCCACTCCTGCAGGTTCCACTTTGAATTAAAGGCCATTTCTTAATGCTTCTTTAAACATCGCAGGTAATGGTGTTGCTGGTCAACAGGCAAAAACCTGCCACAGTACAGATTCTCTACAAGTCCCCACAATTTATGAGTGGAAGAGATCTTTCTGCATGTGCATTCTTGAAGTGTTCTGGTGCTTTGCCATGTTACAGATGCTTTCCATACAGAATAAAAGCAACTTGTTCTACTTTAGTCAACTGTACTGGAACTCACTGCACTTGGTGTGAAGTAGGCCATTGGAATCCATGGTAAACACTGTTCGTGCATTTTTTACATTGGACTGCATCTGGTTTGAACCAGACTTAAGTCCACTTTTCAATCCATAGGACCCCTAAAAGTTTTAAATGGCAAAGACACTTGCGCACCAGATGTTCGAGGGCCCCATCCACTCCTTTCGAGTGTGTCACCTAAACATGCATCAGCCAGCTTCATTAGATAAAGCTTAGAGAACTTTTACTGTAAATTCATCTTATCAGGTCTCTCCCATTCTTCATCAATGAGATTTTAACTCTCTGCCATTATGGGAAAAGAAGGCCCTCCCTTTTTTATATTTGGAAATATCTGCATGCTTTTTGTGATGGTTGGGCCTGGATACTAAATGGACCAATGAAATTGAAATCAAAAGTATGCTCTTTTTTTTTTCTTTTTTTTGTCTTTCCTCTATCCGAATTATTTATTTCACTGTGGCAGACTCAACACTTATGGCTGTATACCCAAGCAGTGACTGGATCTGATAGGATGCATTGCAATGATTTGAACCAAGAAAATTGAAAACCAGTGATTTTCTCAGTAATAAAAGAAAGTTAAAGTGTTTATATCTTAACTTGCAAAGATTTTTCTAGTTTTTAATTTTTGCTTGGACAAGCTAGTCTTTTGCTGAAAGTTTTTTTTTTTTTAACTAGAATAAAACATGTTGCCTGGAGGCTGCAAAAACATCTAATAAATTAAGCACAGGTCGACAACCTTTATGTGACTGAGGCAGATTTTCTTGTCCTCAACTTTTCTATTATCGTATTAACTCACTGCAGCTCGGGCAACATTTAATTAGAGGACAGCAAGCAGCCTTCCTTCCTGGAAGTAATGAGATGATTCGATTTCATTTTACAGATGCCTAAGAAGTCTCACCATATTCCCCTCCATAAATGGGTATTTTATGCTGAGGCTCATGTACAAAGGTTACACCGTAGTTAGTTAAGCACCTCCATTTTTTTCTCTTAAATTGTCTCCAATTTCGATATAAGGCTTCAGTTGACATGTTCATCTCCTAATTAGGAAGCAGTGGGAGACACTTGTAAGGCTTTCAAAGCAAACACAATAAAATTACTCCCACCTACGTCTACCTCAAACCAGAAGGCATTTGTTAACATTGATAGATTGCACCTAAATGAACTGAAGACAGTTTCAAAGTTTGGGTATACAATTTAAAGGTGCAGAATTTGTAAAACTGGCTTAAATATACAGTACGCATACAGAAAATATGTCTTCCTGCCCACAGCATGAGTTTTTCATCCTCAAGTACACCTGGCCACCCTTTTCTGAAAACTCTGATCAATATCAGTCACCTGTTAGTCCAGAGACAAAACATTTATTTGGTCAAAATAAAGAATGGTCATATTTTATATCATTTTTTATTTTTTTGTTTTGCAGTCTGTCTGTCATTAAGATTTTCTATACTTTCTGTCCTGGCTACACACAAGGAATTGAGAGGAAATCTCTCCAAAGTGAGAGGAAATCCTCTTTTAGTTGTCACCTGAACATGGGTCCCTATTGGAATATTTACCCTCTATTCCTGTTCAATTGATCCCTGTAACATTTTGGATCTCCCATCATTTTATGTCCCAGTAACATTGGTCACAAGGACAAAAAGGGAGGGAAATGCGGGTGCCACAGAAAACAATAACATCCCAACAGAGGTTTCAAAACCATACAAAAAATTTCCCTTTAAAGTAAAACTTCTTTTTTTTTCCATTTTGGATAGAGCAAGGGAGGGTTATAACCCTTGTGCAAAGGTGAATAAAGTGTAACACAAACAGCGCAACCTAACCACATACAGTGAAATATGAAGAAAATGTATAACATTAAAGAATTATTAGCAAATTCTCAAAAGCCACAGCCGAACTGCCGATAGCAATTTTCAGTGTTTCCACAACTCATACCTCACTCCTTGTAAATTATCAATGTATCAGTGTAGCGCTATTCATTCATATAATTCCAAAAAGTGATACAGTCACAAATAGAATAGTTAAAAATAAAAATGTCTCTCTTTGTCTTTTAATTTAATGTGCATAAGATGGCCTCCTGTTCATCACCACTGTGTACCACGCGTGACAAATTATTATCCACAAAAGTGTTCAATGAACTACTACCTCTATACAAAGTGCTCACTCACCTCATTTAACAGACCCCACTACAGGGTCTTATATGCCTTATCCTCTCCTCCTCTAGATATCTCCGTATTTCTCCTCCTTCTCCTGGATACAGTCCTGAGTGGTCAGAGTATACTTATCCTCCATACAGTTACCATGAAATAAAAAGTGGTAGAACCATAGTTCTCTCTGTATACCATTTATTAACACCAAAGGATAAATGCTCACAATCAAATAAAAACAGGCAGATAAAGTCCTCAGCTTATCGCTGATGCTAGAAAATCGATAGTATGATGTCCCTGGCTCGGCTCCCCCCACCTATACGCATTACGTCCTCCTATTGGGCTTCCTCAGTGGCCCCATAAAGAATGAGGAAGGACATTTGGTTACAAAGGTTGGGGAGATGGCGAAGGTATTGAATTTATACTTCTCCTCAGTCTTCACAAGGGAATTGGGGGACTTCAGTAACCAAAACTGCAGTGTTTATCCTTATGACACATCACAGGAAGCACCTCCATGGTTAACAGAGGACAGAACTAAAATTAGAATTGGGAAACTTAACATTAATAAATCACTGGGACCAGATGGCTTGCATCCGAGGGTACTTAGGGAACTCAGTCAAGTAATTGCCAGACCATTGTTCCTAATTTTTACTGACAGTCTACTGACTGGAATGGTACCAGGTGATTGGTGAAAAGCCAATGTAGCACCAATATTTAAAAATGGTCTAAAATACATCTCTGGGAATTACAGACCAGTTAGCCTAACATCAATAGTATGCAAGCTCTTGGAGGGGATGATAGACTATATACAAGATTTTAGTAACGAGAATGGTATCATTAGCAGTAATCAGCATGGATTCACGAAGAATCGTTCTTGCCAAACCAATCTATTAACCTTCTATGAGGAGGTGAATTGCCATCTAGATAAAGGAAGGCCCGTAGACGTGGTGTATCTGGATTTTGCAAAAGCATTTGACACAGTTCCACATAAATGTTTACTGTACAAAGTAAGGTCCGTTGGCATAGACCATAGGGTGAGTACATGGATTGAAAACTGGCTACAAGGGCGAGTTCAGAGGGTGGTGATAAATGGGGAGAGGTGGGTAGTGGGTCCCCTCAGGGTTCTGTGCTGAGACCAATCCTATTTATTTTTTTCATAAACGACCTGGAGAATGGGGTAAACAGTTCAATCTCTGTATTTGAGGATGATACTAAGCTAAGCAGGGCAATAACTTCTCCTCAGGATGTGGAAACCTTGCAAAAAGATCTGAACAAATTAATGGGGTGGGCAACTACATGGCAAATGAGGTTTAATGTAGAAAAATGTAAAATAATGCATTTCCAGGATGTACTAGAAATGGAGCAAGTACAAAGAAGGGCAACTAAGCTAATAAAGGGTCTGGAGGATATTAGTTATGAGGAAAGATTGCGAGCACTGAACTTATTCACTCTGGAGAAGAGACATTTGAGAGGGGATATGTTTTCAATTTATAAATACCGTACTCTTGATCCCACAATAGGGATAAAACTTTTTCGCAGAAGGGAGTTCAACAAGACATGTGGCCACTCATTAAAATTAGAAGAAAAGAGATTTAACCTTAAACTACGTAGAGGGTTCTTTACTGTAAGAGCAGTTAGGATGTAGAATTCCCTTCCACAGGCGGTGGTCTCAGAGGGGAGCATCGATAGTTTAAAAAAACTATTAGATAAGCACCTGAATGACCGCAACATACAGGGATATACAATGTAATACTAACATATAATCACACACATAGGTTGGACTTGATGGACTTATGTCTTTTTGAAACCTCACCTACTATGCAACTATGTAACATTAGTTATGAAGAAAGGTTACAAGCACTGAACTTATACTCTCTGGAGAAGAGACGCTTGATAGGGGATATGATTTCAATTTACAAATACCATGGTGGTGATGACCCCGCAATAGGGATAAAACTATTCCACAAAAGGGAGTTTAATAAGACACATGGCCACTCATTAAATTTTGAAGAAAATTGGACTTGTGTCTTTTTTCAACCTCACCTCCTATGTAACTATGGTTTTCCTCTTTTTTATTTCATGGTAACTGTATAGAGGATAAGTATACTCTTACTACGCAGGACTGTATCTAGGAGAAAGAGAGAGATACGCAGATATCTAGAGGAGGAGTGGATAAGGTGTATGAGACCCTGTAGTGTGGTCTAATAAATTAAGTGAGCGGGCACTTCATATAGAGGTGGTGGTTCACTGAACACTTTTGTGGATAATAATTTTTCTCACATGTGGTACACAGCAGTGATGAACAGATGGACATCTTATGCACAATGAAGTAAGAGACAAAGACATTTTTTTTTTTTAGCTATTCTATTTGTGACAGTTTATCACTTTTTGGAATTATATGAATGAATAGCGCAGCACCGATACATTGATCATTTACAAGGAAAAATGGTGAGGCCTCAATTACACAGTGATAAAGAGCTGATATATGTACCATCATCCCGAAATTATATAGTCAAAAGGGAATAAGGGGGTGGAGACGTGATGGCAGTTGCCGCTACTGTCTCTTCCCGTCTGCGCCCCTAAAATTGGAAGATGGGACTATTACGGTACTGGATAATAATATAAAGTTACAGACATCTAAACAAATTACTGTATTTATTGGCGTATAACACTCACTTTTTCACCATGAAAATTGGGTGCAAATAGTGCGTGCGTGTTATACGCCAATACTTCTGTTTTAGCTGCCTCGGAGGGGACAGGGAGGGGGGGCAGGATGAGCACCGTCAGATTACATACAGTGAGAATCTCCTGTTTACTTGGCGGCCTCTGTAATAGGAACTCCTGTCTCCTGGGCCGCCATTGGATCACTGTTCTGTCTATCATAGGAGATTCTCACTGTATGTAATCTGTCGACGCTTGTCACGCCCCCCTCCCTGTCCCCTCTGGGCTGCAGATGGGCATTGATCAGGCTGCATTGATAGCAATGGTGAGGCTGCAGATGGGCACTGACCCTTATTTTACTTAAAAGTTCCTTATTTAAAATTTAAGTTTTTTTCCTGAAACTTCCCTCTTAAAATGAATGTGCGTGTTATACGCCTGTGCGTGTTATACGCCGATAAATACGGTATATAAATTTTAATAGTGGAAAATACACAGTTACAAACAAAATATCTACATACAGTCATAAAATCAAAAGGAGTATACCACACTGAATACAGCGAGTGGAACCCGCAAATTGTTTTACGGGGGATGTATATAAAGCTTTAATCTCGACCGGTTTCGCGGTTAGAGCCGCTTCTTCAGGATAAACACATCTATAACATAATATAAGGTAGCTTTAATGTATACATGTATGTATATTGGACAAATGCAACAAACATAATTTCAAAGGTAAATACAAAACACAATACATACCTACTTAAAAATGAGGACAGGCTCACCCTCTCAAGCGGAGTCAGTGGACAAGTAGGACCCAACACAATTCCCCCCGCGGTGGACATGGGGCATTGTGGACAGACTCTAGTTTGGTAAAAATTAGATTGAGAAAAAATGTAGTCATTGGAGTAATGGCAACGTAGTAAAAGGTGCAAGGAAGTGCAATTCCCATGAAAAGGAGGTGGACCCAGGATAGTGACAAAGATGGCCGCGGGACAGCTACGTTATACCAGACGCCGCTTACGTTGCCCGCGTTATCAATATCTACAATTTAAACTCTACTTTTGAGCCTTGTGAACTTCCGTAGTGCCAGATTCAGGGCACAGGATCTTCCAAGATGGCCACGGGTCAGCCTTATATGCCTGACGCCTGACGTTTATCTCCTTTCAAAGAATCAGAAGCGTGCGCATGCGCAGGTGTCCTTTTCAGTCCGCAGCGTGACGATGAGTCAGACGTCGTCACGCTGGAGAGCTTTAAAAGCGGGGCTTTTCCCTGCCAGCTTCTGTCATTCCCCTTGGTAATGCGCTGGGCAGATGGACCTTCTTGATTAGCAACGCTGCTATAAAACTTCTCGACCATCAGCAGTAAGACTTTTCAGCTACCTCTCGTTTTTCAGTAACGATCTACTTTAGTGTATTTGAAACTTAGATTTTTCCATTATGCCTATATCTTTAGGTTCTCTGTGAGAGTTTGCAGATATATCTCCAGGTCTAGCTCATCCATCAGCCGTTTGTGGACATTCTGGCCCTGTATGCTGCCCACTTCCTGACTGCTACTCTATTGCAGTACAAGAACCGCCCTCCTATACATTCAGCAATCTAGCTCCTTATCATCCTTGGGATGTAACCCTTCGTTACCTTTAAATTGATTCTACTAGAGGTACACTTTTATCTTTATTTTGGATTCTTTTCACTCCCATACACAATGTCACTGGTAGTCAACTCTATTGAAACTGACATTACTTACCATAATACTCTTGTATTTGATTTTTCTCTTTTCAGAGAATTTCATTTACTTCTAGGGATTTTATTCCTCTCTGCATACCTTTATAGTGAGGTGGGGACTGAAGAGAAAAACAGCTGCCATCGCACAAACTCATTTTTTAACCATATCTTTCTCTACAGGTAAGACTTTATAAGTCAAATTGTGACGTGGTGGTGGATGGGGTTTGGTTTTTTTTTTTTTGGTTTTTTTTCACAATATCATTCTGATACACACAGTGTGACATACTTTGATGTATGATATATGTATATATATATATATATATATATATATATATATATATATATATATATATATATTTATTAATTTTTGTATCTTCCATCTATTATACTGTTTCTTCATGATTAAATCAATATTATGATTGTAGGATTCATAAGCAGACATTAACTTTTATTGTTTACATTTATTGTTTACATATATCTTTTCTGTTTTCATAGTTGACCTTAATATCACAATATATCTCCTGAAGAAGCTTAGGAAAGCGAAACATGTTGAGAAAGTGGTATTAATCTCTGTATCAATGAATTACCCTTTTGCTTTGTATATTGTCCTTGGCCAATGTCTGTTTTTTTTTTAAAGATTGCTAAATAAAATATTTATTTTATTATACGCTCTTTACCTCATTGATCTCAGCACCGTTAAAAGTCCCTGGGGCCCACAAATGGCCTCAATGTCCCCTTCTATCTTAAATATACTTTCTGGGATGTGGTGCTTTTGATTTTTCCTCCCTTCCAAATTTCTTTGTTTGGATAATATGTTTAGGGGATGCGCATGAATGGAATAGGGAACACAAGGAATTTACTTGAGGTACTTTTATTCACTAAGGGACACTAAATAAATGTTTTGCTATTTATAAATAGTGCATACTTTAATTAAAGGATAACTAAAGGTTCAGTTTAAAAAAACAAAAAAAAACATGTCATACTTACCTCCTCTGTGCAGTTGGATATGCTAAGAGTGGTCCTGATCCTCCTCTTCTGGAGTCCCCAAGCGGTGCTTCTCCTCTGCCCCGTCAGAGAAGCACTGTCCCTTGGGGCACCCGTGCGGGCGCGCTCCCATGTTCTGCTGCTGCATCCATTGACAGACAGCAGGACTCGGCTCCTCCCCCAGCTCACGCATTATTGGATTTGATTGACAGCAGCGGGAGCTAATGGCTGTGCTGCTATTAATCTATCCAATCAGGACCCAAGACACCGGCTGGAGTGGGTGTGCTCGTCCCCAGCGCAGGAACAATCGGGCTCAGGTAAGTCAAAGAGGGGCTCTGAGGGGCTGGTGCTTCACAAGAGGTTTTTTACCTCAATGCATTGAGGTGAAAATCTGTGAGGGTTTACAACCCCTTTAAGTAAAATAATACAGCTACAAATACCTTCAGGCACCTGTTTAATGAAAATTTGACCACAGCCTTTATCAAATATGTTTTTTACAATTTCTTTGACTTTCATACCCCAAAACAATGATATATTCTGGGTTGGAAACCAGTATTCTTCAAAAACATACTTATCTTGGATCTGTCTCATGTTTTTAATTGGCACAATGCTACTTGTGTCCAATGGGGAAGGATTTACACCTTAAACTAATTTTATATTCATCTCATCTCATTGTGCATATTCAGCTTTCTCTCTGTGAACCTGGGCAAATTCCCCCAACAGCTGGTCTTATTTCCATGTGTATGAAGGAAGAACTAATTCAGACAATTTGTGCTGACTCATAGCAAAGAAACAGATTCATACATCCCAGCTAGAAAACTTGACTCTGAATGTTTTTGATTTCAAAGGGGAAGTACAGTCCATCTGATTGTATTAAAGAGGTCTAGTGTATTATCTCTGGGCAACCTATGCTAATGTTACCCACATTGTTGTAGTTAGACCAAACAATTCTGGCAACTTGTGGGTGTATAAAAATGCATGCTCATACTGGCCAAACATGCATGTTTATGCACAGGCAGTCACCACCCTTAGGGCACATATAGACAGTCTTTTAAAAGGTCTTGTTCATATCGAGATGTTTTGTGCTGTGCTTGCCAAACTGCAGAAGGATCAGTGTCCATAGAGTTCAACGAACCCTATAAACATTGTGGCAGTAGGCTGCATAGTGCACAGTCTGATGCAAGCCTGACTTGGAAGTAAAAAGCTTCCTACAGTTTAATTATGCCCTCTCCCCCCAGTTAAGCACCTTTACACCATGACAAAAATATCTGTATACTTACCTTAATTTTGAGGCGTCTTTAACTGAGTCCAAAGACATCATGGGAAAAGGGTGGAGAGGACCCTCTTCCTCCTACAGTAGTGGGTGGATTCTAAATGCCACAGAGAGTCCCTCTGCAATAATGACAATAGTCCCTCCAGCATTCTCCTGTAAGTCCAGGATTGGTCTGATATAATTGGGTGATATGGGTTACTGCACATGGGTTGGCTATTGTCTTTTGACATGACAAACTCAAGTCTTGTTATCTCTTTTTATTTTATGCTATTTATTTTATTATTACTATAATTTTTGTTTTCTTTTATCTGGATATTCCAGATAAATGATGTATAATTGTGAAAATTTAATAAAGAGTTTGAAAACATAAAATAAAATAGCACAGCTTATTGTATAAGTCCAAAAGTGTCTTAATATATTAGTACATTGGGTGCAATAAAAAAGTTATTTTGCCGCGTACACACGGGCGGACTTTTCGACCGGACTGGTCCGACAGACTTTCGACAGACCTTTGACGGACTTCCAACTGACTTTTGAACGAACGGACTTGCCTACACACGATCACACCAAAGTCCGATGGATTCGTACGTGATGATGTACAACTGGACTAAAATAAGGAAGTTGATAGCCGGTAGCCAATAGCTGCCCTAGCGTGGGTTTTCGTCCGTCGGACTAGTGTACAGACGAGCGGATTTTTCGACCGGACTCGAGTCCGTCGGACAAATTTGAATCATGTTCCAAATCTAAAGTCCGTCACATTTTTGACCGAAAAAGTCCGCTGCAGGTTCGATGGAGCCCACACACAGTCGGATTGTCCGCCGGATTCGGTCCGTCGGACCAGTCCGGTCGAAAAGTCCGCCCGTGTGTACACGGCATTAGTCGCCCCTCCTGTTTGCCCTAGCATTGGAGCCGCTGGCTATACTGTACATGTCCGCGCCTTCCCGTCCATCACCAGGTTTTTACGAAACCTACGGGAGGATGTCATTTCACTATATGCGGACAACACATTAATATACCTAGGGGATACCCAAAAATCCCTGCAAAATATTATGGTACTAATTAGTAACTTTGGAGTGCTGTCAGGCTTTACCATAAATTGGAATAAATAAGTCCTTATGCCTAATTCAATACAGATAGTCTCCTCATTTTGTTATCTAGCCATACTGGTTAATCCAGACCCTAAGCAATATATTGAATTAACCTGCTACCTTTACTACACAAATTCAGTTCTAAATGTACAACATGGTCCAAACTCACACTATCAGTGGTTGGAAGGGTCAACCTCATTAAAATGGTGTGGGCCCCCCAATTGTTATACACATTCCATAACTCTCCTATCTGGATACCATGTAAATGGTTTTCTCAAACTGACTCCCAATTTAGGGCCCTAATATGGCGTAATAAGATGGCCAGAATAAGCCTTTCGACCCTACAACTGGGAAAGGATCAGGGTGGCCTTGCTGTTCCACACTCCAGACATTATTATGTTGCCTCTCAAATTCAGCATCTAGAGGCATGGGGCACTAAAGACCCTCTGGACCCTATTCATAACTTATTAGTACACTGGGGATCCTCTAGTCTTGCCCTGACCTTTTTAAAAGCAGGTTTTTCCCATCTCGAGACTGCTCTTCACTCAATAAATCTACCAAATACCCTATGGCAGTGATGGCGAACCTTGGCACTCCAGGTGTTTTGGAACTACATTTCCCATGATGCTCATGCACTCTGCAGTGTAGTTGAGCATCATGGGAAATGTAGTTCCAAAACATCTGGGGTGCCAATGTTCGCCATCACTGCCCTATGATTTTATGTTAGACGTATTCTAAATAGACATGGTTTCTGTCCCTACACACCCATATGGCGTAACTCCTACTATAAGGAATTATTCAGACTACAAGACTTCCAAGCTTGGGAAAGGACGGGCATCATTTACATGTCGCAATTATATAGTGGTTCGGTATTCAAATCCTTTGCAGATCTACAAATAGAGTTTGCCCTTCTCTGAAGCCAGTTCTATAAATACCTACAACTTAGGCATGCTATACAGGCTCAGGCTCGCAATACTGTATTAACTCCTGTCGAACATCCTTTAATGCATGGGGTTTTGTTAGAGAAGGATAAAAAAGGGATGATTTCCAGAGGGTATTTTATTCTCCTTCAATCTACTCATGGTGCATCTAAACTTCCATGTAGGAGGGAATGGGAAAAAGACCTAGGGTCTATAGATGGGCAAGCACGGGATTTATGTCTAACCTCTACCCCATTGGTGTCAGTTTCAGCTTCCAAAAAGCTTTTTCATCTCTATTTTATACATAGGGTGTATAGGACACCAGTTCAACTACATAAGTGGGGTAGCAGGAGCTCCCCACTATATCCGAACTGCGAAAGAGATAATGGGAATCTGATACACATGATATGGAGGTGCCCAAAGCTCTTCTGTTACTGGTCGAGGGTTATTACTACGATTTTGCAAGTGTTTCAGTTTCAACTCTCAAATGACCCCATTGTTTGTTTGCTGGGTGCTCTTGAGGAAGAACCACTGACACCACAGGCCATACGGTAGTACTGTGATTGCTTTATCTTGCTTGCAACTTGATAGCATGCCTTTGGATATCACCCGCTAGGGGACAATTGGTAGAACAAGTTTACAACATGCTAATACAAAATATATTCACATATCAACATAGAAATGTGCCTGATAAATTTTACAAAATGTGGCAGCCATGGTTGGATTCGACAGCCCTCGCACCAAACCCTTTGTTCAAGCATAGGATTCTACGGGGCTGACTCTGTAGAGGGAATTGCTTTTAAAATGTTGAGCACTTTGGGTAAGAATGTTCATTTTGGGAATGGACAAGTACTTTAGGCCACACAGTTCAGGAACTGGTTTATAGTATATTGTTTTTCTGTTTTTTGGATGTTTTCTATCCACAATAGTATTATTATGTTTTCGCTGTGGTATAGCTGCATTTCAATAACTGATATGAGGAGTATAATATATCTTCAGCTCTTAACTTTTTTACACACAGCATTGTGGCAGATTGTATTTCTTATGATGCTGTATGTTTAACGTGGATGTTTGTTTTTTTTCCAATAAAAACTTTTCTTTAAAAAAAAAAAAGTTAATAGTTTGTGTTAAGCTATTGTTCTTAAATCATCTTTAGACCTCTGGGACACTTTCCTAGATTCAAGCATCATAAAAATAAGACTAATTATTAATTATTAATGCCCACCCAAAGAAATGTCAGTAAAATTGATGCTCTTTCATGTTGTTGATTTACTTGCCCATTGATGGTTTGAGCAAATGACACCACTGACAGCAATCTATAGGGGAGGATTTTTATCTTTACTTAAAATGGATTGTCAGTGACTTCAAACAAAAAGTCCTTTAATGTGAATTTTACTACATTTGATTTACTTCCTGGGCAGCCATACAGAATTTTTTTTATATTTTCCTTTTTATATGTTAGCATAGTGCAAAAAAATAGCCTGATCAGACACAATTTTTACTAAGTAACATATGGAGTTTCGAAATATTGACCTTCTAAAATTGCAAGTTGCCAGTCTTTATGTGGTTTCATGGATTCCTGAGCCAATACCCCAGAACGAGCATGCAGCCATTGAGCGCAAAGTGAAACCTGAACTGATCTGCGTACTTGTTTTGAGACTCAGAAAATACTGAAGCTGCTGTATAAGCATGACAGTCAGTCAGATTTTTCAGAAATAAAGGTCACCTTTGACAGTGAGTATATTTCCTCTGTGCAGGTTCCCTTTAAAGGGTCAGAATGCATAGTTCACAACAAAATGGCACCCCTCCACGCACTGTTAATGCACACCATCAGTCATAACTATGTTAGAATGGCTTCAGCCTCATCTCCACTTATAGGAGTGTTGGAAGTGTAACATGTACTATGCACTCCAAACTGTAGATGGCACCATAGTGATATACTAGCGTTTGTCTAAATATGAATGGCAAAAGACCAAGTGCTGCTCCTGCCATAAATTGCAATGTATAGATAGATATATAAATAAAATTAAAATCTAAACAATTCATAAATGTGAACTGCGCTGATTTAAGTGCTTATGAAAACAATCTTAAAAAATAAAGTTCATTGTGCAAATCAAAGTGTTCGTGCAGATGAGTCTCTTACGGTGCAAGTTCCACTCCTCCGTGCTCCCCGCCTGCACTCCCCACTCACCAACTCTAATGCCGCATACACACGGTCAAAATTTCTGACAACAAATGTTCGATGGGAGCTTGTTGTCGGAAATTCCGACTGTGTGTAGGCTCCATCGGACATTTTCCGTCGGAATTTCCGACAAACAAAATTTGAGATCTGGATCTCAAATTTTCCGACAACAAAATCCGTTGTCGGAAATTCCAATCGTGCATACACAATTCCGATGCACAAAATTCCACGCATGCTCGGAATCAAGCAGAAGAGCCGCACTGGCTATTGAACTTAATTTTTCTCAGCTCTTCATACGTGACGTACGGAATTTCCGACAACATTTGTGTGACCGTGTGTATGCAAGACAAGTTTCAGCCAACATTCCTTGCTAACAATGGTTGCACAGTTCAATTCCAAGGTGATGAATGCACAATTTGAAAAATCCTTGGAAAAGGAACATTGGATGAGCACCTTTACAGACTCATCACCACAGACAAGCAAGCCAAGACTGCCACTTAGAATCCCCATAATAAATGCATCCACCTATGGCACAGACAATTGGGGCGCTAAAACCCAGAAGCCATAAAGGAATCTTTAAAGAGAGGTTTATCAGAAGATATGACAATCCTGCTTTGCAAAATGCTCATGAAATGGAAGTGTTGTACGGAAGCAAAAGCCACATGTACTTCACTTCCACAGACCACTTGAAGAAAAAACACCTGTCTCATGGTGTCACGCACAATGACATGTACATTCTCACATCAGGCTGGAACAGATATCTACTGACTTTCATTGACATATACATACAAGAAAAAAAAACCATGGGATTTTAAAGGTGCCAACAAATTAAGCCATATATCCTTAAAACCACATATTTATTAAAAATTCATCACTAAATCAATTAAAAAGGGTTTTTACAAATTCTTTCACATGGTAATATGCCGGAATGAGATATCCATATGCTGTGTTCATGCAGTAACTTGATCTCTACATGTTTCGCCGGTACACGGGCTTCATCAGGAGATATTTTGAGTACTCCATACTGAACCACTATGCATAAATGGATCACAATTACCCAGACTACATCCAACCCTTGCCCCAGGAAGTATTAGTGGACCACAGGAGAAATACAAGGGTCACAGATGACTCTCTACACAAACATTTATAGGAGAGAGTGTACAAGACACAACCATGTGTTGAGATACTGGACAAAAAAACGAAGGAGCGCACCAATCCACTCAAAAAGTAGATGGGAACCAAAAGCCACAGTAAAAAGAAGTTGGCAGGAATAGCTAGGTGTTCTTTAGCGACCATGTGCATCAGCCATCATCATACCATACTTAAACCAATATCCTGGGAAGACATAGAAAAAATATTAAAAAGCAAAGCCAGAAAATGGAGAAAGAAGAAATAAAATTGCTTCAGGAAAACAAAACCTGGACACTCACAGTACTCCCCCTAACCGCAAAACTTTTATGAAGCAATACGATTTTTAAGGTGAAGATCAATGCTGAAGGAAATATCCACAAATATAAGACCAAATTAGTTTCCAAAGGAATGCTCCCAGAAATTTGAAAAAGATTACAATGAAACAGTCTCTTTTGTCATAAAACATTCCACCATCAATACACTTAACATTGCAGCCAGGAAGAGCATGCGAGTGAAGCACCTAGACATCAAAATCACTTTCCTATACAGAGACATTAAGGTAAACCTCTACATGGAGCAACCAGCAGGGTTTGAGCAAGGACACAACCTTGTGTGTAAACTTCGAAACAGCATCTACATGCTTAAGAAATCTGCAAGGACGTGGCATGAGAAAGAAAATGAAGTACTCACGAGAGATGGATTCTGAAGAAGCAAAGCAGATCCCTGTCTCTATTCCAGAAATCAAGACGACAGATGGGTATACATCTTAATTTATGTTGATGACTGTTTTGAACAAGAAGGGAATTACAATCAGATAGTTTGCAAGCTGAAACAGAACTTTGGAATTAAAAAGTTAAAGATCATCATTTGCTATATTGGGATCCAAATAGAGAGGGAAGAAGATGAAAGTTATCTTCTCAATCAAAGTCAGAAAATTGCATACATCTTGAAACAGTTCTACATACAAGATGCAAAAGAAGTAAAAACATCCATAGAACCAGGCTACCAAAAGAGTAATAAAGGAGAAAACGTGCTACCCAATAAAGACATGTACTGCAGAACTATCCGAAAGCTGCTATACATTGCCACTGTAACAAGACCAGACATAGCTGCTGCAGGGGGCATACTGTCTAGAAAAGTTTCAGCACCCTGCCAGAGCGACTTGGGCGGAAGACTGCACAGACCATAAATCTACAAGTGATTACATATTCCAATAGGGGGAAGGAACTATAAGTTGGTCTAGTCAAGAGCAAGTAAATGTTTCATCTTCAACTAAAGCGGAGTATATTGCAGCAGCACATGCATGTCAAGAAGTAATATAGATTTGCTAGCTTTTAATATACATGTCCCAAATTGGGTGAAATGCATCACAGGGGGTTCTCCAATGGGTGGAGATCTGGCCGAAGCCATTATAACATATAGTAGTTGTGACCGATGGTGTTTCAGAGGGTGCCATTTTGTTTTGCACTAACTGAAAAAAATTGCAAAGAGCATTAATGCCCTAAGGGTACCCAAGCACAAGAAAAAGGGGGCACTAATGCAACTGCCAAAAATGAGAATTGACATAAAATGATAAAAAACATAAAAAGAAAGTGTATTATGAGTCCTTGGGAAAAGTCCATGTAAAAAAAAGTCCATACATGCTCTGTCTATTCTAGCTCCCTCCCTGCTCCTTCCCCTGCCCACCCCCCCTACATTTACCCTTAACTCTCCTTCATCTTTCCCCCCCTAATGGGTGTGCCTCCCTACCTCCTTTGGTCTGCAAAGCGGATCACCCTTACTTGATTTCTTCATTTACCTGTTCAGTATGGCAGTATGAACTCCTGTTGCCAATATCATCTGTTCCTACCTTTATTGTACACTTTTAGAGACCTTTCACACTGGGGAGCTTTTCAGGCATTTTAGTGCTAAAAATAGCACCTGTAAAGCGCCTGAAAAGCATCTCTCAAGCCACCCCAGTGTGAAAGCCTGAGTGCTTTCACAGTGGGGAGGTGCATTTGCAGGATGGGAAAGCAAGCAGCATCTTTGGGGCAACACGGGCGCTAGTAACCCTTTCTTCGGCCGCTAGCGAGGGTTAAAAGTGCTCCACTAGCATCCGAAAAGCACTGCTATAAGAGCAGTAAAGAGACGCTAAAACTAGCAGCGGTTTGCCGTTAACGCCCGCACCACCCCAGTGTGAAAGGGGTCTTATATGCTACTTATGCGTACCTTAATAAAATTTGCAATGGCAAAAAAAAAAAAACAGTGGCATGAAGTTCACATTATGGTAGTGTCAGCAGTCTCTTTTAAAGCATGATCTGGTGAGGCTCTCACCAGCAAACCATGCATAAACAAAAAAAAAAAGCGCGGCTACCTAAGTGTAGTATTTATTAAAACATTTTAAAATAAAAAAAAATTATGCACTTACATGTACAAGGTATTGAAAAGCATATCAATAAATTTCCAGCAGGTGGTGACCTTCCAGGTGGTAAATGGTGAGCGAGCTCCCCAAGAGCCAACAAAGGCAGCAGACTGGGCATGGGTATGCATTTCAAGGCATGACCCCATTTTCAGGACAACATATGACATCATCACTGATGCAACACTTCCTTACAGTCCACAGTGGTTCTCATCCATATGGTATACACATACAGTCTGCTGCTTCTGTTGGCTCTTCCTGGTGTTCCCCTGGTTAACTTCCTGGTTCCAAGCACCTTATTTCACATCCACCTGGAGGTAGAAGGTTGCCACCTGCTGCAGACTTATTGATATGATTTGCAAAACCTTGTACAAGTAAGTGCATAATTATTGTTTTTTATTTCAAAATAAATCATTATTAAATACTACACTTAGGTAGCACCACTTTTCTCTTCTTCTTTTTGTTTATACGCCATTTTGTTGTAGACCTGGGAAAAAAGCTTGACGAGCCTTACCGGCACTTGTCAGCATGAATTGTGCCAGCCAGACTAACATACCAGGGTTGATACTGTTTTGCTTCATTTTACGATGATCAGTTTTGCATAGTTTCTTTTGGACTTGATGACAAATTATATACCTCCCAGAGTGTCTGCTGATGAGATCTCTGCACCTAACTTGGATCCATTCACCTAGTGAACAGGTTACAAGGAAGTATTTCTTTCCAATTTGGAGCTTCCATTTAAGCTATGAAGACTATATTTATTGCAACTTAAACAAATCAGAGCTGGGAAATATGGAACGAGTTTGGATCTGAAGGAAGCATCTTGCTACAGCACTTATTTAAGGAACTGAGTTTTCCCAAATTAAATATGTAAAAAGATTTTAAAAAGATATATTTGCTGCCTTTTTCAAAAGAAAACGTTCTGTTAAAGTTCTGTTCTGTTAAAGTTATGAAAAAAAGAAATTAAGCTGTACAATAAATATACAGTGCCTTGCAAAAGTATTCACCCCTTGGTATTTTTTGTGTTTTGTTGCCTCACAACTTAACTTGGATTGTTTGAGGATTTGCATCATTTAATTTACAGAACATGCCCACAACTTGAAATAGGTTTTATTTTCAAAAGTCAATGTGCATAACTATTCAACCCACTAAAGTCAATACTTTATAGAGCCACCTTTTGCGGCTATCACAGCTCCAAGTCTCTATGAGCTTGCCACATCTTACCACTGGGATTTTTGCCCATTCCTCCTTGAAAAACTGCTCCAGCTCCTTCAAGTTGGATGGTTTGCGCTTGTGAACAGAAATCTTTAAGTCTGACCACATATTTTCTATTGGATTGAGGTCTGGGCTTTGACTAGGCCATTCCAACACATTTACATGTTTCCCCTTAAACCACTCAAGTGTTGCTTTAGCAGTGTGTTTGGGGTCATTGTCCTGCTGGAAGGTGAACCTCCATCTTAGCCTCAAATCACACACAGAGTGGTACAGGTTTTGCTCAAGAATATCCCTGTATTTAGCACCATCCATCTTTCCCTAAACTCTGACCAGTTTCTAAGTCCCAACTGCTGATAAACATCCCCACAGCATGATGCTGCCACCACCATGTTTCACTGTGGGGATGGTGTTCTTTGGGTGATGTGATGTGTTGGGTTTGCGCCAGACTTAGCGTTTTCTTTGATGGCTAAAAAGTTAAATTTTAGTCTCATCAGACCAGAGCACCTTCCTCCATACATTTTGGGCGTCTCCCACATGCCTTTTCGCAAACTCAAAACGTGCCATTTTGTTTTTTGCTGGAAGTAATGGTTTTCTTCTGGCCACTCTGTCATAAAGCCCAACTTTATGGAGCGTACAGTTTATTGTCCTCCTATGTACATATACTCCAGTCTCTGCTGTGGAACTCTGCAGCTCCTCCAGGGTTACCTTAAGTCTCTGTGCTGCCTCTCTGATTAATGCCCTTTTTGCCCAGTGTGTGATCTCTTGGCAGGTTTGCTGTTGTGCCATGTTCTTTTCTTCTAATTTTAATGAGTGGCTAAGCGTCTTGTTGAACTCCCTTCTGTGAAAAAGTTTTATCCCTATTGTGGGGTCACCAGTATGGTATTTGTATATTGAAATCATATCCCCTCTCAAGCATCTCTTCTCCAGAGAGAATAAGTTCAGTGCTCGCACCTTTCCTAATAACCTTAACTAATATCCTCTAGACCCTTTATTAGCTTTGTTGCCCTTCTTTGTACTCGCTCCATTTCCAGTACATCCTTCCTGAGGACTGGTGCCCAGAACTGGACAGTATACTCTAGGTGCAGTCTCCCTTTTTTACTGTTTACATACGTAAAGAATTTCTTGGGATTTTTTTTGCTCTCCTCCGGAATGTGTTTTTCATGTTCTATCTTAGCCGTCCTTATTGCACCCTTACATTTCTTGTTGCATTCTTTATAAAGTCTGAATGCTGATGATGATCCCTCAACCTTGTATTTTTTAAAGGCCTTCTCCTTTGCTTTTATATGCATTTTTACATTGGAGTTAAGCCATCCAGGACTTTTGTTCTCTCTTTTAAATGTATTACCCAATGGAATACATTGGCTAATGGCCTTATTTAATATGCTCTTAAGGCAAACCCATCTCTCCTCCGTGTTCTTTGTTCCTAAGATTTTATCCCAATAGTACGAAATTCAAACGAAAATAATTCTCTATAACTCTAATGAGCAGGGCCCTCTGATTCCTCTTGTACCAAATTGTAATGTAACTGTAATGTCTGCCTTCATTTTGTTAAGTGCTGCGGAATACAATAGAAAGCCAAGGCACCGTTCCTTCCAACGGTATGCCTCCCCAGCCTTGGTTGGGCATACAGCTTTTTTTCACTCTCCTTTTCTACACAAAAGCCTCTCAATGTAAAAAGAGAAGAGATAACTTGATAGATTTGTTACATATTCAATAAATCGTCCATATGAACAGTTAGGGATGTTAACTTCTTTATTTTCTAATGTGTCTACCTAATATGGAAATAAGTTTTGTAACTATTTGTTGAAACCTGTATGTTCCATAATTGTTGCCACAATTATCTGGCAAAGCACACAGTACATCATTAATTATATTAATTATTATCCCTATATTTTATGACAAATACCCTCTCTACAAGGCTAAATTGGTTAGGGGAATATAAACAAGCTGTATGAGGTTTCTCTAATGCCCTTCTTTAGCAGAGGTTACAAAGCATTGACTTCCAAACTGCCCTATTTTCTGCCACTTTGCTGAATCTTCAACACCAGCAGGTCAGTGCGCGTTATAGAACCATCCCTAATGAACTGCATATTCTTCATTAAAATCACTAAACCATGGTGCTAATGGCCACTAATTAGTCTGCATGCAAACATGTGCACGCTTCACCGGTTCCTCTGCCAAAGGCAAATTAAGCTCCTGCTGCATGGACGCCATGTTTAACCCCTTTCTAAAGGAAAATTTTAACCTATAGAATATATGATGGCACCTTTACCACAAATGTCAGTCGCTCAGTAAATGCATTTTGCACTTGTTGCTTTGTAAAAATTAAAGGTGTTAAAATACTGAAAAAGTTGTACTTTGCGTTTAGGAAAGTCAGTTCAAGCACACTGAATGTGACACGCATATAAAGCCTTCAGTATAAGATTACTTTCATGTTTTCTTGTTTAGCTAGAATATGTTTTGTGATAAGATATCCATCACTAAATTTTAGCATGGTGCCACCTAGTTAAAACGGTGTTCTGGCTCACTCTCCATTGCCTCTAAATATGATATCAAGAAAAGTCAAATTGCTTTGGTCATCTTTCCTGAATCCCATTATCATGATTGGCTTCACACCTGTGCATTTTTCATGCATTTTCAACACAGGTTTTCATGCATTTATTTTCATTGTGCATTTTCTTGGATTATATGCCTAGCATTCAGAGAAGAGCCTGTAATTTTTCAAATTTTGCTAGGTCAAGACCAAATGGCCTGTTCCTAGGGGTAGTTTCAGTGCATGAAAGGGCTTGAATCGTGAACTTTCATTTGCCCCTCAACACACATTGACAGCTACAAAAATGTGCGTGAACTATTGTCTATGATGAACTGCAACGCAGTAATGTGCAGATATACTGCAGTAGGACGGCCCTCCTGGGCGAAATCACATATCTGTACGTGATTAGTAGTTCGGGGTCTGGGGCACGCAGGCGCACCGTGGGCTACCAACACCCGCTATGATTGTACACAGCGGGAGCCAATCAGTGGGTCCGGAGGACCTGATGTTTGCCGGCACCCCCGTGATCGTTCCTGAGAGAGGCAGAACGGCGGTCTGCCTATGTAAGCAGGCAGATTGCCATTCTGTGAGAGGGGAAGATGAAGATCTTGTGTTTCTGCTAAGCAGGAACACAGATCTCTGTTTCCCCTAAGTCTCCTCCCAGTCCCCCCAGTCAAATTACCCCCTCCCCCCCCCCACAGTTTAAAAAGCACTCCCAGGGAACACATTTAACCCTTTCATCACCCCTGATGTTAACCCCTTCCCTGCCAGTGTCCTTACCACAGTAATGCCCCGTACACATGGTCGGATTTTCCGACGGAAAATGTGTGATAGGACCTTGTTGTCGGAAATTCCGACCGTGTGTAGGCTCCATCACACATTTTCCATCGGATTTTCCGACACACAAAGTTTGAGAGCAGGATATAAAATTTTCCGACAACAAAATCCATTGTCGGAAATTCCGATCGTGTGTACACAAATCCGACGGACAAAGTGCCACGCATGCTCAGAATAAATAAAGAGATGAAAGCTATTGGCCACTGCCTCGTTTATAGTCCCGACGTACGTGTTTTACGTCACCGCGTTTAGAACAATCGGATTTTCTGACAACTTTGTGTGACCGTGTGTATGCAAGACAAGTTTGAGCCAACATCTGTCGGAAAAAATCCTAGGATTTTGTTGTCGGAATGTCCGAACAAAGTCCGACCGTGTGTACAGGGCATAACAGTGCATATTTTTTAGCACCGATCACTGTATCAGTGTCACTGGTCCCCAAAAAGTGTCAAAAGTGTCAGTTAGGTGTCCAATTTGTCCGTCACAATATCGCAGTCCTACTATAGGACACTGATCGCTGCCATTACTAGTGAAAAAAAAAATAAAGAAAAATATCAACATAGTTTGTAGACGCTATAAATTTTGCACAAACTAAACAATATACGCTTATTGGGGTTTTTTTTACCAAAAATATGTAGCAGATTACATATTGGCCTAAATTGATGAAGAAATTAGATTTTTTACATTTTTTTATTGGATACATTTTATAGCAGAAAGTAAAAATATTTTTGTTTTAAACCTTTAAACCTTAGGGGAGAGAAAGAAGTGGCTCTGAGGCTGCAAGGGGAGGTGTATGCCTTTCTCCCCCTCCATACACATCCACCTCATCATTCAGCTTATTGGGGCTGTCTGAACCATGGATCTCCTTCTCTGACATATAAGGGTTGCTAATTTGGAGTGCCACCCAGTGGGGATACTTGAGCATAGCTCTTCTTTGATTTTGTTTATAAGGCTATATCAGCCCTGAACAATTACTCCTTGATTCAACCCAAAGCTTTCTGCTATCTTATTCTACACTTTGGCCCCTCTGTGGACCAAAATGGTTTGGGAGGTCCTAGGTGGGTGAGACGCATCCAATTTACTTGTGAATTTGAACCACTAAACTCTGTTTATACCTACGATCTAGTTGTCTACTATTTTTCTCCAAACTTAATTGGGCTTGTATGCCACACTTGTACCAAAAACTCCTGATGAAGCTCATGAGTTGAGTAAAACATGTTGAGAGTGGTATCCATAAAGTGGTTTATTTAAACATCTCATTCATTATTATCTGACTCAGATTGAAAGAAATTTTGTATGTTTTTAGATGTCTTGGTGATACATGTAACTATTAAAGATTTTGAATTAAAAGTTAAATTTTAGACAGTTTGGCATTTTGCATACATTATTATTTTTTATTTTTGATCTACTGCATTGATCCAATTTAATATTAATAAGCACCTTAAAAGTCCCAGGGGTAATCTTACCCCAACCCCCTTCTTTCTCTCTCCTATCTAATAGGGATGTGGTGCTAAGGGTTAACTGTCCCTGCCCTCTAAACATAGGTATTTTAAACCTTAGGGGTGCCAGACTGTGGCCAATGAGAGTGGAAAATGCCCTGGCATCAGTGGGAGTAAACAATGCCATAAGCTCCTTGGTCAGAGGGAGTAAAAAAATTGCGAAATTGGAGCCAGTGAGACAAATAGTGCCCCATCCTTGGTGTCAGTGGGAGCAATAGTGCCCCATAATTGGTGTCAGAGGGAGAATTAGTTCCCCATCTCTGGTGTCAGTGGGAGGAATAATGCCACATAATTGGTGTCAAAGGAAGAATTAGTTCCCCATCTCTAGTGTCAATGGAAGGAACAGTGCCCCAAGGGCTGGATAAACGCAAGCAAATGGCCACATTCAGCCTATGGGCTACAGTTTGAAGACCCCTGATATAAGGTATATTAAAAGCTAATTAATACCAAATTGCACTGTGCCTCAAAATACTCACTCACATACACCAAATCTGCTGAATACACCAAACAATACAACAAGCACATACATATATAATAAAAGTAAGGAAGTGCTTTTACCCTATTAAATATCAGTGATTTCATATAAAAAATGGTAATAAATAATATAATGGTTTAAATCTATGATAACTCTATATACACTGTATACACATTACTAATTAAATAAATAATGCAAAAACAAATGTGATAAATTCATATACAGTAATACACCATGCATATAAATAAAAACCTCATTCCATATATGTGAATACGCAACATCACTGTTTATCTTTTTCCACCAACCTGAATATCTCAAACAACATCAAACTACCTGGTGTCAGCACCCAAAGGAAAGCAGGTTCCTCTCCTTATTGACCCCAAAAAACGGAAGGTCAAAGGGCACTCAAAAATCCACCATTGGCTCTATTTTTAACAAAATCTTGGAGGATGTGTTCAACTCTTACAGACCAAAAACTACAGGAAAATCAGTGTGGTAAAAAAAAATCAATGTGGTAAAAAATGTATGCATTGGCTGGGTCCTCATGTGCAGCCAGACCTCTTTGTCAAACACTGCTTTTTGCAGCACCCCCTAACTGGTGTGTTAGATGTAAAAAGGTTTGTTAGTATAGGAAAATTGGTTTGGCTGAGAGCCAGGCCTGGGTTAAGTTTTGGTCAGGGTTGCGTGACTCAGGGAGGCTGGATGACTCTGCAAGCAGCATCTCTGGTGCCTCCCCCTGTTTTCTGGAGCCTTCCAGATGTAGTGGGTGGAGACCAGGAGGAGCTGCTTGGCATATTTATGAGGTCCTCGACCAATCCCCAGCAAAAAGGGTCTGGAAGGGGAAAGTCAACTCATGCTGGCAGGGGCAGTCAGGTGGAAGATGGAGTGCTTAGGAAGCTGTCAGAGGCCCTTGCAGGGCGCATCCCTAGTCTGGGGGGTGACCTCAGGCCTGGGGCTTGGGTGCTGGAGGAAACCTCTACAACACGGAGGACTCCTTTCCTGGAGGCATAGGAGCAAGTGAGAGGACAGCAGCAGGTTGACATGTCTGGGAGAGCTCCTGAGAAGTCAGCCACGTGGGCTGGTGAATGTCAGTCTGGGAAGACTGTGGAGAAGTTAGCCAGGAGGGCTAGTGAAAGGGGCAGCTGCAGCCAAGTGGGCTGGCAGTACCTGAAGAGGTGGTGCTGGGCTCTGGGATCACAGGAAGAAGTGCTGGAAATGTGTTAGCTGTATCACCCTTTCTTCAAGTATAGGGGCTGCGAGTCCCTGCCTGTAATGAGCTAACAAACCACAAGAGGGTGGCATATCTGGGTTTCTGCAAGCACGAGTGTGCTGGAGGAAGAAGAGAAGCTGTATATATGATTGTATATAGGAGAAGTGTCCCTGAAGTTTGTTGTTTAAAGTGGTTGCAAAGGCAGAAGGTTGTTTTACCTTTCTGCATTCTATGCAGGAAGGTAAAAAACCTTCAGTGTGCAGCAGCCCCCCTAATATTTACCTGAGCCCCCTCTCAATCCAGCGATGTTAGATATTAGAAAGTGGTTGGGACTATATATCCCGTGGGACTTTAAATGAAACCATGACCTGATGTGGTCATGCGTTTCCATCCCTGTACTAGTCTAAGAGAAAGGAGGGTGGGACTTTAAATGAATTGCGTGAATGCTCAGAAACAAAAATCGATGAACAACTGGGAAAATATAGATATATAGTCCCAACCACTTTCTAATATTAATGTATAGGGATGGAATATGCGTGAAACCAATGCTCTGATATTTAACCTCATCACATTTGTGTTGCAAATCTGTGATGTTGTACATACATATTTTTCCATTTAAGCCTCCTCTCAGTTAATTGCTCGATCTTATTATTTGACCAGACATCTTTATTTTGGATTTTATTTATTATTATTTTTTTGCAATTTAATTAAGATACTTGTTATGTTTATGGTTTGTCTGTTTGGTGGTGGCTCCTATGGCCCAATGCACCGCCGGCTTTTTTGGATTTCCCCCTTCCGGGAGCTGTGACGTGCCTGTCGGCTCCTCCCCCCTCCCCCTTCTGGGGGGGTTGATCTGCCGCCACTGCACGTCAGCGTCACGCACTCCCCATCGGACGTGCGCGTCCTCAAGGACGTTCACACATCTGATTGGATGGTTTTCGTCCCGCATATCACGGGGATGTGGCGGTGACGTCGGCGGGTCGGGCGTTCAGTACCCGATCGACGTTGCCGCCCGCCCCTCCTTTGGTTTTGCGGCGTGACGTTGGTGGGCGGTCCCCGTGGTAGCGCCTATATGGGCGTAGCCTCGGCGGGGCTGGCTCTCGAGGCTTTCACTTCACTGGATGTCACGTTCGTTTGGGGGTCACTGCCTTCTTCCCCTCACACTGTTCCACTCTGCACGCCAGGTATTTCTATCATGTCCTCTTATGGTTTGTCCATCCTTTTTCTTCATATCTCTACCTCTGGTTATTTGGTCTTTTCTCCCTTCCATCCTCAGCATTTCCCAGGTGTTTCAACTCAGATTCCTTCAATCCCCTCACGGGCTCAACTTTCCTCCTTTGGGGCTTTATCACCCTGGCATTCTCACTTTCCCACCGCTCCTCATTTTTTGGCAGTTTTGCAGTTTCCTTTTCTAACCTTCACCCTTCACTTCAGGTTTTGCCTCGGGGGACCATGCCTGCCCTGGATGGCGCCCTGTGGGCTGCCCCCGTCGATCCATCCACCTCAGCTCCCGGGGGGTGGCGTCTCCGATGGTCGGGCGGTATACGGCTTCCTGCCACCACCCTACAAACCAGAATGCGTAAGCATGTACTTTGTGTGGGGTTTTTCATCACCCCACCTTTGTTTCATGTATATACTTACCAGACCAATTTTTTATAATTTATATTTTCTATCCTAGATAAGATACGCGCTTGCTCCTGACGAGTGGCACAACAGCCACGAAACGCGTAGAGCTACCATTGTCGCGTTTTTTACCAGCGTCATGCATTTTTCATTTTTATTTGGAACCTTTGGAGGCTTTGGATGTTTTACCCTTCAATATATGGTTGTATAATAATATCCAATTGGTGTACCATGGAGAATTTTTGTATTCATATAATCATGTATAATTGCTGCTATTATTGCCAATATTTCTTTCCATTTATGATTGATATATATTTTGTGCATGTTATTTTTATGAATTGAATAAAATTTTCCCAGTTGTTCATCGATTTTTGTTTCTGAGCATTCACGCAATTCATTTAAAGTCCCACCCTCCTTTCTCTTAGACTAGTACAGGGATGGAAACGCATGACCACATCAGGTCATGGTTTCATTTAAAGTCCCACGGGATATATAGTCCCAACCACTTTCTAATATTAATGTATAGGGATGGAATATGCGTGAAACCAATGCTCTGATATTTAACCTCATCACATTTGTGTTGCAAATCTGTGATGTTGTACATACATATTTTTCCATTTAAGCCTCCTCTCAGTTAATTGCTCGATCTTATTATTTGACCAGACATCTTTATTTTGGATTTTATTTATTATTATTTTTTTGCAATTTAATTAAGATACTTGTTATGTTTATGGTTTGTCTGTTTGGTGGTGGCTCCTATGGCCCAATGCACCGCCGGCTTTTTTGGATTTCCCCCTTCCGGGAGCTGTGACGTGCCTGTCGGCTCCTCCCCCCTCCCCCTTCTGGGGGGGTTGATCTGCCGCCACTGCACGTCAGCGTCACGCACTCCCCATCGGACGTGCGCGTCCTCAAGGACGCTCACACGTCTGATTGGATGGTTTTCGTCCCGCATATCACGGGGATGTGGCGGTGACGTCGGCGGGTCGGGCGTTCAGTACCCGATCGACGTTGCCGCCCGCCCCTCCTTTGGTTTTGCGGCGTGACGTTGGTGGGCGGTCCCCGTGGTAGCGCCTATATGGGCGTAGCCTCGGCGGGGCTGGCTCTCGAGGCTTTCACTTCACTGGATGTCACGTTCGTTTGGGGGTCACTGCCTTCTTCCCCTCACACTGTTCCACTCTGCACGCCAGGTATTTCTATCATGTCCTCTTATGGTTTGTCCATCCTTTTTCTTCATATCTCTACCTCTGGTTATTTGGTCTTTTCTCCCTTCCATCCTCAGCATTTCCCAGGTGTTTCAACTCAGATTCCTTCAATCCCCTCACGGGCTCAACTTTCCTCCTTTGGGGCTTTATCACCCTGGCATTCTCACTTTCCCACCGCTCCTCATTTTTTGGCAGTTTTGCAGTTTCCTTTTCTAACCTTCACCCTTCACTTCAGGTTTTGCCTCGGGGGACCATGCCTGCCCTGGATGGCGCCCTGTGGGCTGCCCCCGTCGATCCATCCACCTCAGCTCCCGGGGGGTGGCGTCTCCGATGGTCGGGCGGTATACGGCTTCCTGCCACCACCCTACAAACCAGAATGCGTAAGCATGTACTTTGTGTGGGGTTTTTCATCACCCCACCTTTGTTTCATGTATATACTTACCAGACCAATTTTTTATAATTTATATTTTCTATCCTAGATAAGATACGCGCTTGCTCCTGACGAGTGGCACAACAGCCACGAAACGCGTAGAGCTACCATTGTCGCGTTTTTTACCAGCGTCATGCATTTTTCATTTTTATTTGGAACCTTTGGAGGCTTTGGATGTTTTACTCTTCAATATATGGTTGTATAATAATATCCAATTGGTGTACCATGGAGAATTTTTGTATTCATATAATCATGTATAATTGCTGCTATTATTGCCAATATTTCTTTCCGTTTATGATTGATATATATTTTGTGCATGTTATTTTTATGAATTGAATAAAAATTTTCCCAGTTGTTCATCGATTTTTGTTTCTGAGCATTCACGCAATTCATTTAAAGTCCCACCCTCCTTTCTCTTAGACTAGTACAGGGATGGAAACGCATGACCACATCAGGTCATGGTTTCATTTAAAGTCCCACGGGATATATAGTCCCAACCACTTTCTAATATTAATGTATAGGGATGGAATATGCGTGAAACCAATGCTCTGATATTTAACCTCATCACATTTGTGTTGCAAATCTGTGATGTTGTACATACATATTTTTCCATTTAAGCCTCCTCTCAGTTAATTGCTCGATCTTATTATTTGACCAGACATCTTTATTTTGGATTTTATTTATTATTATTTTTTTGCAATTTAATTAAGATACTTGTTATGTTTATGGTTTGTCTGTTTGGTGGTGGCTCCTATGGCCCAATGCACCGCCGGCTTTTTTGGATTTCCCCCTTCCGGGAGCTGTGACGTGCCTGTCGGCTCCTCCCCCCTCCCCCTTCTGGGGGGGTTGATCTGCCGCCACTGCACGTCAGCGTCACGCACTCCCCATCGGACGTGCGCGTCCTCAAGGACGCTCACACGTCTGATTGGATGGTTTTCGTCCCGCATATCACGGGGATGTGGCGGTGACGTCGGCGGGTCGGGCGTTCAGTACCCGATCGACGTTGCCGCCCGCCCCTCCTTTGGTTTTGCGGCGTGACGTTGGTGGGCGGTCCCCGTGGTAGCGCCTATATGGGCGTAGCCTCGGCGGGGCTGGCTCTCGAGGCTTTCACTTCACTGGATGTCACGTTCGTTTGGGGGTCACTGCCTTCTTCCCCTCACACTGTTCCACTCTGCACGCCAGGTATTTCTATCATGTCCTCTTATGGTTTGTCCATCCTTTTTCTTCATATCTCTACCTCTGGTTATTTGGTCTTTTCTCCCTTCCATCCTCAGCATTTCCCAGGTGTTTCAACTCAGATTCCTTCAATCCCCTCACGGGCTCAACTTTCCTCCTTTGGGGCTTTATCACCCTGGCATTCTCACTTTCCCACCGCTCCTCATTTTTTGGCAGTTTTGCAGTTTCCTTTTCTAACCTTCACCCTTCACTTCAGGTTTTGCCTCGGGGGACCATGCCTGCCCTGGATGGCGCCCTGTGGGCTGCCCCCGTCGATCCATCCACCTCAGCTCCCGGGGGGTGGCGTCTCCGATGGTCGGGCGGTATACGGCTTCCTGCCACCACCCTACAAACCAGAATGCGTAAGCATGTACTTTGTGTGGGGTTTTTCATCACCCCACCTTTGTTTCATGTATATACTTACCAGACCAATTTTTTATAATTTATATTTTCTATCCTAGATAAGATACGCGCTTGCTCCTGACGAGTGGCACAACAGCCACGAAACGCGTAGAGCTACCATTGTTGCGTTTTTTACCAGCGTCATGCATTTTTCATTTTTATTTGGAACCTTTGGAGGCTTTGGATGTTTTACTCTTCAATATATGGTTGTATAATAATATCCAATTGGTGTACCATGGAGAATTTTTGTATTCATATAATCATGTATAATTGCTGCTATTATTGCCAATATTTCTTTCCATTTATGATTGATATATATTTTGTGCATGTTATTTTTATGAATTGAATAAAATTTTCCCAGTTGTTCATCGATTTTTGTTTCTGAGCATTCACGCAATTCATTTAAAGTCCCACCCTCCTTTCTCTTAGACTAGTACAGGGATGGAAACGCATGACCACATCAGGTCATGGTTTCATTTAAAGTCCCACGGGATATATAGTCCCAACCACTTTCTAATATTAATGTATAGGGATGGAATATGCGTGAAACCAATGCTCTGATATTTAACCTCATCACATTTGTGTTGCAAATCTGTGATGTTGTACATACATATTTTTCCATTTAAGCCTCCTCTCAGTTAATTGCTCGATCTTATTATTTGACCAGACATCTTTATTTTGGATTTTATTTATTATTATTTTTTTGCAATTTAATTAAGATACTTGTTATGTTTATGGTTTGTCTGTTTGGTGGTGGCTCCTATGGCCCAATGCACCGCCGGCTTTTTTGGATTTCCCCCTTCCGGGAGCTGTGACGTGCCTGTCGGCTTCTCCCCCCTCCCCCTTCTGGGGGGGTTGATCTGCCGCCACTGCACGTCAGCGTCACGCACTCCCCATCGGACGTGCGCGTCCTCAAGGACGCTCACACGTCTGATTGGATGGTTTTCGTCCCGCATATCACGGGGATGTGGCGGTGACGTCGGCGGGTCGGGCGTTCAGTACCCGATCGACGTTGCCGCCCGCCCCTCCTTTGGTTTTGCGGCGTGACGTTGGTGGGCGGTCCCCGTGGTAGCGCCTATATGGGCGTAGCCTCGGCGGGGCTGGCTCTCGAGGCTTTCACTTCACTGGATGTCACGTTCGTTTGGGGGTCACTGCCTTCTTCCCCTCACACTGTTCCTCTTATGGTTTGTCCATCCTTTTTCTTCATATCTCTACCTCTGGTTATTTGGTCTTTTCTCCCTTCCATCCTCAGCATTTCCCAGATGTTTCAACTCAGATTCCTTCAATCCCCTCACGGGCTCAACTTTCCTCCTTTGGGGCTTTATCACCCTGGCATTCTCACTTTCCCACCGCTCCTCATTTTTTGGCAGTTTTGCAGTTTCCTTTTCTAACCTTCACCCTTCACTTCAGGTTTTGCCTCGGGGGACCATGCCTGCCCTGGATGGCGCCCTGTGGGCTGCCCCCGTCGATCCATCCACCTCAGCTCCCGGGGGGTGGCGTCTCCGATGGTCGGGCGGTATACGGCTTCCTGCCACCACCCTACAAACCAGAATGCGTAAGCATGTACTTTGTGTGGGGTTTTTCATCACCCCACCTTTGTTTCATGTATATACTTACCAGACCAATTTTTTATAATTTATATTTTCTATCCTAGATAAGATACGCGCTTGCTCCTGACGAGTGGCACAACAGCCACGAAACGCGTAGAGCTACCATTGTCGCGTTTTTTACCAGCGTCATGCATTTTTCATTTTTATTTGGAACCTTTGGAGGCTTTGGATGTTTTACTCTTCAATATATGGTTGTATAATAATATCCAATTGGTGTACCATGGAGAATTTTTGTATTCATATAATCATGTATAATTGCTGCTATTATTGCCAATATTTCTTTCCATTTATGATTGATATATATTTTGTGCATGTTATTTTTATGAATTGAATAAAATTTTCCCAGTTGTTCATCGATTTTTGTTTCTGAGCATTCACGCAATTCATTTAAAGTCCCACCCTCCTTTCTCTTAGTCACATAATACCCCTATTCCCATCCAAGTTCATTGCCCTCAATAAAAAAACAAAAAATAAATAAAAATAAATCTCAGACTGTTCTCTGACCGACTGTGGAAATTGGGTGTGCCTGGCTGTGCAGGGTGGGGGATCAGTTCATCTGTGGCCCTTAAGGGGATGCGCTACACATTGAAACCCATCACTGTTCAAATGCATGCATTCAAGTACTTGGGAGCAGTTGTGCCCAAAGAAGTGTAACACAAAGCAAAGTAGGCCAAACGTAACCTTAGAATTGTCATCCACCCTATGTAACAGAAGTAAATAGAAATCTGCTGACATGTGGTTGACGTATGTTTTAAACATCACAGCTTGTAATTGAGATGCTTCCCATTTCCTTCTGACCTGCTTCTGAACTGCTTCAGCATCCCTGTTGATTCGTATTGTGAAAAAAGACATTCTGAAGTAAACAAATGTCCTTGTGCACAACCCCTAATTTGTCTGTTGATTATATTGTAGATTCATTCTTATGCCAGATACAGTCCAGAAAAGAGTTTTCCTGTTCATGCATCTAATGCATGGGGATATTTTGGATAACTAGTTCCAATTGTCATACCATCAATGATACCAAATCATTTTCAAGTCACTCCATTTTTGACAAGTGACTGAATCTCGCTATAACTATCACAAATAATAAGTAACCAATTACTAGGGAAAATGTTTCAGAATGTAATATACATTATTATGGATCTCTTTTTCATACGGTGACTTCCCGCTAATGCAGTTTTGTTATTCTTGCTTTGCTCTGCATTTGTTGGGTAGTCTAAGTTAGAAACCTAAACTTTGCTTCTCACTAAAGACTCATAGAAGAACTTACAGTTGCATATATTATTTTTACTAAAAACCCCGCTAATACAATAAGAACTTTTTATTACTTTCTGTGCCTTTGTTTGACACACTTCCTGTCTCGGTAACCACCACACAGAAAGTGAGTGAAAATCTCCTCCATAGCTGCAGAAACAAAACTTAAAAATAGGGCAATATTAACCCTTACCCTTTGTCCAAAACTAAAAAAAAATCTGTTACTATATTTTACTTGTTTGTTTATTAGTACAACGTAGTAAATGTTCATTGTTAGCCTACTGCACAAAGATTTTGTGTTCTAATCAGGATCAGGCTGATCAGACTGAATGCAGCTACCTCATTTTAGGACCAATAACCTTGCAATATATTACATTTTTGTTCTTAGGTTTAGATATACTTTATATACCTATCTAATATTTTCATGATGACATTATTGATGCCCTGGTTAAAGACTACTTAGCACTAAATGGTACGTGATGATGGTTCCATGTAAGGCAGGAAACTGGGATCAGTAATGATGGCCTCATTAGCTGTACTATGGCTCCAACACTCATTAATTGTTCTCCACAGCTACCCTTGCTGAGTGCAGGAACATTTCATAGCATCACTGACTTCATGCAAGTACAGAATTTTAAAAGAAAGGTAATCATTTTATTAGACACACAGCTGAAAGATAGTGTACTCCATTCACAGGTTAGGATCACATGCAGTATGTACTGTAGGTGATCAGACACATTTTTCCTAAATACTGCATGAGATACTGAAACTGCCAATTCACTATATCGTATTTAACACAAAATGCTGAAAATGCACGATAAATACCTCATGAACAAGCGTTAAACTCAATTCGCAGAAGGAAATAAATGGATTTTTTAAACAGCTTACCTGTAAAATCCTTTTCTTGGAGTACATCACGGGACACAGAGCACCATAATAATGACTATCTGGGCTATATGCTACCTTTAGGTGATTGGACACTGACAACCAATAGTAAGAAGGTTCCTCCCATATAACCCCTCCCATACAGGAAGTACCTTTAGTTTTGTAGCAAGCAATGAAGATCCCAGAAAAGAAGGGAGGGACCTCTGTGTCCTGTAATGTATTCCAAGAAAAGGATTTTACAGGTAAGCTGTTTTAAAAATCCATTTTTCTTTATCGTACATCACGGGACACAGAGCACCATAATAATGACTATATGGGATGTCCTAAAGCAATGCATTTGAGGGTAGGGCAAAGTATTTTTAAATCCCCTTCAGGCCCAGGACTTATAAAGCCGCTCACAGCACGCTGTGGCCAAAAATAGTCTCCTTTTGAGATCTAACGTCCAGCTGGTAAAATCTGGTGAACGTATGAACTGAAGACAAAGCGGCCGCTTTGCAAACCTGAGCAATAGACACCTGTTGGCGCACTGCCCACGATGTACTAACTCCTCTAGTAGAGTGAGCTTTGAAATATCGAGGTGGAACCCTGCGTTTCAACTCATAAGCCTGGATAATGAGTTGGCAAATCCACCTAGAGATAGTAGAACTAGTTGCTGCCTGTCCCCTCTTAGGACCCTCTGGCAGAACAAAAAGGGAATCAGTTTTCCGAAAAGGAGCTGACATGCTTAAGTAAACCTTGACTGCTCTCACCACATCCAGTGAGTGAAGCAACTTTTCCTCTTTAGTCTTAGGATTGGGAAAAAAGGAAGGCAAAATGATATCCTGATTCAAATGAAAATTGGAAACCACCTTAGGTAAAAAATCTGGACAGGGGAGCATCACCACTTTGTCCTGATGTAAAAATAGAAAAGGCTTTTTACATGAAAGGGCTGCCAATTCAGACACCCTTCTAGCCGAAGTTAACAGGTCAACAGAATTAAAGGAATATGCCTAATCGGTTCAAAGGGTTGAACCTGTAAGGCTAATAGCACCAAGTTCAAGTTCCAGGGGCACAAGGGAGGCTTAACCGGCGGTTTTAAGTGCAGTACCCCCTTGACGAAGGTTCGCACTAAAGAATGAGATGCAATTTGCCTCTGGAAAAAGACTGATAAGGCCGAAATTTGCCCTTTAATGGTTCCCAAAGATAAGTTTAGATCAATTCCTGATTGAATTCCTGATTGAAGAAAGGCAAGGATCCTTCCAATCGCATACTTGCAAGGATGCCATCCTTTCTTCTTGCACCAGGAAATGTATGATTTCCAGACCCTATGGTAAATGCTTCTAGAAACTGGCTTTCTAGCATTTATCAGAGTAGATAAGACTGGACCTCTGATACCACGGTCCTTCAGCACCCTGGTCTCAATATCCATGCCATCAAATTCAGCGACCGTAAAGAAGGATGGTAAATGGGACCTTGAGATAACAGATTTGGATGGTATGGGAGACACAGCGGGTCCTCCACCGCCATCCTCACAATCTCTGATTACCAGGACCTCCTGGGCCACCAGGATTACTGCAATCTGCTCTTCCTGTATCCTGCGCAACAGGTGCAGAAGCATCTGGATGGGGGAAAAGCGTAAATCAGAGAATACATAATACTTATGTTGAATGTCAACAATCCTACATGTAAGTGTGCTATTTTCATGGTCCAATAAAAGTTTCTTACTATACTAATGAGGATCCCACGCCACAATTTTTTTGTCGTTTGAGCTTACGGATCTTCCTGGATCTCTGTGGGAAGCTGCAGGATCCCTGTTGAATGACTATTAGTCTCCATTTGAATCTTGCTGAAATTCGTGAAGGACATATCTAAAAGCTGGAACTTGTAGTGCGCTAAACTGGTCTGTGGAGGTTTTTTTTTTTTTGCATGAAAAAATAGATATAACAAAACACTATAAAAAGTAAATTTCATAGACAAAAAGAGCAAATAAGAGAGGTTTATTGTTGGTTGTTACATACACTTTAATGCCCCGTACACACTGTCGGATTTTCCGATGGAAAATGTCCGATCGGAGCGTGTTGTCGGAAATTCCGACCGTGTGTGGGCTCCATCGGACATTTTCCATCGGATTTTCCGACACACAAAGTTGGAGAGCAGGAGATAAAATTTTCCGACAACGAAATCCGTTGTCGGAAATTCCGATCGTGTGTACACAAAGCTGACGGACAAAGTGCCACGCATGCTCAGAATAAATAAAGAGATGAAAGCTATTGGCCACTGCCCCGTTTATAGTCCCGACGTACGTGTTTTACGTCACCGCATTCAGAACGATTGGATTTTCCGACAACTTTGTGTAACCGTGTGTATGCAAGACAAGTTTGAGCCAACATCCGTCGGAAAAAATCCTAGGATTTTGTTGTCGGAATGTCCGAACAAAGTCCGACCGTGTGTACGGGGCATAACACTGCAGCTGAAAACATGAACAGTATAATCTGCAAATGAATTTAAGTCCAAGTGTTGTTAGATGGCTTATTTGCTCTGATTATACCTCTCTTCTAAAGTCGCCAATAGTTTTCTGTGTGTGGAAAATATTGATCCTGTGTAACCCTCAGGGGATTCTTTTCAGTGTCATATTAATTACTAAACTGCCATAATTCCAAGGACAGGGGCAGCTATTCAATTTGTGCACTTCACAAAATTCATTCATTCAAAATCAATGGGACATTTTTGTCTGATAATGGTACAAACAGCTGCTTCACGCGTTCTACAATTATCCTTTTTCTCCTCAAGGGGTTATCAGATGACTTTTACACTTTGGAAGAATATTCTTCCACTTATCTTAAACAGTACAGAAATGTTCCTCACGTGTCTTTAACTTGTACATTGCCACATGCTAAATTGATAATCATGTTTACATTCAAATAATTTTCCAGAATATAAAGGTCATAGTCAGATCCTGTAGTAATATAATTTTTGTAAAACTCATCATCATTACTAAAGGGTAACATAAAAGGGTAACTTTTTTTTGTTGAAAAATATTAAAGATGGTATTCTAAAATTATATGAAAAAAATTACTGTGCTATATTAATAAGACAGTAGCAGCCAGCACTACAATCTAACACAAATTGCATGAATACATAAATGAAAAAAGTGCAGTGCTAAATATAAAAAGTTAATATTGACACATCAACATAATAAAGTGCACTCTGCAAACATGTGACTGCCATACATAACCAAATATAAAAGATTAGGTGACCTAAACAGCATCAACTGAATATTGACGTATCAACAAAATAAAGTGCACTGTGCAAAAATATACATTCATATATAAAAATAAAAAAATTGTATAGTTCAATTGGTGATTCAAAACACTAGTTCATTCACATATATTTGTGAGAAGAAATCCAAGAGTCTTGACTTAAGGAGTCACCACGATATGTGCATCCACCACCCAGGAGAGGAGATTGAATATGCTTACCATAAGGCAGCATCAACCAAGCATGAAGTATGAAGGATCAGGATGGTAGTCATAAAGATGGTATCCAAAAGTAAGGGCGGCAAAGTTCTCTTCCACAAGCGAACCACTTGTTAAGCTACATATTGCAGCATCCATAAAAAACAAAAGACCTCCACATAAAACCGTTTGACTACGGGTTTTATTTAAAAGGGAGAAAACTCACATAAATATGGGATGTAAAGCATCAATAAAATGTCTCCTTATTGTGATCACAAAGGTATAGAAAATGGGCATATTGGCATGGAAAGGGCTCATCAAAACTAACGTCTACAAAGACTTCAACTGGGGTACCCACTGATGGCCTGGGCAGGAAGGGGGTGAAAGTGCCCTGTATTGAGGTGGTTAAGAACAATACACATACTGTATAAGAAAAACGAAAAAACCTTGTGTATTTGCCACTGGTATATGGACCATATATTAGTTGGAGAAATCTTTTAACAGCCAATGGCCATATAAAATATATAAAATCTATCCATATATGTGTCGCAAACAGCCATATCAATCGCACCAAAAAGAACATGTGTACATATTTCAAATAAATGAAAAAATATATATAAATATGAATATAAATAATAATGGCAACAAAATAATAAATTACGGTAATGTATATACAGCCTATTGGGATTTACTGCAACTTCAAATGAGCATGATCATTATTACATAGAAAGGAAATTTACAAAAAGGAAAAGAAAAAAAGAACAAAAAAGAGAAGAAGAAAGAAGAAGAATGAAAGGGAAAAAGGGGGGGGGGCAGGGATACCCATATACATGATGACCCTGATATAGTAAAACAAATGCAGGGAATTATTACAAAGAGGAAACACCACAAGTGGGAATGTATCACATCAATCTTCATAGTAATGTGTGACGTCCATTCATAGTTTAACCCCTTGGTATTCTGCTCTGCAGTTTAACCACTTCAGCCCCGGAAGCTTTGGCTGCTCAATGACCAGAGCACTTTTTACAATTTGGCACTGCACTGCTTTAACTGGTAATTGCACGGTCATGCAATGCTGTACCAGAACAAAATTTGCATCCTTTTTTCCCACAAATAGAGCTTTCTTTTGATGGCATTTGATTGCCTCTGCGATTTTTATTGTTTGCGACCGAAAATTTTGAAAAAAAATTACATTTTCTACTTTTTGTTATAAAAAAAATTCAATAATCTCAATTTTAGTCATACATTTAGGCCAAAATGTATTCAGCCACATGTCTGGTAAAAAAAAAATGTAAATAAGCGTATATTTATTGGTTTGCGCAAAAGTTATAGCGTCTACAAACTAGGGTACATTTTCTGGAATTTACGCAGCTCATTTCTTGAGGTGCTAAAATGGCAGGGCAGTACAAAACCCCCCAAATTACCCCATTTTGGAAAGTAGACACCCCAAGTACATTGCTGAGCGGCATGTTGAGCCCATTGAATATTTTATTTTTTGTCACAAGTGTTTAAAAAATGACAAAACTAAATGATATATTGCTCACACATGCCATGGTTATATGTGGAAATACACCCCAAAATACATTCTGCTGCTTCTCCTGAGTATGGGGATACCACATGTGTAAGACTTTTTGGGAGCCTAGCCGCGTACAGGACCCTGAAAACAAAGTACCGCCTTCAGGATTTCTAAGGGCGTAAAGTTTTGACTTCACTCCTCACTACCTATCAGTTTCGAAAGCCATAAAATGCCAAGATAGCACAACCCCCCCACCAATGATCCCATTTTGGAAATAAGAAAGAGTGGCTGCTGCGTCGTCCGCTCTCCTGATCTGGGGGCCGTGACGCGCATCACGGGCTCCCCCCCCTCCCTTGCTTCCTTGATGTCGGGAGGAGGCGGGCGCGCCGTCATGCGCGTCGGCATCATGCTTCCCATGCAGTGCGTGGGATGCCTTCGGCGTCATCACGTACCTACTGGTTGATTCCACACTCATGAGCAGGGGGGGGAGCTATGCAGGTGCCGTCTGGCCGGAGTCTTCCGATCAGTGACGCCCTCCCTCCCCCAATTCTATGCCACGCAGCATGACGGTGGTGGGTGGAGCCTTGACGGCACATATATAGGCGTCCTGTCGGGCGGTCTTGACACTCGAGGCTTTGTGGATATTACACCTTACACCCAACTTTCTCTCTGCAACGGGCCTTTTGTTCATCCAGGTATATGTGCATATTCACACCCTTCACTACCTTGTTTTCACTCCACTATTGTTCCCAGTGGGTTCCTTCTTACACTGGCCTACTTGTATGTGCACATTTTCCATTGTTGGTTTTGTGTTTCCCTCTCTCACTATCTCCTTCACTCTCTGGTTCCTTATTTCTCTTTCTGGCAGCCTTTCTGCCGGTCTCAACTCCTCTCCCATCTTTTACTTTTGGCACAACCTTCTGCCCCCCCCCCCTCCTTTTTTCCCATCCTCACTTTCAGTCTCCGTTGTCACTCCTTCACTTCTATTCAACTATTTTCACTTATTCACAGTGAATCCTCATGGTTTCACGCCTGCCCGATTGACGGCCTGTGTGGGGGGTTTTCTGTTGGGCCGTCCACTGCGGCTCCCGTTTGGAGGCCTTTCAGGATGCCTTGGCGTCTCACACTGCTCCATTACCCTGCGGACCTCAATCAGTAAGTATGCACTGATGTGCTGCTGGTGATGTCATCCTACCCTTATCTTTGGTATTATGATCATTGATTATCCTCATATCCATTTTTTAGACTACCACGCGCATGCTCCTGATGAGTGGCGTATCGGCCACGAAACGCGTAGAGCTACATGATGCCGTGCTTCCCTCTATTCTATACCTGGCTTAAGTTTCTATACAACCATCACCTTTACAGGCTTAGTGAGGCCATAGGCCCTGCAGGTTTTACCTTATATATTATAATGTTATCTAATTATGTTTTTGTGGAACTTTGGAATTTCTCATGGAATCACCACGCTCTTAAATTGCGATTCTGTTACCATTTTATTGTCTATTGTATATTACCTGTACCTTGACATCAGTGGTTATGATTCAAGACACTTTTGTTATCTTATTAGTGTTGTTATCATGTATCAACATTCCTTGTACATCTATATTGTAATAATAAAATTCCTCTGTTCCACTTAATTACCATTCTTTCGATTTCATGATCTTCAATTAAAGTTCCACCCTCCCCGTCCCCCCTTTTGTCTGACTAATAGGGATGGAAATATATGACCCTACCGGGCCACAGTTTCATTTAAAGTCCCATAGGGATGGAAATACATAACCTTACCAGGTTTAGGCTTCCTAAAAGTCCCTAAAAATCCCCTTCTCTTCTTTTTTTATTCACTCCTCACTACCTATCAGTTTCGAAAGCCATAAAATGCCAAGATAGCACAACCACCCCCCCCCCCCCCCCAAATGATCCCATTTTGGAAATAAGAAAGACACTTCAAGCTATTTGCTGAGTAGCATGCTATATTTTGCCACAAGTTTTGGGAAAATTACAATTTCTATTATTTTTTTTTAAACAAAGTTGTCACTAAATGATATATTGTTCAAACATGGCATGGTTATGTATGGAATTACACCCCAAAATACATTCTGCTGCTTCTCCTGAGTATGGGGATACCACATGTGTGGGGCTTTTTGGCAGTCTAACCGTGTACAGGACCCCGAAAATCAATCACCACCTTCAGGCTTTCTAAGGGCGTAAATTTTTTAATTTCACTCCTCACTGCCTATCACAGAGGCCATGAAATGCCCAGATAGCACAACCCCCCCCCCCCCCAAATGACCCCATTTTGGAAAGTAGACACCCCAAGTTATCTGCTGAGACACATGTTGAGTATTTTGCAGATCTTGCTTTTTGTCGCAGTTTTTAAAATTTAAAAAAAAACGAATTTTTTCTTTTCTTTCTTCATTTTCAAAAACAAATGAGAGCTACAAAATACTCACCATGCCTCTTAGCAAATACTATGGGGTGTCTACTTTCCAAAATGGGGTCATTTGGGGGGGGGGGGGTTGTGCTATCTGGACATTTCAGGGCCTCCGTAACTGATAGGTAGTGAGGAGTAAAATCACAATTTTACAACTTTAGAAAGCCTTGCTTTTTGGGGTCCTGTACACGGCTAGGCTCTCAAAAAGTCTCACACATGTGGTATTCCCATACTCAGAAAAAGAGCAGAATATATTTTGAGGTGTAATTCCACATATAACCATTCCATGTTTGAACAATATATCATTTAGTGACAACTTTGTGAAAAAAAATAAAAAAAAATAATTTTTCTGAAACTTGTGGCAAATATAAAATATTCCACAAAACATGCTTCTCAGCAAATAGCTTGAAGTGTTTACTTTCCAAAATGGGGTAATTGGGGGGGGGGGGGGTTGTGCTATCTTGACATTTCATGACCTGCGAAACTGTGATAGGTAGTGAGGAAGTGAAATCACCATTTTACGCATTTAGAAAGCCTGAAGGCGGTGATTGGTTTTCGGGGCTAGGCTTTCAAAAAGTCTCACATGTGGTATCTCCATACTCAGGAGAAGCAGCAGAATGTATAGACACTATACTACTAAGGGAGGTGTATGGTGCGTGTGTGGGTGTTAGCGCTACTAGCACTAATCTGACGCTGCCTACCCTGACTGATGCTAAAACCTAACTTATGTCACCCGCCGGGAGATCAGGGAGTTAAACCTTTATTGGGTAATATATGGCTGGTGCCCTGACGCTATTAAAAAAATAACTAGCTAACCAGCATCACCTGTAACACTAATACGGTGATCAATGGTGATGGGGGTGATCAAGGGGTAAACCTTTATTAGGGGGGTTTAGGGGGGCTCCTAGACCTATTTGGGGCTACTACTAAGTACCCTAATGCTGATTAATGTCACAAATGACACCAGTACAGTGATCAAAGAAAAATATGAAAACTGCACTAGGTGACAGTGACAGGGAGTGAAGGGGTTAACTGGTGGGGCAATCGGGGGGTGATCGGGGGGTGAAATGTGTGCCTATGTGTACTGTGTCAGTGTAGTGCTGGTGCAACTCATGTTTAGATGTCCTCTCTCCTCTCTCTGGAACGGAACAGAGTTACACGAGGGGAGATCACATCACTTCCCCTGCCTGTGTTTACACTTACACAGGCAGGGGAGGATTTCATTTGTCAGAACCGATTAGCAGATCCAGGCCAGAAATCATTGGCCTGGGCCTGGAGACTGATCGGTTTTAAAACAAATCCGAACATCGCGGCCGCCAAAAGGTAACGTCGCTTCGCCCACCCGTGCCATTCTGCCGCAGTAAAACTGCAGCGGCTGGTCGGGAAGCCGTTAAAGATCCAAAATACCGTACTTCCCTCTTACAGAGGAGGCGAAACACATCCCCTCCCCTCAGAGGGACCCTAGCCTTCTCAATCACTTGTACCAACACCAAAGACAGGTCACCCCCATGCATAGAGTTAAAGTGGAACGCCACATTACACTCTCTTATGTCTCACAAATGCTCACGGAACCTATTCCTTAGTCTGCGATTGGTCCTCCCTACAAATTGGACAGTGGCAAGTGACATCCCCATCTGGTGGCAGGCAGAGTGGCAAGTGACATCCCCATCTGGTGGCAGGCAGCGTGGCAAGTGACATCCCCATCTGGTGGCAGGCAGCGTGGCAAGTGACATCCCCATCTGGAGGCAGGCATAGTGGCAAGTGACATCCCCATCTGGTGGCAGGCATAGTGGCAAGTGACATCCCCATCTGGTGGCAGACATAGTGGCAAGTGACATCCCCATCTGGTGGCAGGCAGCATGGCAAGTGACATCCCCATCTGGTGACAGGCAGCATGGCAAGTGACATCCCCATCTGGTGGCAAGCAGCGTGGCAAGTGGCATCCCCATCTGGTGACAGGCATAGTGGCAAGTGACATCCCCATCTGGTGGCAGGCAGAGTGGCAAGTGACATCCCCATCTGGTGGCAGGCAGCGTGGCAAGTGGCATCCCCATCTGGTGGCAGGCAGCGTGGCAAGTGACATCCCCATCTGGAGGCAGGCATAGTGGCAAGTGACATCTCCATCTGGTGGCAGGCATAGTGGCAAGTGACATCCCCATCTGGTGGCAGACATAGTGGCAAGTGACATCCCCATCTGGTGGCAGGCAGCATGGCAAGTGACATCCCCATCTGGTGACAGGCAGCATGGCAAGTGACATCCCCATCTGGTGGCAAGCAGCGTGGCAAGTGGCATCCCCATCTGGTGACAGGCATAGTGGCAAGTGACATCCCCATCTGGTGGCAGGCAGAGTGGCAAGTGACATCCCCATCTGGTGGCAGGCAGCGTGGCAAGTGGCATCCCCATCTGGTGGCAGGCAGCGTGGCAAGTGACATCCCCATCAGGAGGCAGGCATAGTGGCAAGTGACATCTCCATCTGGTGGCAGGCATAGTGGCAAGTGACATCTCCATCTGGTGGCAGACATAGTGGCAAGTGACATCCCCATCTGGTGGCAGGCAGCGTGGCAAGTGACATCCCCATCTGGTGGCAGGCAGCATGGCAACTGACATCCCCATCTGGTGGCAGGCAGCGTGGCAAGTGGCATCCCCATCTGGTGGCAGGCATAGTGGCAAGTGACATCTCCATCTGGTGGCAGGCAGCGTGGCAAGTGGCATCCCCATCTGGTGGCAGGCAGTGTGGCAAGTGACATCTCCGGTGGCAGGCAGCGTGGCAAGTGACATCTCCATCTGGTGGCAGGCATAGTGGCAAGTGACAAGCGATAGTGGCAAGTGACACGCTTAGGGCTCCCAAAGATTCTGGTGGTGAGTTGAACTATTTAATTTTATATTACAATGTAATGATAGAAATAATGTGTTTCAATCATCCTGTCACCATACCAACCATGGTGCCGGGGTTGATTGAAGCACTAACACCAGCCATTGCCCTGAAAAATTGCCCGCGAAAAAACCTTACCCCTCGCGCGCTTACCCTGAAGTATTTTCAGTCTGTACAATTAAAGCCAGTTATTTTCAGTGTTCTCGTGTGTGGAGATATGTTTATAATTGATCTATTGTAGCAGTCATCGATAAAGGACGAGAATGGTGGTGTGTGTGTGGGGGGGGGGCATTGAAGGAACCGGCCTTGGGGTGGCAAAGGGAGTAAATCCGGGCCTGGCCATGCATTGATCACAGCGAGGATAATGGTGTGCCAGAAGATGTAAATGTACCAGTGGCGGGATCTCAAAGGAAAATTATATTTTGGTGCAAATGAGTCCAACATATCCACACCGCCCATGAATTTGTTATAGACACCCACAATGTAAGGCCTCTCAACTTCAACATATCTTTTGGTGGCTTTGTCCCAGTGTTGAATCTTCTCCACCGGTTCTGGGCCAGCAGGGGATGACACAAGTGTGACCTCCCTGTTGTCAAACCATTTCAATGCACAGATTTTGTTGCTCGCCTCCTCTCTGACATGAAAGTTTCCTCTGCCCTTTTTCTTTAGGCTTTTCTCACTATCAAGGCTACAGTTGGGAGGGCGTACCTGCCTGGCTTTTGCAGTGTAATGAATTTCCTGGCCAAGCAACTTAACAATCAGTGGGACGCAGGTGAAATAGTTGTCTGCATAGATCTTGTAGCTGTGACCTTGCGGAAGTGTGGGGGCCAGCTTCATTACATCTCCTGACAATCCAAGTTCAGATCTAGCATGTATTCTGTTCACACTTCCATCAAAGACACAAAGTATGCCAGAGATGCATGTTCTTTCCCACACCTTGAACCCCCATGAATGTGGCTTGCTACACATGTATTGCTTGATGCTGCTAAATTTCCTGCTAAAAGGAATCATCATTTCATCCATGGAGTTGTGTTCTTCTGGTACTAGGGTGGCCACGTGTCCCGGATTGCCCGGGATTGTCCCTTATTTAAGATATTTGTCCCGTGTCCCGGGTACCTTCATTCCCGGGACAATACAGCGTCCCGGAATGAAAAAAAAACACACCGCCGGCGGCTGGCACTCCATCTCCGAGTCTGACTGCCTGCCACCCTTATCACAGACTCAGTACTGTATATACACACAACAACAACAAGTAGCGCAGCTTTGCTTAAGTGCCTTAACTGGTTGCTAGGCTAGGGCCGCCCGCCCCGCGTCTAGCAACCAGTGACGTCAGCTGGCACGTGGAGTCAGTGCAGTGGGCTCTCTGGGCACCCGCACGGCACGGCGGTGACGGCGCAGTGCGCACTCTAGCCTCACTCGACACGCTACGGGCCTTTGGCTGAGCAGAGCAGCGCGCCTGAGAGAGAGAGCAGCCGCCACTGCCAGTCTGAGTGCCAGACCAGTGTCAGTGAGTCCACTAGCCTACCCTGTGCGCGCCGCCCAGCCCCAGTCAGTGACAGTGGTGGAACGGAAGGTGCCTGCCGTGCCGCTGCCAGTGACCACCAGTCCCGGAGCGCCGAGCCGACTACAGCAGCTACTCCAGCAGCCGCACATTGATTGCCACTGCAGTGCCAGCCAGCAAGCAACCCTCGTCCGAGTCCTCCCTCCGGCTCCCTCCCGCCCACGAGGTCCGCCCGCCAGAGATACTACAGGTTAGTGTAACTTCCACAATCCACAGCACACTACCTAGTGAGCAATGCACACACTCCCTCTCAAATCTGCTGCTGTCCCCAGACCCCCACCCCCTCAGTTCTGCTGCTGTCCCCAGACCCCCACCCCCCTCAGTTCTGCTGCTGTCCCCAGACCCCCACCCCCCTCAGTTCTGCTGCTGTCCCCAGACCCCCACCCCCCTCAGATCTGCTGCTGTCCCCCACCCCCCTCAGATCTGCTGCTGTCTCCCACACTCCCCCTCAGATCTGCTGCTCTCCCCCTCCATCTTTCCTCCATGTCCCCCTCCGTTCTGCTGCTGTCCCCCTCTGTTCTTCCTCTGTGTCCCCCTCTGTTCTTCCTCTGTGTCCCCCTCTGTTTTTCCTCTGTGTTCCCCTCCATTCTGCTGCTGTCCCCCTCCGTTCTTCCTCTGTGTCCCCCTCCATTCTTCTTCTGTGTCCCCCTCCGTTCTTCTTCTGTGTCCCCCTCCGTTCTTCTTCTGTGTCCCCCTCTGTTCTGCTGCTGTCCCCCTCCGTGTCCCCCTCTGTTCTTCCTCCGTGTCCCCCTCTGTTCTTCCTCTGTGTCCCCCTCTGTTCTTCCTCTGTGTCCCCCTCCGTTCTTCCTCTGTGTCCCCCTCTGTTCTTCCTCTGTGTCCCCCTCCGTTCTTCCTCTGTGTCCCCCTCCGTTCTTCCTCTGTGTCCCCCTCCGTTCTGCTGCTGTCCCCCTCCGTTCTTCCTCCGTGTCCCCCTCCATTCTGCTGCTGTCCCCCTCCATTCTGCTGTCCCCCTCCATTTTGCTGCTGTCCCCCTCTGTCCTGCTACATAGTTACATAGTTACATGCATAGTTACATAGTAGGTGAGGTTGAAAAAAGACACAAGTCCATCAAGTCCAACCTATGTGTGTGATTATGTGTCAGTATTACATTATATATCCCTGTATGTTGCGGTCATCCAGGTGATTATCTAATAGTTTCTTGAAGCTATCAATGCTCCCCGCTGAGACCATCACCTGTGGAAGGGAATTCCACATCCTTGCCGCTCTTACAGTAAAGAACCCTCTACGTAGTTTAAGGTTAAACCTCTTTTCTTCTAATTGTAATGAGTGGCCACGAGTCTTATTAAATTCCCTTCTGCGAAAAAGTTTTATCCCTATTGTGGGGTCACCAGTACAGTATTTGTAAATTTAAATCTGCTCTCCCCCTCCATTCTTCCTCCGTGTCCCCCTCCGTTCTGCTGCTGTCCCCCTCTGTCCTGCTCTCCCCCTCCATTCTTCCTCCGTGTCCCCTACCGTTCTGCTGCTGTCCCCCTCCGTCCTGCTGTCCCCCTCCGTTCTTCCTCTGTGTCCCCCTCCATCCTGCTGTCCCCCCCCACCCAGATCTATCTGTCCACTCCTCAACTCACCCCCTCGATCTCCTCATGGATCCTAAACTTACTGAATGACATATCGGTATGGATGTCACACCCCTTTCTCAAACTCAGTCTTTCTAAAACGGAGCTTGTTACATTTCCTCCTTCCCGGTCCCCCCCCCCCCCATGATTTTACCATTAAGATAAACAGCACAACCATTGGTCCCTCCACACATGTCAGGGTGCTGAGTGTAATCCTTGACTTTGATCTCTCCTTCAGCCCCCACATCCAATCGCTGGCTAAATCCTGCCGCCTTAACCTCAGAAACCTCTCCAAAATTAGACCCTTCTTGACTAATGACACCACAAAGCAACTTATTCACTCCTTGATTATTTCCCACCTCGACTACTGCAACTCTCTTCTTAATGGCCTACCCTTACGCAGGATATCCCCCTTCAGTCTATTATGAATGCTGCTGCTAGACTAATGCACCTCACTAATCGATCCGTGACTGCTGCCCCTCTCTGCCAATCCCTTCACTGTCTTTCCCTACCCCACCGTATAAAATTCTAAATGCTAACCACAACATACAAGGCCAATCACAACATCGCCCCCATCTACATCACCAACCTCATCTGCAGATATCGCCTACTGCTCTCTAGCTCCCTTGTTACCTCCTCCCATGCTCGCCTTCAGGACTTCTCCAGAGCCTCTCCCATCCTCTGGAACTCCCTGCCCCGGTATATCCAATCAGCCCCTACCCTATCTACCTTTAGGAGATCCCTGAAAACTCACTTATTAGCAGCAGAATATATTTTGGGGTGTAGTTGCAAGTATGCATATGCTGTGTTAGAGAAATAACCTGTGAATATGACAATTTTGTGAAAACTAAAAATCTTCATTTTGCAAAGAATTGTGGTAAAATATGACAACTTGAAAAAACTCACCATGCCTCTTAGTAAATACCTTGGAATGTCTACTTTCCAAAAAGTAATAATTTGGGGGGTATTTGTATCTGGCTTGTTAACCTGTACACACTATGAGAAATTCAGACAAACAATCGGCAGGTTTTCCTCAATGTTTCACATCAAGTCGTAACCGAGGATAGAAATAATGCACGAAAATTTGCATACGACAAAGGCTTTTTTGTTATTTGTTGTTTCTGATCATGCGCAGTCTTTCGTATCTGCTATTTCTCGTACGAAAATCATACGAAAATGGTACATTCTGTTCCCATACATGAAAAATGTTGGCGTTTTTCCCTTCGGAAATTTTCGTTCGGAATCGGCTGTCAAAAGTTGTGTACACACTTTTAGAAAATTGTACGATCGTTCCTTGGACAAAAATGTTCGCCCAATTTTCTTTATGGGCCATTAGTGTCTCAAGAAATGAGAGAGGCCATCAGTACATCAGATGTGATTAATTTTCAGTGAAACACTAGTTGTAGACTCTCTGAGTTTTATTGCTGTGGAGCTCTGTGGCGTGTTGGTAAATACTTTGTATTACAAGTTGGCTTGTCCATTTTATACATCAGTCAATGTGTTTGGATCATCACTATAGGATCATTCACACATCGTGCAACTGGTACTAAGATGGATAGCAGCGGGGATGAACAGGGGCCTTCAAACTCTAAATCAAAGAAGATAAAGCGATTGTGCCGTTTTCGAGACTCATGGAAAACAACTTATACATGCATTACAGCAGTGACCGGTAACTATCATAGAGCATATTGTACTCTGTGTAGGCGCGAGTTTGGAATTGGTCATGGTGGTGAAGGTGATATCAAAATCCACATATCTAGCGAAAGTCACAAAAATGCTGATCGGGCTGCAAAACAAAGTGGGATGCTTTCAAAATTCATGATTCCCTCTAAGGATATGGCAATGCAAGACGAAATTATAGCAGCTGAAATATCAATGGTTTACCATTCCGTGTGCCACAGTCATTCATATAGATCTTTGGACTGCACCATGAAACTACTTCCTGTTATATTTCAGGATTCTGCTAAAGCCACTAGGATGTCATGTGGTCGTACCAAAGCTGAAGCCATTGTAACAAACGTGCTGGCTCCTTACAGTGTGGAAATGGTAGTTAAAGATTTGAAAAACAGCTATGCCTATTTTAGTGTTGGATCGGATGCATCTAACCATGGGCACACCAAACTTTTCCCCTTAGTTCTGCGTTACTTTAAGCCTTCCAAAGGAGTGGTAACAAGCTTGCTGGATTTTTATGAAGGTGAGGAAAGTGCTGCTGCAATTTCTGAGCAAATTTTAAATGTAATTAAAACAAATGGCCTATCTGTGGATATGATGTCTGCATATTCTGCTGACAATGCAAGTGTGAACTTTGGTAAGCATAATGGTGTGTACCAGAAGCTTCATGCTGTAAATCATCGGATATTGCCAGCTGGCTGCCCAGCTCACATACTTCACAATACAGCTAAAAAGGCTTCAGATGTCTTAAATTGTGACGTGGAAAGTCTAATTTTGAAATTATATAATTATTTTTCAATATCAGCCAAGAGAGTTTCCACACTAAAAGAAATGTTTGACTTTGTTGACCTTGAGTGGTCAGAACTTCTTCGCCATGTCCCAACAAGATGACTGTCTCTTTATCCAGCAATCGAGAGAGTTTTAAAAAATTGGCCAGCTGTAAAAGCTTACTTCCAAAGTATTGGTGAGGATGAAACACCTAAAGTAATATGGCAATTTATTGTGGATGAAGATAGTGAGACCACAGAACTGGACCCACCATCAGTTCCTGAGTTATATCTCCAGTTTTTACACAACTGCTTGCCTATTTTTCAGACAGCCATATTAAAACTGGAGCGAAATGACTTGATTGCAGTTGATGTATATGAGATCATGACATCAGTCAAAGGCAAACTAATACAAAGACAGACAGACCATTTTTTGGATATCTAGTTGGGAAAGCTTTAAAAAAATTACCTCACCTGCAAGCAAAAAAAATAGAATCAGAATTCCTAAAATTTTATCAAAAAGCTGTTCAGTATTTAGAACAGTGGTTTGATTTTTCAGATAAAAACTATTTGTCTAAAATTCAATGTCTGAATTTGAAGGAGAACCTTACGTTTGATAACCTGGTGGCATCTGTTGAAGCTCTGAATTTAGACTCTGTTTCAATAGATGACCTTTACGAAGAATTTGCTTGCGTTTGTCCACACTTTCAAAAGGTTTCTACCGGTACTGAAGCGGATGATGATCTCAACACCGATGTTAAATGGTCAACAATATTTACGAAGGCTGGACCTGACAAACTGCCAAACCTCTTGAAAGTGGTGTCATTTGTTGTTAGCATCCCATGCTCAAATGCAGCAGTTGAAAGGGTCTTCAGCATGATGGGAATGTGCTGGTCTGACACAAGAAATAGATGCAGCATTGATCTAATAAAATCTGAACTTCAGGTGAAAATCAATTTTGACATGGGTTGTCAATCTTTTTTTAGCTTTGTAAAACAAAATAAAAAACTCTTGCAATGTGCAAGAAGTGACAAAAAATACACTTTTAGACAGTGTTGAAAACAAAAGGTACTCAGCTGGTGTCATGTGGTCTGAAGGATTTGATTATGGTCATATTGCCATGTGAGCTGAATTAGACACAGCATTAATATTTCAGCAAAGTTATATTTCCAATTTACTGTTTTGTTCATTTTTATATTTTCTAGAATATATTTATAGTAATATATATATCTGTTATTTAAGAAAAAAGTGGATTTTGTGGTTTATTATATATGGCTGTTACTAGTTTATACCTAGTTAAGTTCTTGCTCGTTGAAAAAACAATAAAAATAATCTGTTAAATTTATTGCAACTTGTTCTGTTTGTTTTTTCTATTTCTTAAGAGATGTCTAACATATTTGAAATGTAAGACCTGTTTTAGGTAGCCAGTGATTGTGTGCAGGGCGTAATCACAAAATACTGAACAATGCACAGGCAGCTATGTTTATAGCAATCTCAATCATAACTTTGATGCAGTGAACTTGCCAGAGTAAGTGATGTACAAGGTGTAAGGCAGGTGCACATTGCATACCACCTGTCTAAACTGGTTACCACTGTTTGCTTTTTTTTCCCAAAAATTGGCAAAAAAAAGTATCAAAAACCATCCTTTTTGGGCGGCGCGGGGGGGGGGGGGGATGTCCCTGAATGGCAGTTTGGAAATGTGGTCACCCTATCTGGTACCACCTGCAGGCAATTCTCCCTGAACGCATCAAGCCATGGTCTAAGTTTACAAAGTTTGTCTTTTTTTTCCATCTCAGACACTGTCAAATTGTTTACAAAATGTAATTTTAAATGTTAAGACTTCACACATTCCAATCAATTAACGCAATCCACAGAATGAACATCATACTGGCTGGCTAGCCTATTGAGCTCTATGCTAATTATGCAATTAGCACCTATAGCCCCTCCATATACCAGAACATTATCACCTGTCCCTCATGTAGCAAGCAGATATTTAGACAATGGCCAGAAAAAAACAACAGGACAAGTTAAGTATATGTAGCACTGACCCCCGAAGGAGCTGCTGTATTTTATTTGGGCCTGTACTCTGCTTTATTTCTCCTTTGAATTCTCTCAGTCCCTCTGACACAGCTGTGGTGTAATAGTGTGCAGTCAAAACAAACCTCAAGGTAGTTCACAGTACACAATGTAATATACCTTTTTACCTTTACCTTTGGTCTCCAACTTGCTTGATGATGCAAAGGAAAACAACACTCGCACAGTTGTACTTAAATAAGAACTTTGTTTACTGTAATTGCTTTAAAGTAAGACACTACAATGGTTGCACTGTCAGACCAACGTAGTCTGACAGTCAACTGACTTCACTTACAAAGATATTATACAGATGTAAAGTGTTTGAAATAACTTGTTGGTAATGTTCTAAAGAACATAGGATAAATGACAGAGTGAATTGATCTCACTATGAGCACTATCCTACCCTATGCGCGCTTTATTATACACTAAATCAGAGACTAATTTGGTAAAGTATAGTACAATATTTAGGGAGCTCCCATTATCTGATATCACAGAAAACTTAATATGGCAATAAACACAAAGCCTTGTGTTTTGTTAGACAGTCCTTCTTTTCTTCTTTCTTCTGCTAGCAATGAACAAAGTGAATTTGTAATCCAATGGTTAGTTACTCCCGATAAAAGCAAGCTGGATATTTAATCAAAGTTATGATAGAACAGAATTGCAGTTATCTCAGATGTCAATGACGCAGTACTAAATCCTCAATAGGATACAGGATTACAGGATTAGCTCAGTCTAATCCTCTTGACTTTGCTTGTGGGACTATGGGTCCCTGCAACTCTGTATTGTGCAGATGAATGTGTAAAAGTGCATCAAGGAAGCTTTTGGGCAACAGCCCTCTCACCCAACCAGGACAGTGTTGTCAGAAGATTCCGCTCTGATGTACAGGGTTCTGTCTCCGGCCGGCCGGCACTACTGCGCTGCTCCACTTCACACAACGAGACATTCCAGCAGTCCCAGATGGCTCCAACGACTCCTCTGGCTCCTTCCCAGTCTTGCCCCATAGTCAGCCCAGCTCACTGAGGTGTCACCATATTGCTGCTTGGATCGCTGTTCTGTGGATGTAAGCCGCGCTGCGCTGGAGACCTCACACAGATCCTCCCAGGCTGGCCACGTGTGTCCAAGAGACCCAAGATGGCCACACCGAGCCCTTTTATAATCTTCCTACAATGCAGTTCTGTTCTCCTGATGTTCATGGAAGTTAATGGGCATCATGGGTAAGTCAAGTTAATGTTCAAGGTAAACAAACACTTCCAGATTAACTTCTTAAATGATGAAAAATAAAGAATCAGTCCTTTCATATTTTTGCCATTAGATGGCGTCAGATGCTAAGATTTAACATACATTACGTTATATACCAAATATGTGACCGCTACACACTCCCCCTGCTTGAACTCTTTGGTCCCCAAAGAGATGTAAGATTTTGTTTCTGTAACACATTTTTGATTCTATACGGTTACACAAAACCAACAGGGGAGCTTCCCACCAATTTTCACATGATGATGAGCTGTCCTGTACATTCACAGTCGACACTTTAATGTCATGTAAAGGTGTGTCAAGGGTTGAGATGGGGTTTTGGTTTTCTGAGTCAAAAGCAAGAGTATCAGGCCTTTCAGAGTTTCTTCTGGCAGTAAAGTTAGTTCCTTCAGAACACTTGCCCAATGTCTCATACGTTAGCCTCTTTGTGGGACGAATAACTCTTTTGGTCTTCTGTGCTTTTGGCGTTTCAGGCAAGTTGGTTTGTTCCTCAACTCCATCCCTTTCTTGTGTCTCAGCATCGGAATTAGTGCTTAGATTTCCCAAATCTGTTTCTGGTAGAAAAACTTGAGACTCCTCTGGATCTTTCTTTGATCCACTTTTGGGTATGAATTCAGGAGCCTCCAGTCTAAGAATTCCACCATCCTCTCTCCCCTGCTTGGAATGAAAAGTCCACTTCAGATTCCGATACCTCAGATGGCCACACCCAGCTTACCTCCATCTCCTCTTTTTCTTCTTCAATAGCAGAAGGTTCAGGCCTAAGTCTGATCACTGGTCTGTGTACAACAGTGGATGTGGATGGCAGCTCCTCTTGTGCGGTAATCATGACTGCTTCCGTGAGAGGCAGGAGGTGATTACGGTGCCAAGTCTTTATTGGTCCAGTGCTTCCTTCTGGCCAAATTTCATATACTGGAAGTCCTAAAAGTTTCTTGCACACTATATAGGGTTGTGATTTCCAGCGATCAGCCAGTTTGTGCTTGCCTGGGATTCCCAAATTCCTCAACAGAACTCGGTCACCGGGTTGTAAATCTTGAACCCGTACTTTGAGATCAAAGTTCTTTTTGTTTCTGTATCCTCTGTGGTCTGATGTGACTTGGGCTTTATCATAAGCAGTTTTCAGACTTTTCCTCAACCTACCACATATCCTCTGTGAGAAGTCGCTGTGGTATGATCTAGACTGGTCCCAAAGGCCAAATCCACCGGTAGTCTGGCTTCTCTTCCAAACATTAGCCGGTAGGGGTTATATCCTGTTGCATCACACTTTGCACTATTATTTGCATGTACTAATGCAGTAATGTGCTGGCTCCAATATGGTTTTTGCTCAGATGTCAGAGTTCCCATCATATTTAAAAGAGTCCGGTTAAATCTCTCTGGCTGAGGGTCACTTTGTGGATGGTATGGGGTGGTTCTAAATTTACCGAATACCTAAGAGATCCAACAGCTTTTGAATCAGAGCACTTTCGAAGTCTCTCCCTTGATCAGAATGAATTTGTTGTGGTAGACCATAATGGACAAAGAACTTTTCCACCAGAACCTTCGCCACTGGAGGCCTGTTGGTCTTTAGTAGGGAATGCTTGAGCAGAATGAGTAAAGTGATCGGTAACTATTAGAATGTTCCCCTTTCCACTTAAGTCGGATTCCACACACAGGAAATCTATACAGGCCAGCTCCATTGGTCCTTGGCTCTCCAAAAGGCCCATTGGGGCAGCTCTCTGAGGCAAGGTCTTCCTCTGTATACATCGGAGACATGAGTGACAATAGCCCTCTACTTCGGTCCTCATATAGGGCCAGGAGAACCTGTCATTCACCAGCTGGAAAGTCCTTTCCGCTCCCAAATGGCCGTGATGGTCATGCAGGGCAATCAGTACCTTCTCTCTGTGCTTCTCCGGTAAGAACAGTTGCCACTTTTCTTCACCATCATCAGAGGGGCCCCCTCAGTAGACCACCCCTTGTTTGAGCTGTAACCGATCACACTCTTTGTGTAAGACACAAGCTTCCTTCTCAGTGCTTTTGAGAAATAAGTCAGGGTGTTTGCTCTCCAAAGCCTTCAGCGCCAGGCTACAAAGTGGGTCTTGTTGTTGGTCCAACCGAAGATCCCTCCTGGACAGCTTTGGTAAACCTTCCTCTGCAATTTGGGTGACATCACAGTAACACTTAGGCACTCCGGCAGCAGACACTCCAACTTCTTCTGCTCTAGCGCCACCTTTATTTTGCTGTTGTTCTCCATCATAAAGGGCCCTCATTCCTCCTGGAGTGAGCTGCGTCCATTCTTCTTCTTGACCCTGGGAACAGTGAGGTCGTCTTGATAATGCATTTGCATCTCTGTTTCCCATTCCTGGTCTATATTTCAAGCTGAATGTGAAAGTTGAAAGTGCAGCCAACCACCTATGGCCCGTGGCATCCAACTTTGCTGTGGTAAGCAAGTAAGTGGGTTATTGTCTGTCTTAACCATGAACTCTGCACCATACAGGTAATCCTTGAGTTTATCTACCACAACCCATTTTAAAGCCAGGAATTCCAGTTTGTGAGTGGGATGGTTCCGCTCAGCGGGGACTAGACGGGGACTGCTCACATAGGCGATGGGCCTTTGTTGTCCATCATGTTCCTGATAAAGCACTCCGCCCAGCCTGTCTCGGCTGGCATCCACACGCAATTCATAGGATTTAGTAGGGTCTGCATAGGCCAGAACTGGAGCAGTGGTAAGGCTCCATTTTAGCTGTCTGAAAGCCTCTTCACACTGTGGAGTCCATTCTTCTTGGATGGACTCTTTCTTCTTCCTGGGGCCTTCCCATGACTTCCCCAAGCCTTCTGAGTCTGAGCCAGTTCCTTCTTGATTCTTCAACAGCTCGGTGAGTGGGTGGACTATCTTAGCAAACCCTTCCACAAACCGCCTGTAATAAGAACAGAACCCTAGAAAGGATCTAAGTTCAGTCACATTAACAGCCTCCAATTTCTGCGGGTCTATTTCCACTCCTTCAACGGATACGATGTGGCCCAAGTAATTCACTGAGGGTTGGTAAAAGTGACACTTCTCCAGGTAGAGCTTCAGGCCTTCATCATGTAATCTCTTCAAGACCTTCTCCAGACGCTCTTCATGCTCCTCCAGTGTTCTGCCAAGCACTATGACATCGTCTAAATAGACCAACACCTTGATGAGGTTCATGTCACCCACTGTCTTCTCCATTAATCGCTGGAAGGTTGCTGGGGCTCCAGACAGACCTTGAGGCATTCGATTAAATTCGAAGAATCCTACAGGGGTAATAAAAGCGGTCTTCTCTCTATCTTCAGGACACATGGGGATCTGATAGTACCCACCCTTAAGATCTAGCACACTGAACCACTTTGCTCCTGTTGGACTCTGTAGGGCATTCTCTATCTCTATATGCGCGCTTTGTTATTATACACTAAATCAGAGACTAATTTGGTAAAGTATAGTACAATATTTAGGGAGCTCCCATTATCTGATATCACAAAATATTTAATATGGCAATAAACACAAAGCCTTGAGTTTTGTTAGACAGTCCTTCTTTTCTTCTTTCTTCTGCTAGCAATGAACAAAGTGAATTTGTAATCCAATGGTTAGTTACTCCCGATAAAAGCAAGCTGGATATTTAATCAAAGTTATGATGGAACAGTATTGCAGCTATCTCTGATGCCAATGACACAGTACTAAATCCTCAATAGGATACAGGCCCGCAGCCTAATTTTAGCTCAGTCTAATCCTCTTGACTTTGCTTGTGGGACTATGGGTTCCAGTAACTCTGTATTGTACAGATGAATGTGTAAAAGTGCATTGAGGAAGCTTTTGGGCAACAGCCCTCTCACCCAACCAGGACAGTGTTGTAAGAAGATTGCGTTCTGATGTACAGGGTTCTGTCTCCGGCCGGCACTACTGCGCTGCTCCACTCCGCACAACAAGACGTTCCAGCACTCCCAGATGGCTCCTCTGGCTCCTCTGGCTCCTTCCCAGTCTTGCCCCGTCGTCAGCCCAGCTCACTGAGGTGTCACCGTATTGCTGCTTGGATCGCTCTTCCGTGGAGGTAGGCCGCGCTGCGCTGGAGACCTCACACAGATCCTCCCAGGCTGGCCACACGTGTCCAAGAGACCCAAGATAGCCCTTTTATAATCTTCCCACAATGCAGTTCTGTTCTCCTGATGTTCATTGGAGTTAATGGGCATCATGGGTAGTTCAAGTTAATGTTCAATGTAAACAAACAAACACTTCCAGGTTAACTTCTTAAATGATGAAAAATAAAAATTCAGTCCTTTCATATTTTTGCCACTAGATGGCGCCAGATGCTAAAATTTAACATACATTAATTTATATACCAAATATGTGACCGCTACATATATGCATACAGTACATCAAAAGATAAATAATTTATTACTTAATTTAAACTTGAAATTTTCAAGTAATAACCATGTATTGTGAATGATCAAAAACAGTATTTCTATGGCTTTTTTTACCACAAGGAACGGGTGAAAACTGCAATGTGCACAGGCAAATTCTGCTACTCTTCTAACCCAACGTTGTAAAATTACAACACAGACATAACAAGCTCAAAAAACTAATATTATCAATGCATTCAACAGTACCTTGATATATGCATGATCTAGACATGTTATTAATCACAGAAAAAATATTTCAGGCAGTTTACTTACTTTAATGAAATCTTCCATTATCAAGCCCAGTTGTGTGCTTCAAGGCAAGTTCACAGGTTGACTGACTTGCTCTGAAGAAACTTGGATTGCAAGTGAAACATATCAGCATGATGTCAGCACGCTGTCTGATGTGAGGATACGGACAAGCCACTACTTAGACCACTCCCTCTGTGCCGGCTCACGTCTCTGTGAGCACTCGCAAGGACCCACGAGATCGCCGCTTACTCGGGAGCTGCTTGACAGTGTTTACACGCTGTTCAGCGTGCACAGGAGACACGCGGACCCTGGAGGAAAATGTCCCCCCACCTTCTAAGACCATAACCCAGCCGAAAACAGCTGTACTAAAGGACTTGGACGAGACTGATCCTGGACGCTCGGACAAGTAGTGAGACCTTTCCAATACTTACCTGGAGTTAACCAAACAACTTATTATTCTCACATTTGTCCTATAGGATCCATTAGCCAGTCCATAGCTGCTAGTGCTAACTGGGTAATCTATTTCTGTTACTGTAGGGGGAAGCACTTATGTTAACTTACTGTCAAAACCAAAGTGGACTATGCTACTAGGGGCATTACTTGATACATCAAGCGGAAGTTATTAAGCATTCAGTTACTGGACAGATGTCCTGGAGGTCTGACTTTACACTTATTAGCAATCTGCTAGAATTACTAAATGGACTGCTTTGTTCCCCTCAAGATTTTTCCCAATTTGTGTTTGGAATAGGACTTAACACAGAGAACCAGCTGCGCATGATAACAGAGAAGCCTGTATGTCTGTGTGTGGTGGCCACCTGTATCCTTAGACAACTGTCTAATTTTATATGAATGTGGTGGAGGTTGGTTTCTTTATTTAATTAATTATGTTATTGTGTGGAATTTTTTCAATAAAGTAAATTTATACTCGTGAATACTGACAGTTCCTCTCCGAAGAATTCTTTCGGTAAATCTCTTTTCTTCCCTCCCCCTTTTTTGTATGCCTAGTTCAATTCAGAGGAACACACCTAATTGGTCGATTATATTTAATCCCCTAGGTGACGGTACCTTATGACTACTATCGGGGCTATTTTACTGGTAAAAGTCCCTACTATAGTCTTACTTATGGGATGTAGCCGGTTTGACTTCTTTTACATGTTTTTGTTTTGTTGACAGACTTCATGTCCAGGTAAACAGTCCTATTTACACATTTTACCATCCAATATCAGTGCTAGGCTGAACAATAGGACCTACTAATTATGTAAATTTGTTCTTTAAGCGAAAAAAAAAAATGCTGGGTAATTTTAATTTAAGTTTAAAGTGATGTTGTAAATTTTAAATTTAGTTTAAAGTGATGTTGTAATATTACAAGGGCCTTACAGGGTTAAAATGGAGCCAAGTTAGAGACCAAGTTGAAATATCCTTGGATCTTAAAAAACTAGGAGATAAATAGTTGCCCAAAAATGTTGCCCTCTTTGCCACTATATTAACACCCCTGTCCAATATTTGGGCACAAATCTGATCGTTGTAAAGTATAGGCAAATCCTTGTTCACGATATGTTTGATTTGCATGAATTCCAAACTATAAGTAATTGTCAATGAGGGAGCTTTCTTATAATGCTTATTTTTGGCTCTACACCTGCTCTGTCTATATAACAAATCCTTTCTATCTTTGTTTGTCCACACAACTGCCACTCACTGTATATTTTCTCTTCTTCGGACGATTCTCAGTAAACCCTAGAGATGGTTGAGCGTGAAAATCCCAGTAGATCAGCAATTTTTGAAATACTCAGACTAGCCCATCTGGCACCAACAACCATGCCATGTTCAAAGTCACTTAAATCCCCTTTCTTCCCCATTCTCCAGTTTAAACATCAGCAAGTCATCTTTACCATGTCTAGATGCCTAAATGCATTGAGTTGCTGCCATGTAATTGGCTGATTAGTAATTTGTGTTACCAAGCAATTGAACAGATGTACCCAACAAAGTGGCTGGTGAGTGTATATCATCAGAGCATACAGATTTATCCACCTACTCCCGCCTATGCCGCGTACACACGATTGGAAATACTGCCAGCAAAACTTCGATGAGAGCTCTTTATCAGAAAATGTGACCGTGTGTATGCTCCATCGGTCTTTTGCTGGCGGAATTCCAGCCAGCAAAAGATTGAGAGCATGCTCAGAATCAAGTACGAGACGGAAGCGCTCGTTCTGGTAAAATGAGCGTTCAGGAGATAGCATATTTGTCACGCTGTCAATTTTTGGATCTTTTAATGGAGCGCATTCTTTTGTTCTTTATAATGCTAGAAGAATTCATTTGTTTTGCTGCTGTAAACGTATTTCTTTATTATTTCTTGTGATCTCTTGAATAATCTTTTTTGTTTTTTAAAGCCAGATCTCCATAATAATGTTAAAAATTATTTTTTATAGTCATTTTTTTTAATCAAGATCTCCTGTTTTTTTGATTATTTTTAAATTATTTTCTGGCGATCTCCATATTTTTTGTGTGTGTGTGTGTGTCAAGTTTCCACAACAACATTATTATCTTGTATTTTTAAAGCTTAAGGAGGTTGGTTGTTGTCCCTTGTTAATTTGACATTGTATTTTTGAAATGTACCTGCCTACTCACAAACTGTCCCTTTTGAAGAAAAACACATAGGCAAGTATTTTCATATAAAAAAATCTACATTTATTCTGGCTCATAACAAAATAAGGAGGAAGGCAACGCTGGAGAAACTGCTTGAATTTGCGAAGCCTTTGTACCCCAGGGCACACATCAACTCTTTGTAACTAAAAATTGGTAGCCTGAGAAGTCCATATAATAGGGAGCACGATCTGGTCCAGGACTCCCAGAGATCATGAACAGTATCAGATGACATATATGTCCCCAGGCTGTGGTACTACAAAAGACTGCGTCTTCTGTCAGACCAGACTGAACCCAGGCCATCACTTTCTTGTCTTCCCTGCAGCCTTCCCTCCACGCTTCCCTGCAGCCTTCCTTGGAGGCTGTGGCTCTGGAGATGGACTTGTGTCAGGAGGAGGAGGATGGGCGAGCGCACATAAGTGCATGTTCTCACTAATTTGGCCCCTCAACCCCTTCCAAAGGGACTGAAAAAATAAGATTCTCACACATGAAGCGTTGGCCCTCCTCCATTTGCTGTAATTTTGCAGCTACATAGCAGCCATAGGCCTCTTCAGCATTGGGGGGGGTTCAGGGCCGCATTAGGTGAGGCTACTGGGCCTGGCCACCTCCTGGCTGACACTAACCCCTGCCTCCTCCTGGCTGACACTTACCCCCGCCTCCTCCTGGCTGCCACATTCCAGAGCCTCGTCCTGGCTGAGGTCTTCCTGTGTATGAAAAAGGGACATAGTTGTAGTTTTTGGTTCATCAATCACACACAATTTTCAGCTCATGACTGTTGCAAATTTAATGTTAATAAATAGAAAAGACTATCATTCTGAGCCCAGCATTTTTCATTCTTGTCCCAATAATTTTGTCCACTACTGTCTATTGATAGGTAAAACGCTTTTTGTTAAATAATTAATTTGTTATCAATAATAACATCTAGTTAACACCAATAATTTTCAGACAATATATATGTTCAAAAATACTATACCTGGCTCCAGCTGGGCTCCTCAACTTCTAGGATGGAAGGGCCAGGTTGGTCCTCAGAAGCCTCAGCTGAGGTTGAGGGAAGGGTGGATGGAAGTGTAGAAAGTGATTCCCTGGATTTAATCTGGTCTTCCATAAACCACATCCTGTTGTAGTGCCACAGACTGGGTACATAACATCCTTTGCTGCTGCTCCTGATCTCATGGAAGCCTGGACCTTACTAAGCTCCTTCCTATACGTGCTTCTCAAGCTACCAATTTTCTTATTCACAAACTCGATGTCTGCATCCGGGACCTTCGTCTTCACAAATTGCAGCAGTTTCTCCAGCAATGCCTTCCGTACTGTTTTATAAGGGGTTTTTAACCTCCCACAAATTTCTCATATCCCTGTATCTGTCTATGAACTGGCCCATGAATTCAGGGTCTTTGAATTGTTTCATATTTGCTGCAAGACAAAACACAAGACGAAAACACTAATATCAGGCTAAACTCTCCTAATCTTATCCCAATATAGGCCTCAATCTCAAATCAGTATAGGCCATTGATGTCCCAAGTTAAAATGTTACCTTTGTTATAACGTTAAGCGCTTCCTCCACTCACAGATCGTACGTACGACACATGCATGTTAGCTTAATATACACTGCGCATGCATGAAACTCCACCCGCGTCGCCCGCCCCTGACGTTCTTTCTTGAATATTCCCCGCCCCTTCTCTTTCATTGTAGTGGGAGAGAAACATGGCGGAGACACAGCAGGTACATGATAATAGCAGTAACAAGGAGGAGGAAAGCTCAGAGCCCGAAACGTCCCGATATTGCAGGAGATTTAAGGCCTCAAATATGGCCTTTGTAGAGATGGTGGAGATGGTGGACATCTTGAAGAGGGCCGACTATGACGGGAAATATGGACCCAAATGTGAGAAAAACCAAGATCATGACTAAAGTTGTAAAGAGTCTGCAGAGGAATTTTGGGATATGACGATCCAAGGAGCAATTGATGAAACGCTGGTCAGAGCTGAAATTGAGGGAGCAGGATCAGTACAGAAGAATCAAAAACGTGCTTCTAAAAAGTAAGTAGTTGTTGTGTGTTCCGATTATTATTATTACTTGCATGCTGCTCTATATGCTTTTCTTTACTGTTGTACAGTTTAAAATGGCTACTTTCGTGTTCATGGGCACAGTAATCGTCGTAGGAAACATCATTCGTTTGCCAACTAAATACGATGTTTTGGGCAGATACAGGGTTAACTACATTTGGTCATGCTTATTTGTATTAAAAGACGTTTAGGACATTGTTGTCTAGATGTGTTTGAAACTAGAAAGAATTGCAAACTTGATTCAGTGTAATGTAAGGAGAGGACACTCAGCTCTGTTTACACATCTGGACTCAGGAGCACTAGTGTGGGACACAAGAACAAACCTTTTAGGGTGTCCCACACAGGTACTCCAGTGGATACTTGGGGTGTCTCCATGTGTGAAACTTGTCCAAAAAAAGGTAAGTATTCCAGCTTTGGTAAGTGAAAAAATCATGTCTTCAGCTTGGAACTCTGCCAAAACAGACAATTGTACCCCACTTCCAAACAATATTTCACATTCCTATTTCTGGCCTCAAATATTTGTGTGATAAGTATACCTTTTGTTTCATTCTCATAGGGGAGAAAAGACTCCGGACCTCTGAGGACGCCAGGAAAACCCCACCTCCTGAAGAAGGGGAACAGAGGACACCACAACCTGAGGATGTGGTGGAAGGAGAGGTAGTTGAGATTGTCACCACAACAGGTGAGTGTCTGACACCACATATTCAGGTAATAGATGTATGCCTGCATATTTATAATACATGGTGTGCATTTTTTCTTTTAGGTGATGTGCATGTTGTGGAAGAACAATCTACTCATTTCACGACTGACAGTACACAAAGGCTAATCCAGGACATAATGTTTTGTAGTCAGGATTTAGACCTCATCAAGCAAAAAACAAATGACATAGAACAAAAACTGAAGAACATGATTGATGTACTAGGAAGAATCGAAGGAACAACAAAATTACACCATTTTCTCGTTTTGGGGTGAAATTTTTTTCTATTTTTAACGCATTTTAAAAGCCAAATTTTGAAGATGCACACAGTGTGTCAACAAGTGCTATCTGCCATCAGGGGATATCATTGTATGCGTTTTGTGGGTGCAACCCCTTTCTCGTAACTCAAGTAGGTGAGAGGAAGTGGTTGCACCCCCAAAACACGTTCATTGATCCCCCATAATGGAAGATAGGGCATGTTGACATTAGGCATGGGATCAGGAGGGAAATCCCCAGTTTGACTCCCAATTTGTGTGCATCTTCAAAGTTTGACGCTTGGTTTTACCCACATAAAAGCAGCCACATGAACAAGAAGCCAAATATACTATCCCGATTGTTTTGCAAGTCACTCTATGTTTGATCAAGTGGGTCCTACCGTTAGGAAGGGCAACTTCTTTAGAGTTGGACATGAAGGGACAGATGTCACACGCCCCACATGGGAAGGTGCCGACACTGGATAGATCCAGTGGGTCACGGACCATGTGGTGGCTGTGAACTAATTGATCCCTCATGGACGGGGCTCGTCTAAAAGTAATTTCTGGATATGGTTTCAGAAATTTCTTGATAGTGTTGTCAGCCGTCAGAAGAGGCCAGTATTTTTGTAAAATCCCTCTCATTTGGCAATGCTGTTTTGAAAATTGAGTGATGATTCTAAATGAGGTGTTGGGTTTGACTGGCTTACTTGAATGGATAAGGTCATGTCTGTTTTGTTTGGTGACTCTAGTAAAGGCTCTCTTCAGCAGGGAGCGGCTATATCCACGCCGGAGGAGCCTTTCATATAGATCCTGAGCTGCCAAATGGAAATCTGAGTCCATTGTACAGTTTCTTCTGAGTCTTAAAAAATGTCTAAAAGGAATACTGTCAAGTAGCGGCTGGGGGTGTGTGCTAGTGGCATGTAAAATAGTGTTGCCAGCAGATACAGAGATGAGTGCAGAACACCGTCCACATCCACATGTATCTGCAAGTCCAAAAAGCTTATTTTTGATTGGCTACATTCCATTGTGAAACTTAGATTGTAAGAGTTTATGGCAAATGAGTCCATCAGCTGAGAGAGTTCCTCTCAACTACCCGACCATAAAATAAAAACATCATCAATATACCTGTACCAGGCTATGATGTTTTGAAGTAATTCGGATTCTTGAGAAAAAAGGTCTCTCTCCCACCCCCCCAGGTACAGGTTGGCATATGAGGGGGCACACTTGGTCCCCATTGCCACCCCCTGCACCTGGAGGAAGTTGGAGGAGCCAAACAAAAACACATTTCTAGTTAAGATATACTCAAGCAGCCGAAGGACAAACCTGCTGTAGCTATCAAATGAGGACCCCCGCTCTTGAAGGTGAGTGTGAATGACCTTGATACCCCTATATATACTGGGATGTGGAGATTTGAGGTATCATCTCCCCCCTCTCCTGCATTGGAGGATGGGGGCGGTGTGAGAGTGGGGGTGTTTTAATTGGACAATATTGGAGTTCTCTGTAACATGATCCTTCGCTGGTACAAACTTGGGAGAATTGGTTTGATAACTAATATATTTTTTCTTTCCTTTATTCAGTGCTTTTATTCCTTTTGTATGATTTGCTCACTCCCCTGATGAAGCCAATGCTTTGGCGAAACTAGTAAAAAACTCGGTATCGATCAATACGGTTGAAATATATATTCATCGTTGTTTGTTCAAATTAATTGGTTTTGATAATTTTGTATGAACTCATGTATATGTCTTTTTAAATAATTGTATAATAATAAAGAAATATTTTTATAAGGAAGTTGTTTCAAACGTGTTCTTGGCACCGCAATAATCCCATTTTTCTGCTCCCTCTCATTTATTTTAAGGAGTATTTAAAGACAAAAATATAAGGTCCACTTATCAGATTCCTCACCCCCTCTGATGGCCCAATGGAAACATTTTAGGGGGGGTTATAAATGAGTTTTGGACCCCAAAAAAGCACTCTGCCTGAATTTAAGGACAACAAAAAAATTTGGACACAAATGGGGGTGTTAGGGGGTATATAGGGTAAAGCACTACAATGGAGCTGACAAAATACATTATTAAGTGATTAGGCTAGGTGTATATGGGCCCAGGATAGCATGCTGGGGAGGTTAGTGAAGGCAAATATGCATGAAGGACAAAAAAGGAGCATTAAAAGCTTACAGCATGCATGAGGACAAAGAGGACATTCACAGCATATTATAATCATGGTAATTAGGGAATGATGAAAGAAATACAATACATTAGCATACATTAAATACATATAATGTGATGTTAAAGGAGAAAACTTACCCTAATATAGTCCTTCTGCAGGACCTGAATGATGGCAGAACAGGTCTCTGGGATAATGATCCCCAGAGCCTGGGGGGAGATGCCTGTAGAGAACTTGAGGTCCTGTAGACTTCTCCCCATCGCCAAGTACCACAATGTGGCGACTAGCCTCTGCTCCGGAGTGATGGCTTGCCGCATGCAGGTGTCCTGCTTCGTAATGTAAGGGGACAGCAAAGCCAGCAGACGGTGAAAAAGGGGGTCCCTCATCCAGAGAAAATTCCTGAAATCATCAGGGTAATTCTCCTGGATCTCACGCAGCAAAGGCATATGAGAGAATTGATCACGCTGGAGCAACCAATTCTTGGTCCATGAACTCCTCCCCACCCTGTTCATGGACTGGGCTTGGCTCAAAGCAAGAACCCCAACACTAAGCCCCCGCACAGCACAAACTCTACGACGAGCACGTACCTGCAACATGGCTTCAAAACGGTCGGCTGGTCGGAATGAACTAACAGAACGCACTGAAGAAAAGAAAGGCCTGTGAAGAGCGAGCTGAAAATCAGAAACGAGCGGACAAGAACGCACTGAAAAACAGGCATGAACTGACTACACGCACTGAAAACCAGATACAAACCCACAAGCACTGAAAAGCACTAAAGCTGAAAAGCACGAATCGTCTCTAAACCAAATTTACACTAACATGAGATTAGCAGAAGGAGCCCAGAGGATGGCGCATTGGCTGTTGAACTTCCGTTTTCTAGTCTCGTCGTACGTGTTGTACATCACCTCGTTCTTGACGGTCGGAATTTGGTGTGACCGTGTGTATGCAAGGCAAGATTGAGCGGAATTCCGTCAGAAAAACCATCCAAGTTTTTTCAGATGGAAATTCCGATCGTGTGTACGCGGCATTAGGGGAAACTAAATATCAGCATAAAATTTCAACTCAAATAGTCAGCGGTTACTTGAAATGTGATTCTCAGTGTTGTCAACTGGCATCCACGGATTTAGCAATCTGTGATTTAAAGATAATAAAGAAGAACATTTCATGAATCAAACCTTTGAAAAAATAGGAAAGTACTCTGTTTTAGAGAGGAGGTCGTAAGAACAGAAGGACAATGCGGTTGTACCTGAACCATTTATTCTGGATTCCTATGTAGATACAGAATGGAACGTGTATGAAGAGAGCTCTCTCCCAGGTGTAATCACTGTTCAGCTGACTCAGGAATGCTTCTCTGACAATCTGATAAAATATGCATGTGACCTTATATAGGCTGTGGCCAACACCTGTCCTCGTAAGGATGCGGAAATATTAATGAACAAAGCAGAAAGGTTCAGTGCTGTATAAGCAAGAAGAGCCTGCATGTCAGCTAAGATTGTTGAAAAAAATACATATTTTTGTTGTCTGTGGCCTTTGCAAAGCTTTGCACTTTTGCTGGCACTTACAAGTAGCTGTGGGTTCTACAGGTTATACATATTTATAAAACATTACATGACTTCTTTCACAGCTACATAAACTGCATGGATTATTTCATTCAGTATGTTGTGAAGAGCGTTGAGTATAAGGGTGGACTGGAAACCTTCGGCTTAAGGAGGCAAACACAACCAACTAGCCCAGCCTTTCTTAACCTTTTGAATACAGAGGAACCCTTGAAATAACTTTCCGGTCACAGGGGACCCCTGCTAAAAATTTATATACCCACAATGCATAATACAATACAATACATTAGTGTGATGGTCAGTGGGAAGAATACTCCTTACACTTGTAGTCATTATTACCCCCTTACAGAAAGTTAAACAGATCAGTGGTGTCAGTGGGAACTTATCTGAGAGGCAGAAATTGCTCATTGCTCAAGGAACCCCTAGCAAAAAAATGGTGGTGTGTACTAGGCTTTTGCTATGGTGCAGCATTATCTGGTGGGCATAGAGAAAGCTGTGGGCTCCTAAAGAGGTTTTATTTTGACATGACCCTTTCATACCTTCTAATAATAGGCTCCTTTGTGGGTCACGGAATTTGGCTGCTTGATCTCTGCAAAGAAGGTTGTTCCTCAAAGACTTCCCTCAACCTGAGGCTATGATTGCAGGTCTGAACACGGTTATATATTACATACCTTACAATGTTCTGAAATGGGAAATTGGATGCATTTGGTAGCTAAGGATTGCATTTATTATAGAGGTGTATACATGACAAAAAGGACAACTGAGGAGAAACAAGTGACAGAAAGATTAGGTTCCAAAAGAGGGACATTCCCTCCAAATGAAATATGGGTTGTGGCTCTTGACTACATCCCACTGTTGATGGTAATAAGATGACAATTGAAATGCATCACTAAATCATTAAACATACGTGGAATTGTTGATAAAAAAAAATTGGATGACATACATAAATCAGAGCGAGTGGGGTTCAATCAGACTCGTAACAGGCAGGAGGTCCAGACAGAAGGTAAACAAAGAGCAACAAGAAGAGGTTAGAACATAGTAGGAACCAGAATAGCCAACTGGATTGAGGAACACAAAAGTAAGAGCTTTGTTGCAGACAACTCCCACAATGCACAAGCAACCCCTGAGGTGGGGAGATGTCATTATATACCCACAAATGTTTATCAAACTAGGCACAGGTGACAAGAGTGCTTAGAAATTGCATGGAAAAAAAGTGGACTAGCAGGTAACAGGAAAAGGCAAGGGAGAGATAGTATCCACAGCATAGTGGAAGAGACTCTGGATATTTGGATTTAACCCCTTCCCCCTGTGCGTACGCAGATATGCGGCCTCGGTTTTCGGGGGTTATACCGGGATGATGCCCGCAGCTGCAGGCATCATCCTGGTACCGTTTTTTAGAGCAGGCGATCAGCTTTCCAGGGATAACAACCAATGCGGCTAAAAGCTGCTCAATTGTTATCCCAGAGGAGCGAAGGGGACAACCCCCCTCCCTCCACCTCCCGCCGCTCTGACCGGGCCTCTCGTCCCACCGGGAGACCCAATCCGCGATCCTTCACTTCCAGTGTCTAGGCACAGACTGGAACAAAGCCCTAAATGGCTTTGTTCCAGTCTCCTGAATGTAAACACGGAAGCGACGTCACAACGTCACTTCCGCGTTACTCAGCTGCCAATTGCGCCAGATTTTAAAAAATACACAGTATTCAGAATAGCCGTTTTCGGTGATTTGAATACTTTGAAGTGCAAAGGAGGGATTGGAGGTCTTTTAGACCCCCGATCTCTCCATAAAGAGTACCTGTCACCACCTATTACTGTCACAAGAGATGTTCACATTCCTTGTGACAGCAATAAAAGTGATCTTTTTTTTTTTTAAAACACAATTTAATAATATAAAAATAAATACGAAAAAATATTTTCTTAAAGCGCCCCCGTCCCCGTGAGCTTGTGCAGCAAAGAAAACGCATACAGAAGTCACGCCCGCATATGTAAATGGTATTCAAATCACACATCTGAGGTATCGCCGCGATCGTCAGAGCGAGTTCAATAATTCTAGCACTAGACCTCCTCTGTAACTCTAACCTGGTAACCGTAAAAAAAATTTAAAGCGTCACCTATGGAGATTTTTAGGTATCGTAGTTTATCGCCATTCCACGAGTGCGTTCAATTATAAAGCGTAACATGTTTGGTATCTATTTACTCGGCGTAACATCATCTTTCACAATATACAAAAAAATTGGGCTAACTTTACTGTTTCGTTCTTTAAAAATTCATGAAAGTGTCCCTTATCCCGCAAAGTTGCGTTTAAAACACTGCTGCACAAATACCGTGTGACATAAAATATTGCAACAATCGCCATTTTATTCTCTAGATTCTCTGCTAAAAAAATATATACAATGTTTCTAAGTAATTTTCTAGCAAAAAATACGGATTTTAACTTGTAAACACCAAATGTCAGAAATAGGCTTAGGCATGAAAGGGATAAGCTGTAAATAATCTGTCCGGTGCATCAGACTCAATGTTAGCACATTTTAATACTTGAAATATATTTATTTATTGAGACTCTATTACACTATCAAAAAATTTTTTAGTTTTGGATTTATACTCCACACAGATTGGAATGTTGTGGAGGAGGATTGTTGTATAATAAGAAATGAATAGAAGATATTAAAGTTTAATAAGAGTATAATAGTATGTGGAAGTGAGGAGGAGTTTTAGCACTGGGCGGTGCATGGCACACATTTATGTATATACTGCAGTTTGGTTTTTACTTTTGTATTGTCCATGTGTCTGGGGGTGTTTTGTTTCCAGCGGGTGTGGAATTTGTTGTTTTCTACCTGAAGAACAGGCCTACTGTAATTTATGATCCCAGTGTACAAGAGTCTTTTAACTAAAAGAGGGATGATGTTTGGCAGCAGCCTAGCCCTGACCTGTGTAATATCTATCAAGATTTATCTTGGGTTATCACAAGATATCCACAAAAAGTGATAGTTATTTTTAGCTGAATCCATTGAAATTTGAAAGTTACGGTAAGCTGGCTAAAATTGAGAACGTTGCCCTTGCTTTAAAGCTTTGTAAATTGGGCCTCTTTTATGTTGATGAAGCTAGAAGTTAGCCAGAGTAATGGAATCCTCCTTTGGCTGCTGTAAAGTTGCATTTGTGACTTAATTTTGCATCTGTTTAGCCACAATAATGGGCACTTTCACCCCCTTCCTGCCCAGACCAATTTTCGGGCTTTCAGCGCTGTTAGGCTGTCATGCAACACTGTACCCATATGCCATTTTTATAATTTTTGTTCACACAAATAGAGCTTTCTTTTGATGGTATTTAATCACTACTGTGTATTTTTATTCTTTGCAAAATAAACAAAAATGACCAATTTTTTTTTAAAAAGAGGGTTTTTCTTTCTGTTATAAAATTTGGAAATCTTTACTATTGTATATATCAGGGATATGCAATTAGCAGACCTCCAGCTGTTGCAGAACTACAAGTCCCATGAGGCATAACAAGACTCTCACAGCCACAAGCATGACACCCAGAGGCAGAGGCATGATGGGACTTTTAGTTTTGCAACAGCTGGGGGTCCACAAATTGCATATCCCTGGTATATATAATCTGAAAATTGATCAATTCTAATGTACTTAAACCCAAAATCACCAGGACAGTACAAATATCCCCCAAATGTCCCCTTTTTGGAAAGTAGACATTCCAAGGTATTTAGTAAGAGGCATTACAAGTTTTTTGAAGCTGTAATTTTTTTGTCACAAGGACATTTTAAAAATGTTTTTTCACAATTTTACATAGTCACCAGTGCAGTACAGCATTGTCATTTAACTGGTGTGGCAGTGATAAGGGGCACTGACTGGTGACAATGTGTAAAAATAATAATAATAATTTTTCTATTTTTAATTTTTTAATAAAAAAAAAATAGTAAAAAAAAAAAAAATTAACACACTGTGACCAGAGTAATACAGTGTTAATATAGTAACACTGTACTACTCTGGGAAAGTAATCAGAATTTTTTTTTTTTACACATTATGAATGCTTATATCAGTGGATTTCACTGGTATAAGCAACCATTTTTTACTGAATGAAACTGATTCATTCAGTGTGTATTGTTGCGATTATCTGTGATTGACCTGTGATTGATTTCTCTCATAAATTTTATACAATTTCATTGCTAATTGTGATTGGTCACAGCTAATTATATGGTACAGATAAAGGCTGTGATTGGCCCTGTCTGTACGATGCGATTTCTGTGGCCAATCACAGCTAGGAACACAATTGTATACAATGAATGGCATGAATCAAAGCCATTCATTGTTTACAAGTGTCATGTGAACTGCTGTGATTGGCCACAGCGTTCACATGGTACCGGCTGCAGGCCAGACTGTCAGAAACCATGAATCAGACCGAGACAGAAGTACAGTTAATCACACTTGTTTAATAATAAGAAGGTAAACAGAGTAAGCGGAGTCAATACATAGCCAGAGTTCAGTAACCAGATCAGGTAGTCAGCCAATGCCAATGTCAGAGAACCAGAGATCAACGTAGTAGTACAGCAAGCAGGATCAGGAGCCTAAAGGGACGTCAGAAAAGCAAGTCTTCAACGGGAACGCAGGATAAAGTCTCTGAGATGTGACCAAAGGCGAAGGCAGAGATGAAGTGAGCTGGACGGCTTTAAGTAGCCAGGACTGACGAGCAGATCATCAACAGCTGAGTCACTGTGGAGAGAAAGGAGCTGGCAATTAGCCGACAGCTGAGCGGCCAGCTCAGAGAAGGAAGGCCTGAGCCCAGCCCTGACAGTACCCCCTCAACGACCCCTCCCCCTCAGAGGACCACCAGGCTTGAGGGGAAAACATCTATGGAAATCACGGAGGAGGACAGGGGCATGTACGTCCGAGGATGAGACCCAAGAGCGTTCCTCCGGACCGTAAACCCTTCCAATGCACCAGGTACTGTATGCGCCTACGGGAGTCAACAATGGATTGTACTTCATACTCCTAATGGTTCTCAACCTGTATAGGGTGAGGACGTGGCACAGTGGTGGTAAAGCGGTTGCAGACCAAAGGTTTTAATAAGGAGACATGAAACACATTAGAGATGCACATACTAGGAGGAAGGTCCACCGCGTAAGCCACTGGGTTAATCATGCGAAGGATACAGAAAGGCCCAATAAACCAAGGTGCGAACTTCAAAGAAGGAACGCGAAGTCGGAGGTTGCGAGACGACAGCCAGACTCTGTCCCCAACCTGGTAGGAAGGCGCAAGCAGGCGTCTGCGGTCAGCATGGAGTCTGTACCTATAGTTAGCATGTTGCAAAGCCTCCTGGCCTTGTGCCCAAGTGGAACGAAGGCCACGGAGATGCTCCTCTAATGCAGGAATACTCTGCGGAACAAACGAGGCAGGCAACATGGAAGGACAAATGGGAAGCTAAATTCAAGGCACTATTGTGAGCAAACTCCGCCCATGGTAAGAGGTCTGACCAGTTGTTAAGATGGTCAGAAATATAGCAACGTAGGAATTGCTCCAAGGACTGATTGGCTCATTCTGCGGCCCCATTAGACTGCGGGTGATACACAGAGGAGAACGCAAGCTGAATACCCAACTGTGCACAAAAGGCTCGCCAGAACCAGAACACAAACTGACTACCCCTGTTTGAGACAATCACCTTGGGTAGCCCATGTAAGCGGAAGATCTCCAGAGCAAAAATAGAAGACAGTTCCTTAGAAGTAGGCAACTTCTTGAGTGGAATACAATGCAACATTTTCGAGAACCGGTCATCCACCATAAGGATAACTGTCTTGCCCTGGGAGTTGGGTAACTCCACAATGAAATCCATAGACAGGTGGGTCCAGGGCCTCTCTAAATTGGGTATGGGTTGTAGGAGGGCCACTGGAAGGTGTCGTGGAGTCTTACTCTGAGCACACACGGAACAGGCAGCTACGAAGGCAGTTACATCAGCACGTAGACTAGGCCACCAGAATTGTTGAGAAATGGCCCAAAAGAGTTGATTCTTCCCAGGGTAGCCAACAGCCTTGGGAGAATGGTAAGTCTGGAGCACAGCTGTACAGAGACTCTTGGGAACAAAGCAGCGGTCACAAGGTTTCTCAGGAGGAGCACCGACCTGAGCAGAAGAATTTTGTCACCCAAAGGAGAAGTAAGACTGGTGTGAACCATAGCCAGAATACGATGAGGAGGAATCACAGGAACCGGAACTGACTCCATCTTGGAAGTGGATAAAAATTGTCATGACAAGGCGTCAGCCCTTACATTCGTAGTACCGGGTAAGAATGAGACAATGTAATTAAAACTCGACAAGAAAGGAGCCCCCTCTCGGAAAGAGGCGCTTAGCCTCAGACAAGAATGTGAGATTCTAATGGTCAGTAATAATGAGAACCGGCACAGTGGTACCTTCAAGGAGATGTCTCCATTCTTTCCAGGCTAAAATGATTGCCAACAACTCTCTGTCACCAACCTCGTAATTGCACTCCACAGATGGCAATTTCTTGGAAAAGTAGCCACAAGGATGCAAAGCGCTCTCAGTGGTAGGACGTTGAGACAGAAGGGCGCCAACTCCAGTCTCAGAAGCATCAACTTCTAGAATAAAAGGCAATGTAGGATCAGGGTGTGCCAACACAGGAGCAGAAACAAAGGCAGCCTTGATACTCTCAAAGGCCTTAATGGACTCTGGAGACAAACTTTGTGGGTTGCCATCTTTCCTAGTCATATCAGTCAGGGGCTTGACCAGAGACGAGAAGTTACAAATAAACTTCCGATAATAGTTGGCAGAGTCAAGAAAACACTGCAGAGGATGTAAATCCACGGGTCAAGGCCACTGTAGGACCGCTGAAAGTTTCTCTGGGTCCATCAAAAAACCAGCAGTGTCAATGACAGCCAGGAATTTAACCTGTTCAAAATGGAATTTGCACTTTTCCCATTTACAATATAGAGATTGTTCTCTCTTAGTCTCTGAAACACATGACAGACATCTGTGTGGTGGCTCCAGGGACTTGGAAAATATGAGGATATCGTCGCGATAAACCACCACACATAACTGCAACAAATCCCGGAGGACATCATCAATGAACTCCTGGAAAACTGCCGGAGCGTTACAAAGGGCAAAAGGCATTACGAGATACTCATAATGACCTGAACTGGTATTAAATGTAGTTTTCCACTCGTCGCCCTCCTTAATCCTGACGAGATTGTATGCCCCTCTCAAATCAAGCTTCGTGAAAACCGATGCTCCCTTGAGGCGGTTGATTAACTCCGTAATCAACGGAATGGGATAGGCATTCTTAATCGTGAAACGATTGAGACCCCTATAATCGATACAAGGTCTCAGCTCACCACTCTTCTTCTTCAGGAAAAAGAAACCAGCACCAACCGGAGACAAGGATTTGCGGATGAAACCTTGAGAAAGTGCGTCTGCAACATACTCCTCCATGGCCTTATCCTCCAAGACCCACAAAGAGTAAACCCGGCCATGAGGGGGTATGGCACCAGGTTGAAGGTCAACTGCACAATCATATGACCGTGTGGAGGCAAAGTACCGGCTTGACCTTTGTCAAAGACATCACTAAAATCGTGGTACTCCTCCGGCAGGGAGGAGAGTGAAGAGGTGCACAGGACCTTGGCTACCTTCTGGAAGCATCTCTCACTGCACTGTGGCTACCAGGACAGAACCTCAGCATGGAGCAAATCAAAAGAAGGGTTGTGCTTCTGTAACCAAGGATAACCAATAACCAGCGGAAACTTAGGTGAGGAAATAACTTGGTATTGGATTATCTCATGATGAAGGGCCCCTACGGCCATGGACAAGGGAACAGTCTCATGAGGCACATGGGCAGGGTGTAGAGGTCTCCCGTCAAGAGCCTCAATGGCAAGTGGAGTGTCAAGCAGCTCATGCAGCTCAATAAATTCCTCCACAACTGAGTGCAGTAAAGTGTACCTAAACACAAGTGTTAAAGTTGCGTAAGTTGCACTGGATTTAAGTTTAGCTCCTACTTTTCTGGAATCTTCTATGACGACAGTTTTGTATATCACATACAATAAAAATCTAAAGTTGGCCATACACTATTGGATGGATGAATTCCCCTGGTAGGCTAATGTGTTCTGATAGCTGCCAGCAACAACTGTCAAAAAACGCAAACAGCTGCATCTGAGTGGGTGCAGTCGCTGTTTGGCTGACAATCTTTCTCCTGCTCCTTCGATTTTTCAATCAAAGCGTGTCATGTGGGAGAGAATCGATATGGCTGCCCACTAGACAAGTTCAAATAGTGTATGGCCAGCTTTAGTGTATTCTGTGTGTCATTTATCATTAAACTGGGCAATTTAAAGGGATGCCTTCAGTAACAGCCCTAAATAATCAGAAGATCAAGAGATTACAGACAGCAGAAGTTACACACAGAGCAGATCTTTTTCTGTAAAAAATGTGGTTGGACCTGACCCCCTATAGGGAGTCTTAGGATGGGACAGAGCAAAGTTTGACTTGTATATCGAAAGTCAAGATTTGCATATCATTTCAGCTGCCTGTATCTCTGGATCTGCTGATTGTTTCTTCATGTGCTTTTCACTGAGGGTTTTTTCAGTTTGTGCATTTTTTTGTGAAAAAACCCTTAATGTCTCTTTTAATTGCTCCTAATTAACATATAAAATATTGATCATTAGATAAGCCATGCACCATCTGCCTCCTTTGAATTCTTGTCTCTGTTCTAGTAGACTATATTAACACAGGTCTAGAATGACCCCTGTATATAGGATTTGTGTTTGCTATAATGCCAATGATGTGTTACTGACTGTGGGCCCTTTTATAATAAATGTCTTTGTTGCAAAGTATGTCCACTCAGGGCCACCAGCCCAACATATTTTGTTAGTACTCAACCACGGGCAAATGCTTTCCTTCCAGCCCAGTCTCCACTGGTTAAGCATTTTGTAGTGACATATGGCAAAGCCAAATAAACATGTTTATACCATGACCTGATCGATATACTACTTTTATAGCTGGGGCAAGAGTATTATATATATCCATATCAGTCCATGTAGGTGCTCTGGGCCCAAAAACTTCGGGGGGGGGGGGGTCCTGACTGAAAAAGAAAGACAATGGGGGGGGGGGGGTTATCAAAACTGTTGCAGCTGTGCATTCAATCTGCTTTTATTTTTATCTGCTCCAATTTTGATAAATTCCCCCAATGCTTCCTTATCTAGCTCTGCAAGTCAGTAAATAAAAAAATCAATATCTCCAGCACATCATCTCTCCAGGATAGTGTTTTTCTTTCTGTCTAGGTCCTTATCTCCTGGGCAGACCTTCTTAGAAGCTCTCCCAATGACAGTCTCTTTGTCTTTCCATGGTAGTAAAGCTCAGTCAGTTATATTTCTTGAGAACCTGTTTATTTATGGAGGTTTCTTTCCTTACAAGGTAGACTCTTCAGGCTTGTATCTCCAGGTGTCATTTCACCATGTCATGGTTTTGCAGTAAAGTTTGTCTGTCAGCTTACCTCTCCATGTGCTCATATTAAGAGGCCAGCCACTCTCATCTGGCTGCATAAGTAATCTCTCCTCAAAGCATGGCTCCACCCCAGCCCCTATCAGGGAACTCTATATTAACCTGTGCACTGCAATCCAGCTCTGCTGATCAATATTGTGTGTTTTGGCTTCCGTGTGCGCATTGCTCTGTGTCCTACGTCTGATCCTGTTTACCAACCTTGGCTTGTTCTCGACTGTCCTCGACTGCTTCATATCCCGACCTTTAGCGCGTTCTTTGACTATCCCTATCTGCTTGTTGCTCTGACCTTTTGGCTTATCTCCTGACTATCCTTGTTGTCGCAGTCTGCTGCTTCCTCTCTACCTTCCTGTACTCTACTGTGAGCGTGAGCTGGGAGACCTGAAAAGAAAAGTAACATTTTCAAATATCCCTAATAACAAGTAAGTCTGACTCTCTCACGTGTTCAGTATTACTAGGTTGTTCAAGGGTATTTCAGCCTATACCTTGGTGTTTTTTTTAATAATATTTAAAGGACAATTGTGGCTTTGTAGAGCAATTTTCACTGGCCCCAGTTGGAGCTGCGCAGCCTTTCTAAGTGTAGATCCAGTGATCTTCACTGTGCGGCCCTGCTTGGAGCTGCACTGCACTGTCTGTTCCATAGTGTGCATACCACAGCCTTGTTTTTGCTTTGGGATAGCAGGACTCTAAAGGATCACTTGAGGCCTCCTAAAGTACAACTTTACCATCGAAGTTAATAGAACTGTGGCCACTTTCTGGAGAAAGTCTGTGCAGCTCTGAGCAGGGTCACACAGTAAAGATTGTTGAGTTGGGCTGAGGGTAAGTATTTGTCATAGTGGGTAACACTCAGGGCTGGAGTGGGGGCATATTATTTGACAACTGTACAAAGATACAATTGTCCATTAAAGTGTGTCTAAACTTAGCAAAATCTTTGTGATCTTGGATAGAGTAGAGAAGGGTTGGAATGCTGTGAGGTTTTCATCGCTGTCTGTGTCCCTACTGGAGGAAATTCAAGTTTCCTATATATCCTGGTGAGTATTGTCATCAAGACAGTAAGGGTAGAAAATGTTTATATTATACAGTTGCCAGAATATGAGATGACATTCGCCAATGAGAACACCTTTTTAATGACAGCTACACTATATTACCAAAAGTATTGGGACACCTGCCTTTACACGCACATGAACTTTAATGGCATCCCAGTCTTAGTCCGTAGGGTTCAATATTGAGTTGACCGACCCTTTGCAGCTATAACAGCTTCAACTCTTCTGGGAAGGCTGTCCACAAGGTTTAGGAGTGTGTCTATTGGAATGTTTGACCATTCTGCCAGAAACGCATTTGTGAGGTTAGGCACTGATATGGACAAGAAGGCCTGGCTTGCAGTCTCCGCTCTAATTCTTCCTAAAGGTGTTCTATCAGGTTGAGTTCAGGACTCTGCTCAGTTTTTTTATGCGCCTTATTGCTTGTATACCCTGCTTTGGAATTCTGTTGTTGTGGTGTTCTTTCTGATTTTTGCCAATAAAAATGATTGTACCAGAAAATAAATAAATAGAATTATAATACTTACAATGTATCTAAAGCAAAAACTTTGTTCATAGGGTGGTAGGGGTTAAAACTACTATTGGACCTTTTTTTTAGTCCATGTGCCATTGGGAAGAATTCCCTTTTTATTCTGTCCCATAGATACCATAGAAAGTGAGAGTAGACCTCATGGAAAAGTCCAGTTATTGATATATCTTTAATGAAACCCAATTGTGAGATAAACAATCCCTCTTCGACAAAATATGGTCCTGCTGGCTTACCTTTTTGCAAGTTCCTGACATACTGAGCTTACTCCAAAGATGGGCGGAGGAAGAAACCCAGACGGGGGCACCTTCTTTCTTTCTCTTTTTCGTACTTTCTTTTTTCTTCTTGTCCTTCACTGCCAACCATGTTACTGTTCCCTCCCCTTCTCTTATCCCCTTTCACATCTATGTTACTTATGTTATTAGCAATGGAGATTAGTGTCCCCCATAAATGACTACATGTCGTTAATAGAGGTTCCATATTTTTTATGTTTTGGACCTCTAGGTCCTTTTGTATATCATTTGGCGGTCCTGATAGGCGTCTTTGTGATAGTTTTATTATATTTATTATGAGCCCTTGGTTTATATTATGTTACTATTCATCACACATTTGTTCTCCCTATTTGTATATGTTTATATAGGACCTCATAGATGGCCCATTCACTTGATATGGTCCTTTTGTGTCCCCCCCCCCCCCTTTTTCTTTCTACAATAAAAACAATTGAAACAGAAAGTGAAAGTAAACCTCTCCACAGCAATGGGAAATCTGTCCCCTCTTGAACAGTTCTCGCCAAGACAGATGTTCCCATTGGAGGATTCCCTCTTTAGTGTTCTAGTGACAACTGTAAATTTTGGATTTCTTTCACTTTCTATCCTGGTGACAATGATCACAAGGGTCAATCTCCCCAGTGGGGACACAGACAGCAATAACAATCTAACACAGGTTATAACTTCTAACCCTTGCCTAATGTATCCAAAATTTGGGAAAAATACTTTGGCTTTAAACATCAAGGAAAATCTGTCAGATCTAGAAAACAATCAAAACTTACAACTCTTTCTTAATATCGGGTAACTGTGTTGTTCTTCATATCAGTTTCTGTGCACCCAGGAAGCCCCTGGATCTCATGCGAGGGCTGTATACAGAGCTTTGACTTACAAACATCTTCACTGCCCTTGGACTATTGAATGGTAAGGATGAAGCTTCGCCCCAGGAGACACTGGGACTTCATATACAATCTGTGCTCAGGTCCAGGTGCTCGCCTGGGGAACAGAAACTGACTTGACGTTTAAAACTTTTACTTATTTAAGCTCTGACAATTGCTTTGATGCCAATACTACCACTTTGCAATGTATATAAGAAGTAGTAATTAGATCAAATGAATTATACACCTGGCACCCATTTGTTATTGATATCCAGCTGTATCCTTGGTGAGCCATTCTAAAGCTATAAAAGATACCATCAACACTGATGTAGTGTTTGTGAGACATAACATCTTGATCAATGACAGTTTTAGACTGATACACTGCAGAATATTAGGAAGAGACTGTACTCTGTTTACGCAGTCACAAACACATATCGAGGAGCAATGGACACTCGGTCCCTGTGACAGTAGAAGATATATAAAACTGCATAGAAAAACTTTTATATTTCATTATAGACTAGGAAACTGGATAACTTTACTAGAACTTTTCAGTGCAATGAACAGTAAACCCTGAAAAGAAAGTGATATGTTTGTTTAGTAATTGAGTTACACAGTGGAGCTTCTATGTTGGCACTTGGCAGGTGTTAGTGCCC